>VWZV01004010.1:0-152471 GCA_013397155.1 Irena cyanogastra
ATTGCTTTCTGGGTAACATAGAACTAAGACCTCTATGAGAAAAAATTAGCAAGTGCTCTGGAATGACTGAAGGACTCGAGTATCATATGAAAACTGCAGCATAATTACACAAAAAGATTCAGATGTTTTTGTTTTAAATTGTATGGTGTAAAGACCAAGAACGTATATTGCAGTAGTAGTTCTAAGTCATCAGACATAGTTAATTTTAAAATTAAAATGAATATTTCAATCACTTTACTGTAATGATCAGACTATAAACAATNCTTTTAGACACTATAAGAAGGAAATGTGTTTTTCAACAGATAATTTATTTTTAAGAGTTACATTTGAAACTGACGAAGTCCAAGTGACTCAAACATAGGTTGAATTGCTACAGCTCTGTTTTTCTTGCTTAGACTCAAAAGAGAATAATAATTCTATAGTAATAAGGTTGCAAATTCATAATGCCTCTTCTACAACAAACTCTTATTTTCTTCTGTCAAACAAATGATCTTCAGTTGCTCCCTTAAGTCCACTTATTATGAGCTCCTGGAAACAGCAGTAAAAATTATGATGTTTCTCATCCTTAAGGATTATTCTTAATTAGCGAATACCAACCAGGTCATGCATTGTAAACACTGATGAGGTTCTGATTCCAGCTGCTGACTGAAACACCTCTACTCTCTCAGAGTGTTCAGCTGGGACTCTCTGTACTGTCTCAGCCTATGTGCAGATATCAAAACACTTCTCACTTCATTTCTCTGCAGATTCAAAGACATATTTAATGTACTCATATTACTTAAGCTTATTTTCTAGTTTACGACATAGTCTCCTCATTTTCTTTTATTTCACTGGCATTTAATCTCAGTAGCTATCCCGTCACTGTCATTTTGAAAGTGGAATTTTTTGTGACCTGAGAAATAAAATTAAGTAGTTAAATACAGTATTGATTCAGTCATATGCACTAGCATACATTCACTGCGCCAGAGTCCACATGCAAACATTGTTAAAGCTCAGCTCCAGCTTCACATCAGAAACTCAAAGCCATGCCTCATGCATGATGATAGACTCAGAAAAGAAATGAAGTCTTTAATGGGCCTTGGAAACTGCAGCATCTTACTTACCCCTCTCATTTTGCAAAGGTGTTTATACTCACGGGGAATGCATGAGAAAAACATAATCTTGAAGACAGCAGTGGGATTTGAGCATCGTGGACTTAATGTTATTGCATCTCATCAACACATGTACAATTGCAGGCACATAATTTGCAGGCATGTGATTCAGTTCATCCAGTAATTTGTATAAAATATCAAACATAGAGCAGCTCAAACTTGATATGTGCCTGAGCCACTGACAAAATGATAACATATTCTAAAACCAATATATTGGTATATGGTAATATTGTATATGGTAATAATCCTACATTTTCCATGTATTTCCAGTCTTGGCAATAAACCCAAGTGGACATTTACTGATATAATCACAGAATAACTACAGCCTTAAAATGAATGCTAGGCAAACTTCATGAATTCAGATATTTAGCCATGATTTTCCAAACATTTTATGTTTCAAAAAAATAATCTTGAAGTTGCAAACTGAATTAATGAGCTGTTGATTACCTTTGTTGCCAACCAGAACAGAAAAGTTATCTTCACAACCGTGTCAACACACAGAAACTGGAGCAATTGAATTTCCAGTTCAGAATGATATCAAAAAATAACATAGCAATTAATGAAAAATGTGTAATCTTATTTTTCCTTCTACATTTGATCAAAGTCCTAGAATAAACATTAGTTATTTTTTTCCCCATTTTTTTCTTTTTTCTTTTTTTTTCCTTTCCAGAACTAGACCACTTATTCCCCAATTAGAAAAAGTGATAATTTTTATAACTTGGATGAATATTTCATGTGAAAAAGGATAAAGGGCAGTGGCTCAGAATGTTGAGCAGATGAGAAATGGTGAAGGATAGTCAATAATTTGGACTGCAGTGTGGTATGTACAGTGTGGGGCAATGATCTAACCCCTCTAGGTCAAATTGTAGGCTGGCCCCATTATCTTCCTGTGCTTTGCTGTGGCAGCAGTTTTCTAATGATAGCACCAGTGTGCGCATAATGCCAGTGTGATACCACTTATTGCTAATGACTTGTCAAGTTCTATTTTATAGCTTTACAAGTTTTAAGCAAATCATTTATTTCATGCAAATTGACCACATGATCCAATATGAGAGTGTTTTAAGTTTAAGCTTCACAGATCAAAAACTTTCCCTTAGGCCAAAATGTTTGTTCTGAGCAGGTTCCCATCCACTCTGAAAAAAGGCTTCTTTAATGCTTCCATGTCTTATTAAGTGTCTCTCTATTCACTTTGATGGGAATATAAAGGACAGTAAATGAATAAATATTTTATCCATTCTTTTGATGAAATATGTTAAAGGGGATAACCTAAGTCAAATTTCTTTTATTTTCCTTCTTCTCTCCTCTTTAAGTTATAAAGCACAAGTGGTTTTCTGCAGTATAGACAACTGATAAATCGAAATGAGGAATTGGCTTCAACAGATCAGAGCATTCGTAATAATGATGTCTACTATCTTGACTCTAGCAGTGGCCAGTTGGACACATATCCATGATGTAAAGGAGAGGAAGGCAGGATGTTTTAATGCTCTCAGTGGACAATCAGATTAGTCCATGAATTACGAGAAGTTCTTATCCAGATTACCACTATTATTGCTGGACATACATTTATCTCACAGCTTTAAAAATGCAGCCACAAAACTATGCAGCACTGCATAGTTATTTGCTTCTCATTTCAAACGTAGCCTTCATTTTACTGCTATAAGATAAGCCACCAAGGTTCATTTAAGCTGCTTTAAAAAAAAATAAAGTAAGTTTTGATTTCTCCAAAAGATGTAATTGCAAGCACAAAAATGTCCATGCATTTCTGTGCCAGTCTGTCCCTAGAGTTGATCCACAACATTTCCATGTGTCATCTGCCCATGCAGTTGTGCTATAGGTATTTTCTTCTTATATGATACTGTAAAAAGCTGACAACAAATTACATCTGGTGAAAACTGAAAGAGTGAAATATTTCGGATTTAAGCTCATGGGATTGATCTCTCCAGGACAAAAAGTGTCCCATTAAGACACGAGTACCTTCCTCCACAGCCTGGAAGCAAAGAAATAGGCTGCAAGGATGAGTAATAAGTTTAGGACTCTTAACTAGGTAACATGAATACTTCATTGAAAATCAGCTAGAGTCCTCAAGCTCTGGGAAACTTCTGTCATCAGTGTTTATCAAATTGCTTGAGATGTCTTGAAGAAATTAATCCTGACTTGGATTATTAATATTTTCGATTTTTTATTGCATGATAAGGAATACAAGACAAACTTTAATTACCTTACTTTTCTCAATCTAGGAAATGTCTTTCTATGTGTGTCAAAAATGTTATATTTGAATATTGTGTATAAATTGATTTCTTATGATAACATCAAATTATGTGAGTTCTCTTTCTTTCCTGATCTTCTGAGTTCAACTTGCCTGCAGTGATCTTAATAAAGTGTCTAAATACATCTTTCTAGACAAAAAGATAAAATACTTGTAANCTTATGACTATTCATTTCCTCATATCCATATACCAGTTACTTGAACAGCAGGAATCCTATGGTCCAACAGCACCAATACTTTGTTACAGTTTCTCAGTGCAGCAAAACGTCTTCAGATAAATCTCATTCTGCTCAGATGAGGCATCATTCTCTAGTGATAGTAAAAATAATTCAAATAAAGTAATTGTCTTTGCAGAATCGTTTGTTATGAAAAGTAGATTCCAATCAAATGTTTAATGGATGTTGGAACAAGACATGGATCAGCAGAATGAGGCAAGACTGCCAAATATGCTTTTAGAGGGCTGAAAACGTAATGGAGTCCAACCATTTTGCCCAGGCTTCCCGTTTTGATGTGTGAGTTGCTGCACGTTAAAGGTGAGTCTCTCCCCAGCTTTCAGTCATTACCCTCCAGACATTAGGCTGTGACTGTTCTGGGGAAGAGTTTCTCTGCTTAGTATGTGTGCATGAAAAACCAGGAGCAAACTGATTTTCATGAAGAAAGAACAGCTGAGGATCAAGAGGTGAGGTTATGTAACTGTACTGAACAATGCAAATGCTCATTTTCTGGAATGCATTACTCGAAATAAAATACTGATTCCCCATATAGACATTCTTTCCTGAGGAACACACTGTGACACAAGGATTCCATGCACACTGGCAATTAAATGGTGCCCAGGAACATTACTGGGCTCTGGAATTCAGATATATATGTCCTGCAACATGGTTTTGGATAGCCTCTGACAACTTTGACTTGTGCCAAGCATCAGTGTCTCAAAAAATTCATTGGCTGAATTCAGGAATTGGCAGGGGCTAGCGACCACTCTCAATAGACAGCTGAGATACATCCAGCCCATTTTGACCTTGAGGAAGTGTACTGGTTGTGGATATCCATGAGAGAAAAAATCACCTTCAGAGAGAGAACAGTTGAGTTGAGCTTGATTTAGTAATCTAGATGTGGCCACATAACAAAATTACGTCAAATGGGAAAAAACAGTCTAAACAGGATTTTAATGACCTATTTGGAACTGAATTTTTGGCAGGGGAGGATGGAATTAATGTATAATAAAATGAGACTTCTAAGAAAGTATGTTTTAGTAGCCAACATATATTTCAGTGTTTTAATTGCACTCAGGACGTGGCTCTTTATTAAATGGTTAATTGCCCAACATAAAGTGAAACTCTGATTTTGCATAAGGTTGATGATATTACTTAAGAAAAACCTATGCTGCAGTATATGCAGAGATTAGCAATAGCAATGCAATCTTTTAAATTTTAGTATTATGTCACACTATCAGCCGGTTTCTTTTATGATGCATAAGAAAAGAAGAAAAGGAGAGATTACAGGGGTAATGACAAGTCTATCTAGCTAGCAATGTTCCATTATATCTATGTATTTAAAATCCATTAACAATATCACAAATAATTTTGGAACTCTATGTAGAGTCTAACTTACGAGTAAAGCTCGTTATTGTGAGATACCCCCTCAACACATAGACAATGAAACCAGGCCTATACAAAAAACCTAACAGCCCTGGGAGTCCATCCATCTCTTAAGCTGAAAGCAAGGACCAGTAGGTTAAAACCAAGGGTGTAGGAAAGAAGGATGCAGACTGCTGTTCTAAATGCTCTTTTGAAAGAGAGTAAGGGGAAGGATTAAATTTCTCTTATCAAGGCACCAAACAACAAGTAGCAGCAACTTGATAGACTTCTATTTTTAATGCATAAAGATTTGAGTTCATCCTTTGTTGTTGATAATGGAGTGTGATATATATTTTTATGTAGTAATAATATAATATATGCTAGATGTGCATGCATGAACATATAAATACATATCAATATTTCTTTAGAATGAATCAGAGAATGGTTAGGGTTCCAAGGGACCTTGAAGAGCACTTATTTCCAAATTCCTACCATGGTTTAGTGATGTTTCTTAACAGAAATTACTTGATTTGGCAATTAACAGGTGTGAGAATCATTGTTGCAGACTCCTGGACATTCTGTGAACATTAGTTGTTGTGTTTTCACTCAGACACCAAATCCAATTAAAGTCACAGCTGGGAATTTGTTTGATATACTTTTTTTCCTTTTCCTGTGCATTTGTATCACACACAATGCAAGTGTTCATAACAAGTGTACAAATGAGGCAGGCAAGAGAGGCGTGGGTAGACCTATTGGTGTTTCGGGTTTTTCTTTCTTTTTTAACTTAAAGCAGATACTATGGGCCCAGAAATGCATGCAATGTATTTTAGCCACATGACAGAGCTTTCAGTTTTACAAAAATGTATCTGTGAGAACTCCCTTACATAGATTTTTTTACCACAAAATCCCTCTTTAGCTCAATCCATATTTGTGAAAACTGTTCTAATTTTTATGTTCAGAAGACTGAAGTCATTAAGGAGTTAAGAGCCAAGCATTAACAGTTTTGTCATTATACGTTAAGTAAGAAGTCACACAGCCTTTCCTGACATTAAAATAAAATTGAATTGAAAAAATTGAAAATTGAATTTGCTGCCTCCACTTCCTCCAGTTATTTATCACGGGCAGTTAGCAGGTAAAAATAAACCCACATGTTATGTCTAGAAATATCAAAAAATGGATCTCAAAGAACTAAGTACCAGGACAGTGGAAATTATGGGTTATTTTGTGGTAATGATGGGTTATTATATGCATAGTGTACTACAAAAGGACTGTAAATGCAGATTATAAAATGAAAAGACATATTCAGTCTTTCTCTCTCTCCCCAAATAACCTTTAATAAATTGGTATCATATATAGTGACCCTGAGCATAATTAACATGAGTATCAGGAGTTGGCATAGATGCTTTTTTTTCACAATTTGAAATATCCAATTAAAACAGAAAACACTGCAACTAAATACTTGCAGCTAACAATTAAACAGAACAGAGGGACCTTATAAGCTGTAATGATGAAAAGTAACAGACACTGACTATGCTATGCAAGCACTGCTTAGTAATTCATGTTTTCTGCATTTGGTTAATCAGTCCATATCATTGCTTCAACCATCCTTAGTCCAACTACATCTAAGAAACATTCAGTGCTCAAGTCAGAAAAGCTAAAAGCAACTACTGCAAGAATGATAACACTCTTCAAGAAAGAGTGCATATGCCAATTTTTGCAAAAAAAACCCCAAAACCTAAACCAGCCTAATATGGATAAAATCAAATTAGAGATAAAATGACAAATTGTGTTAATCTCTCACAATTACAGATATTTGTGGATAATTAATATATTTAATATAGAAACCAGTGGAAGTCAAACTAAATCTAAGTATCTCTGTCCCCAAGCCACAAAGTTTTTCATATCTCTGAGCCTTTTTGCTAGAATGAGACAAACAAGGAGTTAATGATTATGTTACCTGTCTTGTCTATACTTGACAATCACTTAAGATGGTGAATCCATAGCCATTTTTCAGAATGAATAGAATTTCAATAACGCAGTCTGAAGTTAGAGGGAAAAGAACTGAGAGGTTTTATTAGCTCAAATGTCAGAGGAGGGTCCAAAGGTGCAGAGGTGTTGGCTCCTGACTCCTGTTTATTCACTCCCACTGAAATCACTGGGAGCTAAGTTCCATGGCTGTAGTTATGAGAAATACTGGAAGAAAAACCTGCAATACTGGAGATAATTATTATTTTAAAACAATAATGCCTTGGTAGCTACTGATTCTTCTTTCTCTTTAGTTTTGCCAGGGAAGATGCTCTATCCTTTAAAGACGTTATTTTTAGAACAAAGGGTCCTGGGATTCACTGTCATGAGTCTTAACACTTGTGCTCAAGACATCTTCTATGATTTTTGGGTAAATGATTGAACTTACCATGTCTTTCCATTGAACATATGAATGGATCTAACAGAAATTTAAAAAAATAAAAATTGAACATTGTGAGCATACAGCAACTAAAAATTCCAAATCTTAAGTTCTATGAAAGTGGAAGCTCTAAAGGCTGAGCTTTTGTTCTGATGCAAAAATTGGTTAGATTTCTTTTGTTTAAATAATTTGGATAGGGATTATCCTCCAGATTTATTCAACAAAATACTCCTCTCTCCATTTCTTCTTTTCTCCTTTCACTCACTCTTGAAACACTATAGCAACTGGAATGCATTTTTTTCCAAGTGGTGCCACTGTTTCCTTGATTGCATCAACAGCTGCTCCTGATAACACAATTTGAAATTTTATAGAAAATGTCTTATTTCAAGTCTTCATTTGAACAAAATTCTTGCTTGCACATTTGCAGCCTATTTCTTGAATGTATGTAGGCTCTCTCACTACCAGACATTTAAAAGTTAACTTTCAGACAGTTATATCTAGATAAGTCACCCAAGGGATCCATTTATAGTCAATGGAGAGAAATTGGTACCTTCAAAGGGTGATTCATCTTTTCTATCTTTGGCATCTTTCTTAGGATGAAATTGTCCTCTGGAGGCCTCCATTTCATACCACTGGCTATAAAGACAGCTAAAGGTTAAAGCTGGGCAATTAACTTTTGGGTATCTAAGTGAGGTGCAATGAATTGCAAATATTTTATTTTGCAGATGTCCATGAAGATGATGTTTTATGCCACCAAAATATTCCAGGACTAAAAGAGCCATGCGTGATTTTTCACACTGTAAATACTGTCTGGTAACACATTGCACCCCAAACCACCAACAATTATATGAATGAATGTCATATATAGGAAGAATTTTGTTTTTAAGCCTAACTTAAGAAAAAAAAAAGTGTTTAGGTATAATGTGTGTGTGGGCATTGAACACCTTTTGAAATCTCTGTTATTTACTTTGTCAGATAATATTGGGTGTATTGAAGGACAAAGTGAAACAATAGGAAGGAAGGTGAATTGTCAGAGGGAGGAATAGAAGTTCATGATGAAGAAAAAATAGAGTAGGTTTGACTCATTATAGGTATATGTCATAAGTTACACATTTTTTTGACAAGGCAGATACATGCAGGAGGAAACCTGACATCAGAAGAAAGATGCACCTGAAGAAAGAATGGTGAAAGGAATGGATCTGCCACAGCTTACAGTCCCAGTGGCTGCAGAAGATATGCATAAAACAAGGCAGGGAGAGCATATGTTGCTTAGGCCAAACAGAACACTCTTCTGTAGACTGCATTTCATGTTCTCAGACCAGAAGAGGTGAGGAATTCTTGCTAAGCTGAAATGCTTCATGATGGAATATACCTTGTCAAAGTACTTTTTATCTATGTGATATGGTAAACTGGTACCGTTACTGTTGTTGAAAGTGAGCCTTCTCATATTCCAGCAGAGACAGCATAGAATTCTATATTGGGATGAGAAGAGTAACTTCTAGTTTCACAATAGAAATATAGGTTTTTCATTTTTAACAAAAAAATACAGTAGAAAAGTGAAAGCCCTTCAGAGCATATTTTTAAAGGCACATTGTACAGATGTCAGCTTTTCCTTGTTGTTAAAGCTGAAACAGAATTGATGTATGGTGGTTAACTTCCCTAAGAATTTTCAGAATTATATTCTAAAGGTAACAGATTCATTAGCTCACTTATAATTTTAGAATTATATAACCTGGGCTTATAAAACTGACTGAAGTAGAAGATAGTGTGTTATCATGTCTCATCAAAGACAAATGTTCAGTTGCAACCCATGTAGGATTCCTTCTTTACTGAAATGGGTGGCATTTAAGATGCAGTTGGCTGTCTTGTTTACTTTAAACAACTCTGTGATGGAGCCTTGCCTCCAACTTACTCTGACAACCTCCCCATATTCATTCCAAGTGGCCCAACCCTGCTTCCATCTCCTGTGTATTTCCTGCTTCTGCTTGAGTAATAACAGAAGTTCCTTGTTCATCCATGCAAATCTTTTGTGCTCTTTGGTTACTTGCTCATTGGGGTGTATCATTCTTCAGCCTGGAGGAATGATCCTTGAATATCAACCAGGTCTCTTGGACCCATCTTCCCACAGGACCTGTTGCCATGGGATTCTTCCAAGAAGATCCCTAAAGAGGCTAAAGTCATCTGCCCTGAAATCCTTGGTTGCAATCTTACTCACTGCCCTGTTTCTTCCTTGCCTGTTGCTGAACTCCACAATCCCAAGGTCACTGCGGCCAAGGCAGCCCCCCAACCTTCATATCTCTGACAAGGCTTCCCTGTTTGTCATTGTGAGGCAACCAGCACACCATTCCTTGTGGGATCCTCCACTATCTCTGTCAGGAAGCTGTCATCAATTTACAGGAGCTTCCTGGACTGTTAGTGCCTCGTTGTGTTACTTCTTCGGTAGATACCAGGGTAGTTACATTCCCTCCCAAGAATCTGTGCCTTTGACTTTGAGGCTGCTTCAAGCTGCCTGTAGAATCCTTCCATTTTTTAACTTGTTTTTTGTAGCATCAGTATCTGCTGTAATAATTCTAACTGGAAATCAATTATGACAATTATACAATTACTATTTTAAAAAGTCACTTGCTAAACTTATTTTTACCTATTAAATAGGAAACAGTTTGTTTACTATTAGCTGTTTAGGAGAGGTTTTATGTCATTTAACTTTTGCCTTTATCTTCTAAATAGCTTACTTTACAAAACTACAGTAGCTGAGTCTTTTGATGATCCTCCATTGAAATCATCCTTCATTTTGAAACTTGTTTACTGAACTATGTGAAATGTTTATAATACTAAATAGTAGTAATAAAACATAATGCAATTGTGAGAATAATTTCATTACTCTAATCTCTCTGCCTTCACAGCTTAAATTGGTTTGTTTCCATTAAAATCAAAGCTTTAGACTCCTTTCCATCAGCAAAGGTTTTTGGCTTTCTCTTGTGGCACATATTTCGACCCTCAGAATGCCTTGCAGTGAACTATCAAAGTAAGACATCCATTCCTTTCTGCAGAAGCAGAATACCACACATTCCCTGTGTAGCTGTTTCCAAGAGAGTGACTAGTTTGAAATTTTTTGGCCAAGTTACAATGAAGTGCCATAAGAGTGTTGACAGATGCAGCTTCATGTGCCAGCATCTGGCTCTGATTCACAGTGGGATGATATAAACTGGGAATAATGGTTAGTTGTTTTGCCTCTGTGGGATGGTGTCAGGATTGTGTGCTGATAATATCCTCTGAGAGATCAATGTCATTTCAGAGTTTGACAAAATAGACAGGTTTTGGGGTGGGGGGAGCGGTCACAGGCAAGAGGCTTGTTAAAATGGAGTCTGGATATCCTCTCATAGTTTCTCATAGCTGCATAGAAGTTTAAAGAAGCAATATTTAACTTGAAATGACAGATAATATTTATTGTAAGAATTGCACATTAATAAATTAGTTAGAAAAATTTTTAATATCTCAAACTTAATTTTCAGTTTCTCGTAGATATATTTAAAATTACTGTTCATTAATTATTTCCTTTCAGACTCTTTGAAAAATATTGAAAACTCTCCCAGGATATCACTAGAGAAACAGATAGTTCTTTCATTCAATCATCTCCTTTTATGCCATCCACAGAAACAAATGGGTTGGCAAGGGTTTCATCATGTGAACAGATTTTTGACAAACTGGACAGTTAACTGTCATCTCTGAAGAAGAATCCAGATGAGTATTTTCAAATTTTGGGGTACAATATTTCCCTCAACAGGCAGTAAAATGTAAAAAGTTTAAAAAGTAAAACTGCAAACATCTCACTGCCTCCCATATTTTTCTTTAGTATGTCTCTTAAACAAATATCTGGCTTGCTTGTTTTCTACCATTGGGGACAGGGCTTTTGAGTAGCTTGCACCAGAAGGCGTCTGTCCATAGGAAAAAATTAATATTCCTTTAGCATTTACTCTCAAATGTGAAAGCCCATAACTCAGTTGAAAGTTTTTCATGCTGAATTTCTCCAAACAGCAATCTAATAATATACTTTCTTATTTATTATGACTGATTTTTATTTCTTTTTCTAATTGAACTTCATTAAATATATCCCCAGGGAAACTATATCAAAGTTGTCTCCATGTAAATGTAATGTAACAAGTTGAAATGCCGCTCCCTGTCATTGAGACATCCACAACACATCCTAGTCTAATCAAGTAGGAGTGACACTTAAAAATAGTTCAAGAGCCTAAAGCGTTTTGCTATCTGAACAGTTAGTTCCAGTGCTACAGCCCATCCACGGCAAATAGAGGCATTTTTACTTTCAAAATTAGCCTTTATTGTTCTAATTTTTGTTTTGTTTTGTTTGGGTCTTTTTTTCACAGTAATATAGTCCATGATCTTTCAATATTGATGTACTTTTATACCAGTATCTCCATATTTTTTCGATATTAAATGGCAAGTATCATACAGACAGTCTTGAAATTCTCTTGCCATATTGTGTAATAACAGTAGTCCCTTCTCTTTGACAGAATATTTATTGACAATGGAGAAGTGGTAAGCCTTGGAAGAAAATTTAAGGCATGAAGGATTTTCAGTCTACACCTTCCAGGACCGAGCAATCTGTAAGATTCCTCATCACAATTTGCCTTAATTTCCTTATTCTTCATGTTTGTCGGGGTGGGGTGGGTGGGAGTGCGAGGGGAGTGTTTATGAGCATACATGCAAAAAGTGAGGCTTCAATGATTATTTTAATGAGAGGGTGTGATGACTGTTTTACCCCATAGGATACTCTCTTGCAATGTACACATGCCAGAAATCCTGGTGAATTTCTCCAAGTCATATATTTTTTCAACAGTGTAAGATAAGTAAAATTGTCTACATCACATTGGCTTTCATATTAGCTTTGGGACTGGCTTTGAGACCCTGGCATGGAAACACACAATAAACATACAAGGTACATTGATGAAAGGAACTGATATGACCACATTCCTTTGCAGTCTAGCTGTTATTGGAAACAGCTACGTAGTGGTACAAGCTTCACAAGGCAAGCATGTGCTTCAGTGCTATGGTTTTAGAAAGTCTAAATTGTGAATAATACCACACCTGTGTTCCCACTGTTTTTGTTGCAAATTAGGCAACTGAAAAGATCATCCAGTAGTGAGTTGGGTGTACTGTGAAATGCAAGTGGTTTAACCAAAACCAGAACAGAGTAAAACTACGCATGCAAAATAAACTTCTAAGTGATTAAAAAGAAAACAAAATCACATCACAAGTAGACAACTTGCCTGTGAAAAAAAAAGGTGCATTTCATGACTAAATACCCAAGACATGCTTATCACTCTTAATTCAGCATGCACAACAACATGCTGAGGTGCCATGCAGAAAGACAGACATGCAAGAATCCAATTTCAGTTGTTGCAAAACAAAAAAGGCATTTCATCAGAACAGCTCCTTGATCTGCCAGAGTAGTGACTGACAAGCGTTGCAGGGAAAGCAGGGGAAGAGTAGGAAAAGAGGCTTGTGGCACAGGGGGAATAAAACAGAGTAGATCCAGTTGACTTAGAGAATCATGGGCCCCATGCTTAAAGAGTGACCAATCTGTGCCCCTAAAATCCCTCCACATGGGTGAGGATTTCAAACTGACTAACATCAAAATAATAGTTATGAAAACAAGTTTTAAAATTTCTACTAAAATAGAACCCTTTCTCCTACCAATAAAAAATAAACTATGAATAAGTACATTAGACATACTGCTGAGAACAAAATACAGGAATATCAAACAAATTATCAAATACATGGGATAGACTATATCCATGAAACTGTAGAAGACAGTGACCTTCTGCATCAAAAATGCTATCTTGGACTTAAGAAATGCCAGTAGAAAAATAAATGTACCAGTCAGAACTAACGTTCTTAAATAAACAAACTTTCCACCTAAGGTTTTAATCTTTATGAAGAAAACTTGGAAAATGAATCCTGAAGGAAATGCATATTAATTCTTCCTTTGCAGGCAGACAGAAGGAGTACAAAGCAGCTTGGGCAGAGCGATTTGTTAATGCTGAGACAACACTGCCTCGGCTGAGCAACTGCAGTCCAGGGACAAATAGGACCAGAAAATCTATGAAAGGTGGTGCAGCAGTTCCTCTGAGAAATTGTCACTTATCACAAGCATGTTAGACAGAAGGTAAAAAATATTTTTAAGGCCCATTTCTCAAGAAATAAAAACAGAAAGCAGTTTTCTATACCGTATGCAGTAGGCCTCAAGTGGTCTACCTATAAATGTATCAGTAGAACCCAATTGCTCACTGTCGCAGTCGTGATATTCATGGGAAGGACTTCTGGATTAGAAAAAATAAGTTTATGGCTAAAATTCCACTATTATCTATTGTAAAGGGCTGAGAGCCTCAAATACTTCTCTTTCATAAAAATGAAAATATAAGCCTTAGAAGTTATTTGATATTGATACAATTATTGTGGTTTAAAGGAGGACATCCTTGAAAACTGTCAATATCAAGAACAAACACTAACCAGTGAAACAGGAAAACCAGCTAATGCTGCATGAAGCATCTTAGCAAAAATTCTTCCTTATATGGCTTCCTTGAATTCCCTGTGTACGTTTCATTCATTTTTTATAGCTAAGACTGCAGTGTCATGATAAAACTTTGAGCAGGTGAAGAATATTTCAGCTTCATTTGTTAAAATCAACACAAGAGCATTAAGTGACCTCCAAAAGATTGATATGACTGACAAAATGCATTAATTGATAGATTGTAAGAAGTGTATTTATTAATGAAACCTAAGGAACTGAGCTTTACTTTTAATGCTAATTGTCTGAGCACTATAAAATGCCATATTAAGTGAACTGCTTAAAATTTATATAAAAAAACCTAATCTTAGAGTAAGGCATATGATTTTTTATAATAGAAACATTGCAAAAGTAATTAGTAAGAAAAAATGCTGAATGATATTACTGCTAATGACATAACTCTATATATTTTGCCTAAGGAATCAGAAATTCACGTTTGATGGAATCAATCACAGAAAATTCCAATATGTCTGTGCAAATGAATTTTCTATGACGAGATTCTTTTCTCCTTCACAAATGGTAATGTTGAGATTGATAGAAATTATTCCTTGTTTGAAAGAATTGCAGTATCAAGGTGACTGTAATTTAATTCCTCAGCTGATTTGCATTAAGAGCTCTTCGTTTGGACAAAGTTCTTTACCATAAAATATATAGACAGATAAAAGGATAAAATATACCAGATTGTAAATCTAATTGGATATTAGGGTTATTAAATGGTGTTTTCCCCACATTTATCTATTCAGTAAAATGAATTACAGTAATACTTCTGTTCACAAAAGGACAGTGCAAAATGAGCACTTTGCCTGAGGAAGACAGTAACAAACTAATTGAGTACTGTTTGGTGGCACTCTTCTCAATGATTTCCATAAATCAAGGCTGATCATACCTGACGTCTTATTTGCTTCTCAGAAACACTAAGTAGTGTTTCTGGATGTTCCAGCATTGCCTTTCACAGCTCGCGGGTTGACTAAAGCTTTTTTTGAAGGCCATCTTGTTGTTTTTTTTTTTTTCCCTCCCACAAAAATGCATCTGGCTTCAGCACAACAACTCTCTGCAGCATTTAACTTCAGAGGTCAACAAGTGACTTGAGAAGTCAAAAAGCAGTCACTTTTCAGGAGGAGCCCCTGGTGGACTTTGGGAGATGTTAAGGGGCAGTCCTTTTCCACCAAAAAATTAGATTAAAGATACTTTATGACTTATTTCCACTTTCTGGAGCCTAAACCTGTCACTCTAGGTTTTCATTCACTTGTAAGGCCATATGATGTCTATTTAATGTCTTTCAGCTCTTTAACCTGTGGTTTCTTACCACAAGTCTCTCATGGCACACTGGTATGACAAAAGACAATCACTGGAAGGGAAGAGTAATGTCTTTTATCTTCTGAAATTTAAGTTGTTACAGATTTCTTTCTCTATCTCACTGCTCCCCTTCGTGGCTTTTCCAGTTTCCTTGCAGCTGGAAAAGTCAAAACTGAAAACCCCCGAACTGTCCCTTCCTACAGCACATCTGCTCTGCCTAAGGAGAGTGAGTGTCAAACAGGCCAGGGAGCCTTCTGGGACAAAAGGGTTTTTTCGCTGCTGGTTGTAGATGCCAGGAGAACTGTAAAAAAGGCCTTGAAGATCTCCATGAAAGTATTTCTTATGTGAATTGTTGATGGTACAGCTGTGTAAATCCAGAAACTAGGTCATTCACATTGGTACGGTGTGTTATTTTTTAAATCAAACATGACTGACAGTCTCTGGAAGGTTTGGCTAGTCATTCTCCCCCTCTGAGTCTAAAGCAGTCCCTCTGTTTATAACTGGTTGTCTTTAGCAGTCCTAGAGGGGATGCAGTATTTTGTTCTCTTTTAATGGAACCTACCTCTCCATGTCACTCTTTGAGAACAGGACATACAAACCCTCTCCCTACAAGCTTGTTCATTTTCTCTCCACAAAAATCTCCGTCCTCCCTCTCCCCTTTGTGAGAGTCTTTCTTTCTCAGCTACATCCTTAGGACTTCCCAGTTCTGTCTGAACCTGGACGTGTCAAGACAGGATATAAGCCACAAGGTAAAGAGAGAAACCAACCAATTCAGAGGTGTACCAGTGGAGAGCTTGTTGAGCAAATAACTGAACAGACAAGGCTGGTGAGGTTTAGTGTGTCCTTAAATATTCTCTCCTTAACTCTTTTCATTCCTACGGTTATGTCTCTTTACAGTATGTCTCAACCTCAGCAGGAAAATTATTTATTAAATAAGGTCAGGGTGGTCTGACTTAATATTGTGAGATGATGCTCAATCATCATCAGTAGCTCTATCTTCTTTTTCTCAGTGAGGAATTAAGTGTCTGTGTTAGAAGAGATTAGAATGGAGATGAGGGAAGAGAGAAGATAAAGCACAGAAGTGGTGGATTAGCTAAGGTATTTTATATACTAACAACAATGGAAGTCTATTTTTGAAGCATTTTGGAATTAAGCCTTGCTATTTGTGGAGGAAAAAAAACCAATAGAACAAATAATAAGTTAACAATAAGCTCCTTCCTCTTGTGTCTCAGCCAAAAGAAGCACGGAAAATTTCAGCAATTTCTACAGTCTTCCATTGACTCTACTTTTAACATAACCTTGATTTTAATTCATGCACTGTTGACAGAAAATTAGAAGCTTTAAGAAAACAGCCATTAGCTCTTATGCTTTATTAAAACTATTTGCACACTCTTTGTTGCTATTGTGAGATCTTTCAACAATAAAAAACCACACTTTTAATACATAAAGGAGCAAAAACTCTCAGGGAGACAGAAGAATATTAGAACAGAGTTCAATGATATAGGAAAGTACCTGGATAAAAATCCCCTTGCGCAAACATGTCAATCACATAGCGACAGAATGCATATTGATCTAACAGAGCAAAAAGGAAAAGAAGAGTAATGAAGAAAGTAAATTTAGAATGTCATTTGTGTTTAACAGTGAAGATAAAGTTTGGCAGTGCAAAGACATCTCAGTAGCCTTTTCATAGGTAATCTTACTTATTATATATTTGTGGTTTTCTTCCTGACCTTCAAGTGATTCACATGTTTAGAAAGTGACAATTTGTTGTCCAGGTCTAATTCAAAACCTCTAGCCAAGAACTTCAGAACTTCCAGTGTCCCAGAGCTACCACCTGTTTTGCTGGGCCAGCTTTGCTTGGCATGTATCCTAACCCCATGCACAAGTACAGTGTAAACTGTTGTCTGGCCACAGGTCTCGTAGACTTTACATCATCCATGATGGTCAGTTTTACAGACAGCTGATAAAAAATTTTAAAAAAAGGTTTTGTATCACAGTATTTTGTTAATATATTTTTACCTGTAAAATAAATATGTATATTTAGCGAATGGGAATATAAAGAGAACTCTGTGTACTTACACTCCTATAGCAACAAGATTTTCCACAGAATTCTACTGTTTCACTATAAAATCATTTTCCAAACATTAATCTTTACAAATATATATGTATATATTAAATTTGTATATATTTTTTTAAACTACACTATCCAGAAATTAAAGCCTCTGAATCTAAATAAAATGCTGGGTCCAGAAGTGTTGATTGTCTATTGATTTCTCCTATATATAAGAAGAGATGGAGAGCTTAATAAAAATTTCTAACATTAAGGATGGTGAGGAAAAGTTATCAGCTTTAGCTGAGCACAAAAGAATTTCAATATTGCCGTATTGTTCAGCAGGTCAGAAAAAATATCTTATTGCCCCAGTGGACTCTAAGGAGCATGTGCTTTGAAAGCTAATGTTGATGTCTAAATGCCAGCTCTGGTTAGATAAGTTAGCTCTCAGTTGTCCTTGAGTGAAGCATATTCATCCATCTGTCCAAGACTCTTCTAGCACAGTTCCTACACTGTAGAAGTTACATCTCTTCCTCTCTCCACCTCCTGTTGCATCTGTCCTACTCACTTACAAAGCCACTTGCTTTCCCATTCCCAAGTCCAAAATAAAACTATGCTGGCTTTGGCATAATTAAAGTTTTTATAATGGCATTGCTGTTACATTTAAATGCAAAATGTAATTCCCAAGTATGTGACACTGATTATATTTTTCACTTACATACATAGCTCACTGCTACGTCAGTATCACTTGATGCTGAGGCATTTATGTGACTGCTGCTGTTAGGTTGACTGATACAGCAGTCCTTGGATGAAGAGCTGCAGCTTTCAAGTAATTATTTCCTATGCAGATGTAGAAACTAGAAAAAGGTTTATCAACTCAACAAATATCCAAACGCTTTTTCTAGTTGATGGAAGCCTAGGCAGCTGTTTTGTGTTAGTGAGGTGGCAAGGGCAATACTAGTCAGGATTGTAGAGCCTGGGGCAAAACTTTCAGCATGTACTCAGGTCTGTGGCTGTAAACATTGCTTTTAAAACCTCTAATGAATATTCATAATAATTTTTGCTTTCATGTTTGGGAATTCAAATTTATCATTCTGGCTGATTCCAACTTTGCATTCCTTCCTTAAGGCTACAATACCTGCCATAAGTCTATATGATAATTCTAAAAAAAAAAACCAAACCAGCGTGTGTGTGAGAAAACACATACAGATCTGTTTTCTTAAGCCCATCTAAAGCTACTGAAGCCAGCAAAGTGTTTGCACTGACTTTGACACAGTTGCAACAGGGCCCCAGCGGGTATTTATAAATAAAATGGAGTGATGCCAACACTTTAGCCCAGAAAGCAAATGACAGGGCATAGTTATTGTACAAAAAACTGCTTTTCTTAGTTCTCTTTTCCAAAACAAGCTGCCTCTATCCTTGCTGCCTGTTGGGAAGATTTCCTGGACTATCTGGGGCATTAGACTGCTAGAGGATACGAAGCAACACTATGGCAGAGGACAACACACTCTATGGACAATCCCAGGGCAGAGCACAAGCCTGTACTGGTTCTATTTGAGTTATGATATAGACATAGCCTGAGGCCCTAGAATCACACCATTTCATTGATATTAAAATAGTCTATTCTTCAAACTTAGTAGTATGGACCACAAATAAACCAGACAATGTTGTTGATTTTGTTTATCTGTTTTTTGTTGTTGTTGTTGTGGGGGCTTTTTTTTTTTGTGGATTTGTTTTGTGGAAATGTAATTTGAATAAACTTTTTAAAAAAGCCTTAATCTTGATTGTACCTCAGAAATAAGGTTTTGTATTAATTTTCTTTAGCAACTCTACTCAAAATAATGGAATTTATAAAAGAGATTGAAGATAGAATGTGAAACTCTCAATAACAAAAATATAACTTCTATATGGCATAGCAAGGTGCACTAAAACATCCTATTGAAGTTCACAGGAATGCAAGAAATCAGTAAAGATTGAAATCTAAGGAATTTTAAATGAGTATGATTTCTCAAGTACATCTTCATGGCTAAAAATCCATTTTAATCTAAACTCCCTTATTAAAAGGAGAATTTCACACTTTAGTTTTCACCTACAACTCTGTAATGATGGCACAAATATTCATGTAAGTACTAAAAGATCACATCAAGATTTGGGACTAGAGTCTTAATGACAAAAATACTCATAGATGTTTCTGTCATTGGACTTGATGTGACTTACCCAGAGAGATGACCTATCTTTTTTAATTTTAGTTTCAGTACGAAATGATGCAACAATGCTTTTGTGATCGCTGCTGTATTTTTTACATTGTTTCAGGTAAGCTGGCAGAACTACTCCCTTGAGCAAGTAAAAGTAAAGATTTCAGGATCAGGAATTCTCTGCAAAACTGCATTGATTTTAAAATTATGTTCGCCTTGTGTGACAGTGGGACTGAAATATAAAAATGAATTTTTTTAGAGCATCTAGCTGAGCAGCAGTGGCTTGCAGTGGAAAAAGGAAGCACGACAGTAGGAAATGCAGTTTTCACTAGATGTGCATAGCCCTGTCTCCAGCGATAAAAGCAGTTGAAGAGGCTCCTTCCTTCCTCCACTTCATCTGCTTATTCTCATTTTCACCTGCTGGGGTTCCATGCACAGTCACTGAGGTCATGCTCTAAAGCAGACTTGCAAAGTGGTCTGTTAATGTTGGATGTCAAGATGGATCATTTTGCTAATATTTATCAGCTAAAGTTGTTGTTGGGACTCTCACAAAAAAAACCCCAACAAACAAAAAACCACCACTTCTATTGGTCTCTGTAATCTTTGATCCCTACTTAAAATATTTTGTTGTCATCTGCACAGCATTTCTTTTTGAGAGCTTTATCCTGAACTGTATGGAGTGGATCCCACTGCGCACTGAAATTGTGGCAGAGCAAACAAAAAATTGAAAGAGATTTGAAAAATTTGCTGAACTTTGTCCTTGGTCACAGCAATCAGTGTGATAGATGCTGCTTTGATTCCATGCCTCAAAGGTCCCAACATTTCAAGTAAAAGACAAAATTAACTGGAATACAAACAAATGTTAAAAAATACTAGTTCAACGCACTATGCATGTCAGAAAGTGAGCTATGTCTCAAAGTCATACAATTTTCTAGAAAAGTATAATTTAGGCAACTCCTAAGGGGTCCAGGGAAATGGTTATGAAAGTCTGAGAGAATCTGATCAGGCAGACTCAGATATCCAGGCAGGGATGGCGCCTTTGATGTTCAGGCGCAACAATTTATCTGTGGTTAACAGCTGAAAGGATCAGATAGGTGCACCATGCAACACTGAGCTGCCTCTTTCAATGTCAGAATAATCCCGTGGCTGCAGTGTGGCAGCTCATACAGAAAGCCAGATCCTGCTGCCTTCATTCATACAAAATTGTACTTAGTGCCGCAGAAATGCCACAGGCAAATCAGGGAACCAGTCTGTGCAACCTAGGAGTAGAAGAACCGAGGCTTACTCTGATAAAGTGGAGCACATAGATAACATCTTGTTAACTATATGGTGTTGATGCACGTTGACTCTTTGTTTTGTCACTTAATTTCTTCCTTTCACTAGAGTAATAGCATTTCTTTCCTTTTTGGAAGGAATTTTGAAGCTGTTCACGTTAAATTACATCAGGCAGGTATGTCACTATGTTGTACAATAACTGACAACCTGACAGTGCCTCATACAGAATGATCTCAGATAAATTATTACATTCCCTTTATACTGCCTCTACTTTCATTATGCTTACAGAGCACATATGCAGATGTAGAAACAAACCTAAATTCCCAATAGGTCATTGGACAGTCTGAATTTTCAAAAATAACTGCTTGCAATCTACTGCTTTAGGTGCTACTGAGCGAATCCATGAAGTCTCAGACCTATCTGAAGAGAAATTGGTCCTTGGTAAAGAAGGATTCAAATTAAAATGAAACTTTAGCCATGAAAAACTTCTAGAACATTCTGATTAAATACATTAAACTTATTTTATTTTCTGTAATCACATCCTAGCAGTGTGAGGTGTATGTGGAATTTATTTGTACAGCACTTTTTCATGGGTGCACTTTGGTCCTTGACAGATTTAACTCCGTTCTCTCTCTTTCTTCCCTGCTACCTTTTTAGGATCTTCATCTGTTTCCTCCTCATTTTGTTTACCTTTCTTGTCCGATTTAGTTACAGTCTGAAGAGCCTTCTCCTCCTTAACTTTCGTTTTGGCCTTTATTAGCCCAGTTTCTGTTGTTTTCGTCTCTGCCTGCTTGACCTTCTCTGCCGTCTTTGCTTCTCCTTTTCCATCCTTCACTTCCTTTTTAACTTTTGCTTCCACTTTAGTGCTCTTTACTTTCTTCTCCTCTGCAGGTAATAAAGAAAAAGCTTTCAGTGTCGTTCCCTACCCCCGACATAATACTCAGTGCCATTTACTTTATATTGCGCTATTAATAATGAGCATTTCTTCATTATTAACACCTTGGTAAGATCTGATGAAAACTATAATCCCCTTAAACCAGGCAGAATTAAACAGAAATATGAGATCCAAAGAGGTTTTATCTTCAGTGCTATACCAAGTACTTGGCTGATGCGAAATATAATAGAATATGCCAAATAATATTAAGTGTTTCTAATATGATAGTTTTTATGGTATAAACTAGAGAGAAAGATGTTGGTCATTAAGCAAGCAAATATGGGAAGTACTATCTGTACAAGTTTGGACTCCAGAGTTAAACTCTGTTGTAAGCTGGAAAAATAGTGTGTGGTTATTTTTTAGGGTTGCTTTCATGCATTGATTCTAGGTTTCAGTTCAAGAAGTTTTGAGTTTTTGAGTCTGACTCTACACCAGTTCTCAGGGCTGAAAATTTCTGAGACCAATTCATGAGATGCCCTTTGGCGGAGTGAGGAGACTTCCAAGGAGAATTACCATTGATACTGTAAATACCAGTAGCTGAAGCTACACAGAGCTTGGTGAGACCCAAAGCATTCTTTCTGCTTTTATGCGTCAGCAACTTTTTCTCACCTGAGACGTGCTTGCTCCCAGCTTGTGTATTTCCAGCTCACCCCAGTGGAAAATCCAACAGTAGTATAAGCTACCACTGGATATGTTTTAAATTAACCTGTTTAGTGCAAAGTTCATACGCCTGTTTTCTTCATAGATCTAAATGTCTCCACCCTTGAGGCAAAACTTGTATGCTACCAAATTTATGTTTTCTATGAGGCTCTAGACTTCTGTTTCTGTTAAATCGCTGAGATAACTAAACTATTTTACATATTTTATCAATACGTAAACTGGAATATCCAATTATTGCAAAACAGAATTCAGATATTTATATAAGAACATTACTACTCCCAGACAAAAACAGGTATTGTCAGCTAGTGGAGAATTAATTTCCTTAACTGGTTATAATGAAAATGTATGTCAGATCACTTGCAGGTTGGCTTACTTGTTTTTGAGTGAAATGGTGGTTCATACTTTTTCTCAATTTGAAATTTCAACAGATTTTGAAAGGGATCAAGCATAGAATTAACCTCTGGATGTTCTACAGACATTTTAATTCTGATTCTATATTAACTTCATTTTAGTTTAATGTAGCTGATTTTTCACACACATTTAAAATCTCTGCTCAAATAAAATTTATGCATTTCAATGTCAATTCAG
Source organism: Irena cyanogastra (assembly GCA_013397155.1). Classification (NCBI taxonomy): domain Eukaryota; kingdom Metazoa; phylum Chordata; class Aves; order Passeriformes; family Irenidae; genus Irena; species Irena cyanogastra. Next base: position 22,986 of record VWZV01004010.1, read on the forward strand.
GTTAAAAAGCTGTAGTATCAGTATAAATAAATAAATACCTTTGGGAGGGGGTTTCTTTTCTGCTTTTTCATGTCTTTCAGGTGCATCTTTTTGAGTTACTAGAAATAAGAACAACTGTATATCAGGGAAAAATCTCACAAAAAACAAGAAAATATTGCCAAAACAATATCATCAACATCAACATCATCACTGGAAATTTCACATTTCCTTACGATTCCCTTTTTTCAGTTTTCAAAATTCTTGTTTTCAGATTCATATAGTGGGGTAAAAAACTTCAAAATGTCTGTTGAGGCTCCCTTACCAGAAGACAAGTGAGTCACACAGATCTGAAGCTTCTGAGGGCATGTTTTTGCCACATATTCCAGATGAAACAAAGTTGGTCATGTCAAGTGCTGAGCAGACATGGACTTGGCCTTGTGCTCCAGCCAACAGGAAGCCGTGTGGCTGTATTTGTCTTACAGAAAGGCGTTTTTCTTAGCTTGGGCTCGTTGTCTACACACACAGCCATAAGTCTGCTGCTCACTTCCGAGCCCAGCTTGAGTGAGTTCATGTCTGCATGGGACACACCGTGTAAACACACACAGGCAAGACTGATTTCCAGAAAAGCTGTTAAAGTTTTATGCAGACCTCTATCTTTGCCCTCCTGGTCACCATCCAGACAGAATACCAGAACAAACCAGCCTTGAGAGCTAGCTACACTTCTTTCAACTTATAACTACACAAGAGCAACATCCTCTCTAACTGAATTCCATCCTGGAATTCCAGCCCGCACAAGACATGATTGATATTTAGACTATTTTAGACTTTTATTTTTTTAAGATTTTTAGATGATGTTTTTAGATGATGTGTTTAAAAAACATTCATATCACTGAGGCTTTCTGGAGCCTTTATCAGAATCTGATGAATTACCCCGAGCCTTTGCAATGAGCATAAAGAAAACCTGCTGACTGTGTGGGAAGTAGCCACACAATTTTCAGTATGTCCATTCCCCCTAGGGAGTGCAAATGGTTGAAACAGCCCCTCAGCACTGCTGGTAGCTAATTCAGTTCAGAGCAGACTCCTGAGAAAAGGGAGGTGAGCCTGGCAATGGAAAGCTCAGCAGCACACTGCTGGCAGAAATGCACCTTTGAACGTGCTGAGGAAAACTGTCCTGGTGCCCTGATGCCACAGGAGCTCACAGCAGGGAGACTACCCAAGAGTGAGGCTGTTTCACACTGCAGCCACAAATCTCTGCAGCTACACTGTCCAAATCCTTCATAAAATTTTCCAGCCAGTGACTGGAGTCATGGCTGCTATTAAACACATTAAGGCTCTGAGAGATTATTTGATTAGCTAGCAGAAGATAAATGGGTAAAGAGGCTGGCTGCTTATTAGGAATATCTCAGTGATTCTTGGAAGTTATTTGCTTTTCAAATCAACACAGACACTATGGGCATTTATTTTCTCTGGCTTACTTCAGCATGATTTCATTTTATGAAAAAAAATTCCACACTTTCAAGCTATACACTGAAAGTAGAAAAAAGATGTACAATATCCCTGTAAAAGAGAGACTAGACAACGGCTACCCTTCAAAGTTTTTTAGGGATTTAAGTCTTCATTCTGCTTTCTTTCTTTCTTGACATTTACTTTCTGTTTTACATTTCTCCTTAGACTATGGTCAAGTCAAAAAAAGGACAATTTGTATATTTGTATCTACATTGTCTGAACATCTTCAAATTAAACCTAGTTAATTCATGCATCTCAACATCATGGGATTAATCTCAATGCCATAACAAACTGATATGAATATATGTTGCATACTATTTCTTCAAGAGTCAACTGAGTAAAATGAAAAGAGACAAAGACTGAAACTGAACTTTATTATAGAAATTTCTGCCATGGAGAAATACCTAACCTCAGAGAAAAACATTCAAATGCCAAGCAATAATAAATGTTGGTCTTTAAAAAGTGGCATAATAGGGCAAGGTGATTGGATTTTCAAACTTCTCTGTCCAAATAATAGCCAAAGATGGAATTATCAGTCAAAAGAATAGTGAAAATCACCCCTCACATACCCACATTATTGCTTCAGAATGTATATGATAATTATTAGATATGTAAATCTTAACTAAAGCCATTGCTGCCATAGAAGATAGTGCAAATCATATACTGAAATTAAAATGTTATTGAAAAAAATAAAGGCAAGAAAATGAAATTCTATTTTTGGATATGATGGAAGACCCAGATTGAGAGATAGTAAATTCTCTTGCATTAGATCTGCATCAGGCTGAAAACTAATACCCAAGAGAAAACCTTCTTTGCAGGAAAATTACTGAATCCCTATGTGGAGAAAAAGGCACCAGGGAATGCAAAGAAAATAGCAATAGGCTTCATTCTTCAGCTCTGTAAGAATGATTTATAATAAACTCTGTGCATCAAAACAGGAGAGTAAAGCAAAAAAAATATGCTGAGCAAGACTTCGCTTGGGCTGATCAAGACCTGCTCAAGCAAAAGAGACAACACCCAAAAATGTTCAACATGAACCCAAAGAGCTTTGTACTTTAAATACTTATCTCCACACTCTCCCAAGATTTCAAGCACTTAAATTGTACAACTCTTAACGATGATCCACGATACCTTTAGATGGTGATTTCTTTTCTTGTTTTTCTGGCTTCTCAGGTTTCTCTTTGTGAACAGCTAGAAATAAAACCAATAGAATGGTCATTAAACAAAAAAAGTTGCATTTAAATGGGAAAAAGCATCAAGAAACACAAGTAGGCACTATGGGTATGCATGCGAAGAATGAGGAAGATTGATTCAGCTGCTGCTGTTTCTTGTTGATGCCAAAACATGGGATTGGAACTTTCTAAAACTCATCTGCCATCTCTGAGGTCTTTGCTATTGGCTGGAGGAGCAGCAGCCTTTCTAGCTCCAGAGTAATCCCATGAAAGAAGACAGTCAAGAAGAGTCATACTTATTTATATTGGATTTTTTTTCATTCTTTAATATATTTATATACTGTAATTTATTGGTTTATTTTGATTTATTGTTATTTTTTAGCTTTCTTGTTTATTACTTTGGTTAATTTCTGAAGAATTTTCTAAACTCCACAGAACAACTAATAGTTTTTCCAGCTATGAATGATTAAGCACTATAATTAATTACAAATCTAATTGCAGCGACATTATAACTAATGTTCTTTGGGACTTTTTATTTGCTTTTAATTTCCACCTTACAAATTGAAATTAACTGCTCTGTAGTTCCTAGATTTGTGGCTCAGGTTTCAGAACACACCCGGGGGGTTGTGCGGTAGTCACTGAGTGGTGGGTGATCTGAAATATTCTCCTGTGTGGACTCTGATTTGCTAATTTTTTGGGATTAATGTTTGGACAGTAACTTGTCCATGGATGTGCAGAACTGATATATGCATGGGCTGATGTGCCCCGAGGTGACCTGCAGGGATCATGTGTGTGAAAACACACAGTTCCCTATTTGAGTACGATGTATGAGATTTTCCTAGGAACACAAAAAGGTATGCATGAGCGTGGAGCTGGTGTTTCCAAAAAAAGTAAGAATTGGGGAATTGCAAATAACTACTGAAAGAATTAGTCCTGGCCTACTCAGTGGCTATGCAATGGCCCAATGCAGAATTTTATTTAAAATCCTTTTTTTCCACATGGCCTTCCTGATTACCTCTGTGAATGGGCTGTCAGGTGCCTTTTTCTTGGATGACCATAGTTTCTTAGCAACCATTCTTGTTGCAAGTGTTGGAAATACTCAGTGATTATCATAAGATTACACTAATCCAGAGTACGAAATATATTATTTCCCTTCCCCATGAAAAAAAAACCAACAAAAAACATGGAGAAGGAATACTAAATGCTACTTAGTGTGTAAGACTGCAAACTTTTTTATGATTTCATTATTTTTATTCATAAAATTTCATAACTTTTTTTTTTCTCCAATCAAAGGGATTCATAAATGGAATTTGAGTAGAGAATTAGCTTTAGGGTACCTCCTAATGTAAAATAAATTCTGACATTACATAATTACCTGCATGCCTTTCCTTTTTTTCAGGTTTTTCTTGTCTTTCTAGTTTGTCTTTACTTGTCACTAGGAAAGAAAGAAAGTGTTATATATATCCGAAAAAGAAAAAAAAAAAGAAAAAGAAAAAAAAGGAAAAAAGAAGTGGGAAAAATTAAGAATTTAAAACAATTTCACCAAGGTAAGCCTTAGGATACTAAGTGGCAGAGTGTGTTACTGCTGAGCTGTCCCGTGCATATTTTCACAGGGTACATCACACTGCAGGGGTGTGAGCAGCCAGCTCTGCCTAACAAGTCACTGCCATGGAAACATGCCTCAGCTGTTTGCTGCATAACGTCATCTCTCACAATTGTCTGTCAATTCCAGAAGAATTTCAGAAAACTGTCGATTACTAAGGCACAGCTCACAGTAAATGCTGCTGCCTGTGATAGGAAGAGAGCTTCACCTTGGCCATCCCATACTCTGTCAGATGCAGGTTGTAAAAACCCTGGAATCAATCTCGGAGCATGAGAGAATCACATGTGCAAATGATACATCTGTGACTTGCCAGCTGGCTTGAAATGGATAACCAGTAATGGATATGGATGGTTAGTGATGGATACAGATAGCTGGTAATGGACACTGGCTGAGATCAGTCCCTGGCAGTGACCATCTCAGAACCATAATTAGACACCCAGTATGTGCAAAGTAAAACTAACATTATGACAGTGGGAACGGCAATATGCTATCCACTCATCCACAGAACATTTTCCACTCATTTTTCTTAGGATTTTACACTGTAGTTTTCCAGAAAATGAAAAATAAGCACGTGGGTTTTAGAGCACTTCTGAAAGAATAGCTGTGAAAATGCAAGCCTAGTTTAAGTCTAACTCCTGGAGATTTCATCCAAGTTTAGTAAAACTCCTTTTGTCTAACATGAGGAGATAAGAAACTTTTTTTACAGTACCATGAATTCCATATGTAACTGGATGGAAAAGAAGATTGGTAGGCAATATTCAGGCTTCCACATTTTTAAGCAATATAGTGATGAAATATATGAGAATATATATAGCTGACATCTCTGACCAAGACACTGCTAAGTGACTGAGACACTTCTAATTACTCTCTGTGTCATTAAATAACTTTCTTAAATTTCATCTCAGAAGTTGATTATAGCTTAGAAGAAGATGCTATTTATACTCTCCATTATCTCAACCTTGAAAAGGCAATGTATTTAATGTAGAAAATAAGCAGCAAAAATACAGGGATGCAGTCTCTAGAGTCTCCCAGACACACTGTGTAGAAATGGACCTTAGAAAGACACACATTCATAGTCTTAGTTTTGAAATTTAATGTACAGTCTGAAAGTAATGTTTATTAGCACTGTGAACACAGAGAATCTCTATACGCAGTAGTATTTCCATAGCAGTTTTGGCAATAGTTCACTAAATAAAACTAATTGTTCCCTTCAAGAAAAAATACCACTAGGTAGACAGAATATTAATAGGATTTATGGCAAGATAAGGCAGTACAATTGTCATTTTTTTTTCATTGGCTATCTGAGTTTGGCTGGTATAATTTTTTTCTTGTTCTAAGAAACTTAATGAAATGTTAAACATTGTTCTCCTGTGAAATCAAGTTGAAGAGTTCCACAGGTTTTCCACATTGTAACAGAAGTCTTAAAGATAAATTCATGTTTTAATATGGGGCATTATTGCCTTTGCTTCAGCATTTTTCCAAATTCCAGAAAAAAATTCCCAAGTTATCACATTCTATTTTCTACTAATAAATATTCATCCTAAGAGACACCTCAATTTATATGTCTGCCATTAACTTCTGAAATCAGTCTTTGAATAACTTATATGAAATGAAAAAGCTCCAATCAGAGACTGTTAGAAAGGCCTAGTCAAGCACAGCTTTCAGGAAGTTCACGTTCACCTGTGTTCTTGGCCTGAATAAGTCTGCTGTGGCTGGATATTCGGTCTCCCCTTTTCTTTTTTTTTTGGTAATTTATTATGATCATTGGCCTATTTCTTCTTCCAGAACGTTTTTCTTCCTCCAGCCCAAGACTTCATTAGCCATAAGTTAGTAAAAAAGACATGATCTCAGAAGAATTAAAAGGGCTTTGACAAGTAGGTGCACTCCAACAAAATTCCATTTTGCTAAAATATCCTCACAAAAGGCAAACTAGATGGTGGCTCTTGTAACCCAGAGCTAACTCATGAGTTGTGGGTGGAGGGTAAGCAGTATCTTGATTCTGACTCCTACAACAAATCTGTAATTTGTTGTTGGCATACACCACCAGGAAATTTTTAAATTCTTTCTAAAACCACTCCCTAGTGTCCCTGAAATTAATCTGGAGGAATTTATTTTTATTTTTTTATGTTTTTTAGGCGATTTCCAAAGGAGAATGTCTACAGGGACAGTTTCCAGTATGTTATAATTTAGTAATTGCATTTTGGTGCACAGTATTCTCAAGGGCAAATAATATGCTTGGATTTATTCAAGAAGAATAAAAAGGACATCTTGTGCTCTGGCCATTTTTTTACATAACTTACTAGTACAGTAAAGACTTATCAATTAATATCTGAGTATAATTTTAGTTTTTCTGTACAGTGATGAATTCAAATTGTTTTTAAAAACTTCATTCTCCTTCCAGCTGGCTTTCACAACACCTCCTCCATCCTTAAACATTATTGGGATCTACAAGAACAGTCTAAGAGTCAATAGATTAGACTATTTTGAATCACTGACAAAAAGACAAAGAATATCAAAAGCTGAATACATACCCTTTGGAGGTTCGTTCCTCTCAATTTTTTCTTGTTTTTCAGGTTTGTCTCTGTGTGTTGCTACAAATAAGAAACAAATAAATAAACCCTCAACCCAGCTCACAATAAATCTGTAATCTAGATGTATTAAGCACACTTATTATCTCATGAAAGTGATCAAGGAAAAGCATTCATAAACCCAAATAATGGATTTTAGCTCTGAGTCACAGGTACTTGATGATGTATAGACCTTCTCCATGACAACATTTAATTCCAAGTCCAAGAGAAATATTTTACTTGAATAAGCCTTCAGATATTAGACTATATTTTTGTGAAAGAAGTGATTATTCAGCAACCTCAATCTAATCTGTCCTTTCTCTTTTGGTCCCATTACACAACCACCCTGACTCGAAGATTTCTGACAGAGGAAATTATTTTCAGCCTTTGACAGCATTGCTTTCTATTCCTAACAAAAAACCAGCCAGCATATTGCTTTCTGTGCTATTTTTTTCTTTATTTTTAGCTGTCACTTCCGTCACAGGATGGATTAACAAGAAAACATCTCTTTTAATCAGAGTGTAACCTCAGGAAGAGCAGCTGCTCAAAACACAGCCGACTCCATGTCCTGCAAGAGGCAGGCAAACATGAGTCCTTATGGACTCTCTTGCCCACCTAGGTCTCAGACCATGTTGTGAAGTGGTTCAATCCCACCATTCAATCCCTAATGATTTTATTCTTAGTAAACCCATACTACTAAAAGACTAGCATTTTGTAATTTCAGGGAAATATTATTTTCTTTTCTGTACCCTGGTTTCTGGGAAAGAGTAAAACAAATTCTGATTAGAAGACAGTGAGCTTTATAAACAAGCACATTGTGCTTTTGTATCCATTCATTTCACCAGCTTTGCAGTGAATGCCATTTCACAAAAGTGCAAGCGCTTTTTTGTTGGCTGAGTGTTTCCATAATAAAAAGCAGGTTGTATTCATTAAGAAAAATCATTCAGAACATTCAGTAAATTCATTATGTCTTAAATGTGTTTGGATTATCCAAAATTCATTTTCAGTCATAACAAGTAAATTATTGTGATAACAAACAGCTGTACAGTTGAAAAATATTGAAGAGAGATATTTCAAAGCCTTTAAAGATTGTGGGCAGCAAATTTACACTAAAAAAACAAGGTTGTGAAGAAAGCAGCAGCACCAGCAATTGAATGAATTACAGACTGCAACTCATTCAAACGCTTTAGCACATCTAGGAGCATATAAAGAAAAAAACATTCTCCAAGCTGAGTATTTTTTTGCAGAAACTGTAGCATGCTTCCACGTCTTGCATTTGTATTAGCAGATGCTGGCTCTATGCTAAACACTTTTGTCAGTTTTGGCTGGACCAACAACAGAGTTTTGCAAACAATGGCTCGGTGATGGTCAATGTGAGTGAAACGTGAGCTCCTCCACATTCAGACAAAAGCTCTTGTAGTCTCTGTGCCAAAAAATACAGCTGAACTATGCAGAACAGATTGATAATCAGAAAGCTTGTTTTTATCCACAGGGCATCTTACTTGTGTAAGAGTGATTATTGTGGGTTTTAAAAAATTTATTGTAGTTTTTCCATAGCATTTCCTTATTTCATGATTTGAGAAAAGAAAAACCACACAACAACAGGAAAACAAACCAAAAACCCCAAAAGAAATCAAAACAAACAAAACCCATACCCACACAACAAACCCATAAAATGAGCCTTGAACAACACTAACTGAATTGAATGTCAGTGGACCTGAAAGTGGACAGAAAAATCTAACTGAAATTTGTTTCACATCCTCAAAATTATGCAAACAGCAAAAATGCAAGGAAATACTAATATTTGTGTGGACTACAGCTTAAAACATGAAGAAGGAATCAGTTTGCCCCTTCTTGAGAAAGAAAAGTAACTTGATGTATCTGGGCAGGGAGCCTGGAATGTGGATAAGCGGAGACCATAAGCATAAGCTATTTTTCTCTTCCCAATTATAGGCTGAAGGTGATCTCTGGTTAGTTTGAGAGCCTTATCCTGTGTGTTGATATCCCCATAGCCTCAGAGGTTGCTAATCTCAGATTGTAATGTTTATCATTACCTCTTATGGGCACTGTCAGGGCTACGGCTTCCCTTATTCGGGAAGGGCAGGTGCTGCCAAAAATTAAAGTGTTCATGTTTCAGGGCTGTGATCACCGGCCATTTTTGACTCTTCAATCACAAGACCAACAAAATCCACTGAAGCTTTTGTTCTGACAAATTTAAATCTGATATTTCTTAGCATATTAACTCTCCTACAAAATGTTTTCATGTTCAAATTCATATGTAGTTATAAAAGCTCTGTCATAGAAAATACATCACTGTCTACAGATCTTTTCCATACTTTGACACATAGATATATTTTTCTTTGTCAAGGGCTTAATACATGCCCTTTCTCAAGCCCACAATTCTAGGAGTAACTGTTCAATTTTAGAATTAGCCAGGCTGGCCATACTGCCATGTTTGTGTGAAAAAAATTGGTTGGATTTTCTTTTCCATATTAAAAAATAAAAAGGTAAAAAAGAGCACAAGCATACAAAAGTGTTTTTAAGGCTACTTACATGCTCTTGAGCTTAAAAATGCTGAAATTAAAACTGTTCATTCAACTCCAGTTCAACCATTTTATTAGCTTTATGTCACATTTTGTAATTAAAAGATCACCTCTTTTATGACATTTGCTACTGGGATGCTGGTGACATCCGTAAGAAAAAGATAATAACTAGACTTAAAAACCAAGTAGATTTATGGCAATTGTGGAAGCTAAAATTTTTCCACAAATTAAAAGAAATTTTCTTAGACTTCCTTGCAAATATCAAAAAGTCATAAGCTCAGACTGAAGTGGTATTAACATTGGAAAAAAATACAACACCCCAACCTAATTTTCACTAACCTAGATTTTGGAAATTGCTGAAATATTTTTGCATGTCTTTGCACGAAAATTCAGCCTGAGGCAAAAAGATGAACATGGGAAATCTCATCCTAAGTGACTGGAGTGTGATAAATTTATAAATAATCTAAAATAGAAGCTTATAATGGAATATTTTAAGGTAATTTAACAATGCATTCCAAACTTAATATTACTATCTACTTCACAGAAAAATAAAAATAAGAAGCATCGCATATATGTGAGAGGATTTTTCTAATTTCACTCATCATCACAGATTTTATTTGCCTCAAATTGAAGACAGTGAAGGGGGATGTGATCTAGGTTTTCCTTGATAAAGTTCTCCAACAAAGACATTCCCCCTTCCAAAACAGAAAGTGCAAAAAGAAGAGATGTAGTAAGGCACTGCTTCTGTGCCTAAGAGAAGCAAAAATAGTTTCCAGCTGAGTAAGTCTTAAGTCTGCTGCTTAGTACAAAGCCAGGTGATGAGTGCAGTGAGCATGAAGCAGTGATTGCTTGCTCCAGCTAACAGACTAAGTGCTTGTCTGCAGAGCAGCAGTCCCAGGAAAGTTAAGATAAATGAACTAATACAATGAAGTTAGAGAGCATTAGTCAGAGAGCATTAAATCTCTGCGTAGATGCTTTCATTTGGAAGTAAAGCAACTTTAGATGGCTACAACTTAATTCTTCTTGAAGGAACACTGAAAAAAAGGGGGTTTTTCTGGAAAGGGGCATAGATTCCCAGGTCCAAATACAAAATTTAAGGAAACTATGGCTATGTTGCCATCTGTACTATGTTCTCCAGTTTAAAGTTAATGCAGGCATAGTTGTTAGCTGTACCTTGAGAAATCAGGCTAGGCAGTATTGTCTGTGTATGAAACATGCCTTTTAACTTATTAACTTGGTGAAATTATGTGTATTTCTAGCACACTAGGATTTGTATAGTCTAGCTCTATTTATCTGTTCAGCTGTCTCAAATACTTTGTCTTCCAGCTGCAGCAATTTAGCCATCACTACATTGTTTTCTTCCATACCTCATCCCAGCAGCAATGTATTAGTGAAGTGATTTTGGGAAAAGCCACACAGTAAATAAACCTTTTCCCTTTCCTTCTCAATGCCTGTTTTAATTAGAGCTATTTCCCAGAAATGCAGGAAAATTCATTTCACTGGTAAGATCAGTTTTCAATAAAAACCCGAAACTGTCATTGGACTTTCCATTAGACAGAACTTCTGTACTTGAATATACTCTTATCTCGATATTTTTTATTATTGTTCTTGCTTTGTGCCAAAACAATGTGCAATTAACTCTTATTGGTAGTAACAGTAATAATGATTATATCACCTATTTCTTAAATAGACTCCAGCAGTGACTCAGAGTCCTGCAAAACCTATCTAGAACACAATATCTAGATGCTCAGTAGGGTTGTGTACAGAAAGATAATCAACCCCTTGTGTCTCTGCTAGCTGATCAAAGTCCTGGTCATGCAGACCAGGTGCCACTGCACTTGTGAAATTACTAATACCTCAAATACTAAATTGGAAAGACCCTAATTTGTAGTGAATTTATGCTTATGTGTACACATTATCATGAAATAATTTGATTTCAGGGCACTTAAGCATGACCAGTGGCTTTGTGAAATTATTTCTCAGAGTATTTCTTCATTCAAGGATTAAATTTGTTACAATAATTGAAATCGACATTATTGCTAGTAGTTTATCAAAATATTTAATTAAAAGCAAATTTTAGGGCACCAGTTTGCCTGGCTCTCAATACTGTTTGAATCTTTTAATTTCAGTCACTTCCATCTGGGACTTTTATTCATTATAACTGTTCCTCATATTTCACTTCAATCATTCAAAAATGAGGCTTGTACATTGAACTCCCTTGTAAATTGTTGGACTTGTACTCAGAGGATTTGACTATTCAAAAAAATATAATTAAATTACTTTCAAAACTCTAGTGCTCCCAGACATTGGGCAGAAGTCAGAAATGTTTTTTCCATTTCCTGATATTGAAAATAATATTTTTATTTCTGGATTTTTTCCTACTAAAAGCAATAGAAGACTGTATTTGTACATATTTCCTGACATTTCTTTAGAAGGTAACAGTAAAATTCCCTAAGGATTCATGCCTTTATCACACTGCAGACAGAGTCCAGACAGAATGTTTTCTTGTCACTGTTCCTCCTATGTACAAGTCACACTGTTGGGATTAAATATAAAAACAAAGTATAGAAAAAAAATGTTTTGTGCTTCAGCAACTGATTATATAACTAGAGACTGCATTATTAGGCACATAAATAATGTAACTTAACTAAGGACACCTGAACACCTTTTTTTCCTGGCATCTTATAATTTCTTTGTAATAATTTCTGCAATGTTAATATTGTTTTGTGTAAAGAATTGCACTTTTGTATAGATGAAATGGCACACAAGAGTATGTTTTGGTCAAGATTGCAACATCATTTGTGTTTTTAGATTACTTTGCTTGAAAAGACCTTAACTGGGATCTTTGCTAATGGATCTGAGTTCATTATTGCCTGGCTTGCCCACTGGTGCCCTAAAAAATTCATTTCGATAAAGCAAGATTTATTAAGTAGTTGGGAAACAGTTCTAGGCAGTCCAGATGACACTGATTAGCACAGAAATTGAGTGAAAAATACTATAAAAACATATTACAGAAGTGCAAAATACTATAAAGCCACACTAAAAATACATATAGAAATGAATATAATTGCATGAGGAAAAGTGTATGTTTATATACAATATTTTTAATAAACCTTTTTCTTGCTTCCTCCTGCCACTATCAAGCTGAGCACCGGTGTGTTAGAGGGATGCTCATAAAGTTTTATGTGGCCTAGACTTTATGGAGGAGCTCTGTCAGGCAAAAAACTTTCAGATATCCCAGGAAACACCTTTGTTTACATGACCTCTGGAAACCAGTCCAAACCAGTTCCTCTGTAGATTTTTGGAAAGTGCCAGTTATAGGAGATTAAACAGTCTGAAAAAGAGCAGGTTCTTAAAATGGAAGTTTTTCTTATCTCTGGTGCACACCTGGCTCACTCTTAACTATGACTTCCTAACTTGGAATGCACTCACTGGCCTATAAATTTGCTTTTTTCCTTGCCCAACACACTTCATGCCTTTTGCACCAGAGGGAGTTCGTCATCACTCAACTTTCTTGCACCTTTGCTAGAAAAAAATATTTCTGGAAAAGTTTGGGCAGGAGAATCTTATTATGAATGTGCATTTTCAATCTAGCTACACAAGCATAAAATTACAATTTTTTTGTTAATGCTAGGGTATACATGAATTTTTGATCATTTGCAGTCTGTGCCAACTGATCTTTGAATGCTTCTATGATGCAAAAGCAGTAGTTAACCAAGTTAACAAACAAAATTATGTAGTTAACAAAGACACTGTATGTTACACAAATATATATGGGCAAACAGACAAAAAACCAGTTACCCTTCGCTAGTGTTCGTTTTTCAGGTCTCTCTGTTTTCTGCTTTTGAATTTCTGAAAAAAATGCAACACAGATTTGTCAATACTAAAATAATTTTCACACACAAAAATGTCAGATGCATTCTCATATTAAAAAAAAAATTAAAAAGTGTTAAAAATATTATGGCTGCACCATGGCTTTATCACCTGCAGTATAGTTCAATTTTATATATATACACAGACAATATATATGGATATAAATCACAACATTAAATGTCTTTAATAATTATTCTGTTTTTAATTGAGCCATACAACTACTTTTAAAGGCAAGAATAGGCTTTGCTGCTCTGTAATAGCTTTACTGTAACACGTGTTGGTCATGATTCAGAAAAACATGATTTATTAAACATTTTTTGTATTTATCTTGAGTTGTTTACCAAGATTAGTATTTTATGTTTTCCAAATTACCTTTAGGAGGAAAAAATGTTCTTTTCACTACATTTTCTAAAATTTTTAAAGCTCACATACTGAATTGGTATCTCTAACACACAGTAAAAGGCAGACTCAATGCTCTATACAAACTACAGAGATAAAAAGTTCCAGGTAAGGGATTGTTGTCTCAGAGAATGACTCATCTTGATCATGCTGTACACCAAAAACTGAGAACTGTCTTCTTAGAGGAGGAAGGGGTACAGTGTTTATCTGCCCTTGTTATGCCATTCCTTTTGAACGAAATTTTTCAGCTGTAATATTGATATTAAATTATTGCTATATACTATAGCATATACTATGCTATATATTAAATTATTGCTCCATATAGATCTTTTTTCTGCTGTTCTTATTGTGTCAAAACCAGGATAATATAAAAAAAAAAGTTAAAATGCTGAAATTTCAAAAAAGCAAACCAGAATTAAATCAAATGTGCGTAGCCCTCTTTGCACACAGTTGTAGAAATTTAAAGGGTATTTATTATAGCTGTGCAATAAAGTCACTAAGACTATACAGAGTGCCTGGGTTATCATATTGTGCACATATTTCCTGCAGAGGGAGACCTCTCTAAAATACTGTTTAAAATTTGTTTTCTACAAAAGCAAATGCAAATTCCACTAGACTCTGTGGGCGATGCCTTCTTGTATTTCAGTGTTACTTGTGGCCTGCAGGGTCTAAATAACAAGAACACTGACCCCAGAATTAATCCAGCAGAAGAAAAGATATGCTTATTGCATCTCAAGTCTAAGAAATTACTCTAATGCTTATTGAAGACGACTGAAATATCTCACTTACAACCTTAATTATTTTCTCAGGATACACGTTGCCAAAGAAATCCAGTAGGAAACCGAATTTTACCTCCCCAGATATTTACATGTCCTTGAAAATAATGCAGGATGTTTTTATTGTATAGTATTTGGTATCTGAAATAACTATTTGGTTTGCAAAAACATAACTGTTCTGTGGCATCAGGCTATGTTGCCTTCAGATAGAGAGAATATTATTTCAGTGAGATAGAGTAACACAGGGTAAAATACATCACTGTTAACCACTAACATATGGAAACATAACTTAGCTAATTATATGATGTAATTAGGCTAAAATAAGTTTCTATTCAGTTTTCATCTTGTTCTTTTCAGCCTGGGTGTGCAGTGCATTTATAGTTCTATAAACCTCAAAAGGTGAGAATAGGAAGAAATATACTCTACTGATTTATTGTATTTCAGCTGAGCCTGGATTACTTTTCTTTCAAATATGTGAGAATATTTTATTTCTATCGACAGAGAAAATCCTGTTGGTGGATTTTCAAACTTTTCCCACTTGTTTTGCTTAAATGGCTACATGGTGTAGTTTAGGTAGCATGAGTGGTAGGAGTGGTGCAAGACAGGAACAGACAGACAATTGCTCCTTAATTCTGGGCACATCTGAGCAGTTTTCCATGCCACTGTTCCAGACTGCCTCCAAACACTGACTCAGTGGACTTAAAGAAAGCTGAGTCACTTCCTCTGCATTGCAACATACAGTGGAGACACATCTCACCCAATTAAAGAGGTCACCCTACACAGAGATGAATATGAATAAATCATATTCTTCAGGCAGAGTCACACAGACACATATTCCTTGCTTGCTTTAAACTGCTTCTGCATTTCTACCATATATTACATGTCTCACCACAGAAAACAAGCCTATTTTCTTGAAAAAAATAAGTATAAAATAAGAATAACTATTTTTTATTTAAAAAAAAAAGGTTTTAAAATTAGTTTTGATTTAGGCAATTTACTGCTAATTTGATTGCAAAATATATATGGAGGAATGACTCTAGAGCTGGTTATTTAAATCAGGCTCACACTGTATCAGCAGTGAAGCTTGCTTCAAACAAATATTCCAGTAAGCTGCACAAAAAGATGCCTTTTCAGATGGCCACACTGAGAATCTCATCTAATTTCCTGCTACAATTAGGATACCACACATCACAAAGAAACATACACAAATTCCTGGGAGTGGAGTACCTCTTCTTTGTGCACGTATGCTTTTACATATGGCAAAGTGTCCCATCATTAAGGTCTCTTCACAAACTTGCCATTACAGTCTGAACCATCATAAAAAATTGCAGCTTGGATCACATCAATTCTGATACATTACATCCCAAATTT
The DNA here is from genome assembly GCA_013397155.1 of Irena cyanogastra. NCBI lineage: Eukaryota > Metazoa > Chordata > Aves > Passeriformes > Irenidae > Irena > Irena cyanogastra. Next base: position 38,775 of record VWZV01004010.1, read on the forward strand.
TCCCAGTAAAAACAAATCTAGTTTCAATATAAGCTAAACTGGATCAATTTACAAAACAGAAAATAGTAACTATTTGTTAACATCAAAGTATTTAAAATCAGGAAACACATGAGATTATTGGAGATTTTTTTGTTGTTTTATTAGAGTTCTTATACTCTCTGCTTAATCTTTTATGACAAATGGCTTTAATTTTGCAGTAATCACATCATATCTTATTGCTGAGTTGACGAAGTGATTGTAATATCATGGAAGACTTACATGGCCAGTTTAAAGCAGGAAATTCATCTCTATCAATGTGACACGTTGTTAATAAATCCTAAATATTACAAATTCATGTTTAGAAAAATGACAGAATCAAGCAGCAGCAGGGATAATCTTTGTCACCACAGCAACCATTTGGATTCTTTATGAGATGACAGCACAGTTTATTAAATTATTGTAAGGGAGTATGTATTTTGAAAGACGTATTTCATTGTTTGTTTTCTTAAATTATTAGGCAGACATTAAAAATTATCTTTCTCCTTGTGTTGCTTGGGTTTTGAATAGATAAGTATTTCTTTAAATATGGATACTGCTTGATGCTAATTTCTCTAGACCTCAGGTCTTGTGCAGATATACAGAACATACAGGGTGATTATTTAAATAGGTCCAAAAAAGAAAGCTAGGAATCTTCTCACTGGCCATATCAAGATGCTGAAAGGAGACACACTCAACTCTATTGCTGTCAGGCTGATTTATCTATATTCTGTTGACCCAAAACAGACCTCAACAGTCAGCTGAGGATCAGTATTGCAGGAAGATTTACTGGAAATCCCTGCTGAACAAGAGAGTCTGGGCAGCAGCTGCCCCACCCCTCACCCAGCCTATTTGCATTAACAGGAATTGACGGTGTCTAACGAGAGCGCAGCACTGGCTGTGCACTCCAGCTCCAGGAAGATCAGGATGGGAGAAAATAAATTCAGTGCCTTTAATCTGTGTGAACTAAGGGGTCAGCACTGTGCAGGTGTAGTGTGAATGAAGAGCACAGCCCCTCATGCCAGGGCGTGAGGAGATTCTCCTGATTTCTGGTTCCCCTCTTTGTCTGCCTTTGTGTTTCTGATTTTAATTTTTTGTTATGTCCTTTTTTATAATATAGTAAAATAGATAACATTATTCTCAGCTATTTTATTTTTATTGTGTTAGAATAGTATCTATGAGTTTTAGCCTACATGAATTACTTTAGGTACCACATGGAGCTATAACATGATATAAATATCTCATCTCTGTAACACGGGAGTTCAAACTTTGAGGGATGCATTCCTTCTCTTGCTGGCAAAGCACAGCCTTGCATCTTGCTTCATTAGAGGATAAAATGGTGAGCAGCATTCTGGCATAGTCAAAGCAGCACTTACACCTCACCCTCCACTGAGTTTCCATCTTACAAATGCAATATACCTTTTAAAAATCCCTAAAACCATACTAAAGAGAAAATGTGAGAAAAAAAAAAAAAGAGTCCCCATTTGAAACACAAGAATGCTTTACTCAAGATAATCCAGAAAGTCAGCAAAAGAACTGGGAATTTAGCTCTGAACCTGACATTCAACATTATGCTCCATGCTTAAAGCCAACCTGTTTCTACTTAAATTCTTCAATGAAGAAAGAATGTAGTTTTAATATCTCTAATGCTTTAAAGCTAAAATTAAGCAGGTGGAATTTTCTGTGACGTGAGAATAGATTTTTTTTTCCTAACAAATTTTACCAGCTGGTAATCTTTTTCATAGTCTGTTACAGGTAACAGCGATATACACCTTCCGTGCTTTTACATTCCCTCTCTGACAAATATCTAAACAAGAAAAGGAAAATGAGTCCAAGTCAGAGTCTGGTGAGCCAGAGGTTAATAATTTGCTGTTGAGCAGTTAAAATCCTTACAGATATTGCCAGCAATTTAGTGGGGCTGTATCCTTGCTAGTTTATCAAGACTAATTGGTAGCAGGCTGATTATCCTGAAGAGTTGGTGGAAACAGATACTGAGGGCAAGGCCAGAGTGAGTGGTGTTAAGAGCTTTAGAAGATGAGAGAGATGTCATTCCTAGTGTGTTTTTAGATGTTGCCTGTGTGAAGAATTGTAGTCAACTCTCTTGCTGTTGGTATCCTCAGGAGAAATTTGCAATTGTGCAGCTGATGTCTATTTTTAATCTAGATAGTACCAGCTGGTGAGGGTGACAGTTATCCTTGCGGGGCTAGGAGGAGAAGAAAGGAAACTGTGCATTAGAGCAACTTCTATCTGACTACTAATACATCAAGTAGCTGTTCTCTACAGGCAAAAAAAAAAAAACAACCCAAAAAAACCCAAAAACCACAAAACCAAAAAACACCCTGCAACAGGGAAAAAAGTGCAGGGACAAAAAAAAAAGGCAGAAAATATTCAGTTGGGGAATTAAATTGGTGTATTGTGCCCATATCCAGGAACCAAAGACAGTGTAACAGAAGGCCTTAAATACCAGCATTCAGTGTTGGAAAGCCTGAGTGACACATATGGATGGCTTATTCAGGTGACTTCCCTACCAGCTTGCCAGTAGCACAGTCTTAATATCCCCAGTGTTTTCTTAGATCTCACCCTGTTCTGGGGACTCATAGCAACTTCAGGCTGGAGTACATAATAACCTTTCCTGAAGCCATGTGTCTAAGAGCTTTCTTGGAAATGCAACAGGCGACAAATTGCTCTTATCAATGAAAACGCTGAACAGTTTGTGTGCTCATCCATGACATGAGGAACCAGACCACAGTGTCTGTTAAATATGATTTCAGAATTTTTTATCCACCTCTTTGGAAATTACAGCTACAAGTTAGAGTGAGAATAAAGGTTTCTTCTTTCTTTTCAGGAAGGGAAGGGAATCCTCAGTTTAACAAGACAAATGGAACTTGACATGGTCCTTTCCTTTCCTTTCCTTTCCTTTCCTTTCCTTTCCTTTCCTTTCCTTTCCTTTCCTTTCCTTTCCATTCCTTTTTTTTCTNCCTTTCCTTTCCTTTCCTTTCCTTTCCTTTCCTTTCCTTTCCTTTCCTTTCCTTTCCTTTCCTTTCCTTTCCTTTCCTTTCCTTTCCTTTCCTTTCCTTTCCTTTCCTTTCCTTTCCTTTCCTTTTTCCTCTGGTAAGGTTTCCATTTGAAACAAAAAAGCAATATCTTATCAGAAAGGTTTTTACAGGGAGGGAGGTACTTGCAATTATCTTTGACTAATTGTCCTGCAAGCAGCACTGGCATTCTTCAGGGAGATCATATGCAGACTTTTTATGGTGGAATTTTGATGACTGGGCTTTTGAAAGAACTGAAAGTGAAAGATATTAAGAGCTTTCAATCCTAAACATTTTAACATAAAATTATGTTTTATTCTTAATATGTATAAAGATGTTAAAGCTTGTTTTCCATTCCCAGACAGCAGTCCCGTACCTTTAGGTTTAAAATCAAAAAAAGAATGCTACTTGCATTTTGATTAAAATAAAAAACTAAATGACAGACAACCTATTTATTCAAACAAATCAGAAATAGAGCCACATGATCAAAACCAGTGGAACATGAAATTGTCTTGACATGCTCCTCCTTACGGATGCCAGTCTGCAAAGATGTCACTGGTCCAGTGGTAAATGGTCTCTTTCATAGCCAATTTTATCAGTCTGCATTTAATTGAGTGTAATTTTCTAAAGAAAAAATGCAGACAAGGCTTGTAGACCTCTTAGAGCAAAATTATATATACAACTATACCTAAAATCTCTAATCTTGATTAGCATCCAAGAAATCCTTTTCCATACAAATCTATTTAATTATTGATTGGTTGGGTTTTTAGGTTTTGTTTGTTTGTTTTTGAAAGGTTAAAAATACAGTAAAAAGAGATCACAGGCTCAGTTACTCTACCAAGATTTCAAAAACATGAACACTGCAGATTCTACCTTACTGTATTAGTCTGTAAATAGTAATTCCTTGACAAATCAAATCACATTTGGATCCAATTGATTTTCTTTTAGAGGTTTGGTATGCAGAAGAGAGAAGTTTCTGTGGTCATGAGCATGGGCTCCATTTGCTACATCCTCTCCTTGGCACAACAGTAGCTGTGAAAGGATCTGAGCTCACTCGGAAATGTGCAAGACCCCCAGTTTTGATGTGTAGGTTTAACTGAGTTTTGGAAAAGTTGTTCGTTTTCCAGGTCAGGCACAGCAGACTCCAGCCAGTGGGGATCTGCTTAATACCCTCTCCTCTCAGAGTGAGAACCACCCCAGAGCTCCATTACTGGGGCACAAATTAAGATTTCCATGAAGATTGCATGGATATCTTCACTTAAGGTTTTCCCTGATTTTAGAGCATGACTTCAACAGCTGCAAAACTCTCTCTAGTCTTCTGTCCAGGGTCCCTACTAGCCTTGTGGCCCAAAGTTCTCTCTTTCTCTTTTAAAATATATTTGGTAAGGTTGGATTGAAAAGTTTCTCAAGTTGAAAACAAATCACTATCCTTCAAAAGGCAAAAGAACTATAATTGAACTTCCCTGTACCCTTGTGGTATATTGCCTTTTTTCATCTGCATAATATGGAAAATATTTTCTTTCTTTTATAAAATGCTATTTTATGGTGGATATGCTATTGCTGTATTGATCAATGTAAGTAAAACCAGATGAAATTGTTAAAAGAACATTAATAACAGAAACGGATGCCACAAAAATGAAAAATGCAAAAATACAGACCTGGCAAAGCAATCTGAGAATTGAACCAATCAATTATTTCCATCTTTTAACGCAGAGTGTACTTTACACAAAGATATGCAAAATGCTTTATAGTAAAGTGTAGCCTAGGGAGACAGCAAAAGCCTTTTAGTGAGATCTTTAATAGCAACTCAAATACAGAGAAGTGAACATTACCATACAGCAGCATAAAAGAAACTGAATTCAGAAGGCATTATCAGTACAACTAGGTATATACTTTAGGGATGTATGAAACTGTGCAATTATTTTTAAAGACACATATATGACAACTACACTGGTAACACAGTTTTCAGGTTGTATTTATGATATTCTGAATTTATTGTCTCTAGTTCTTTTCCAAACTGTCTGTAGCCTTGGGTTCAAAAGAAGCTGTAGACGGATTACTTCATGCAAACACTGCGTCCCTTCGCTGAGGAAAATGCTTGGAGAGCTCCCTTGGGAAATTACAACCATATTTTTAACAGTTCTGATATACTTCCTGAGGCATTTGCTCTGGTCACTCTAGGATAGCAATAAGGATTTCTGTCCTATTCACTGAGCCAGCTGGGCTTTTGGTCTAATCATACATTCCTAGGTACTTTAATAGTTAAAAACAGTCTGACTCACAAGACAAATTGTAGCACTAATAACAAATATTTGTCAGTATGTTTCCCTTACCCTGCCTGGATGCTGAGAACAGTTCTTTTTAGACTTGTACAGGCTAGCATATCAAAACTACTTTCTAATCCAAATTAGAAAATCCCCTGTCATCTCTAAGCAGGTTGTTCCTTCCTCTCCCCTGTCCCAAGCAAAATTGCATATGTTTACTTGATCACTGCACCAAAAGACTAAGCAGGAAATCATCTGGTCTGAGAACCTTTCCTTTTGGGAAAGGTAATTTGTTTGTTAGCACAGATTAAGAACAGGTTTGAACAAGCCAATAGATTGTGCTGAATAAATTCTGAGTGTCCTAACCTTGGGGTGGAGAAGGGGTTAATAGGAGTGGGTGTCTGGCACCAGGTCTGGGGAAACTACACCTTGGCCAGAGCTGCCGAGGGTGAGTCAGTGTAACTGACCATCCCCTTGGAAGCTGACATGATGTGTCTTCAGCATATTAATAACCAGCCTAATATTCTGGCAATGATACTCTCCTTTGAGCTGAAGACAGATGGATAAGGTGCTTTGCCAAAAAGTTTGTTTGTCTTTTACAAAATTTTTTGTGACCTTTAACAGAAATTTCTAGTCTGTGTTGGCTTTTTGTTGTAATCTATGATTTCTAAAATTACGTTTTCCTGAGAAAAAGTCAAAAACCCATTTTTCTGTCTCATATATTAGGCTAACTTACAGAAACTTAAACACCCATTCCTACCTGAAGGAAATGTTTCTTTTGAATGTCAGTAAGAATAATCTTATGCCAATAACAAAATTTTCAGTAATACAGAGATTGATAGCTGTCATGATGGTGCTTTATTTCTTTCTCTGCTTGATAGTTGAATAGTATTTATTGAAATTAAAATTATTTTCAGTTTAATAAAGATCTTTTTAGGCATAGTTATCAATGTTGAAGTGTTTGCACTTCTTTACTATTTAGAGATCTTTATTTCCAATTTTGTGTTTTGTCAGCTCTTTTCCAAACTCACAACTCAGGCCAGTAGCGTCCACAAAAAAAAAAAAACAAAAACAGCAAACAAACAAAAAAACCCCCACTTTCTTTTTTATAGCAATAATTTCTAGTTAAAACATACAGGCATACAGCTGTCAAATAATAGGCTGTGTCTCTAAAGGTGAAACTAACCCTGAAAAAACAAACAAGATGATCAGTCATAACTATTATAGAAAAAAAAAAAAGAAACTAAAAGAAAATTAAGCCTGAAAGAAAGAACTAAACTTCCATGTCATTTGTGAAAATGCCCTATAGTTTTTGTATGTTGAGAATATGCATTGTTAAAGACAGCAAAGTCTCTTTCACTATGTCCACTGAAGAATACTGCTTTGCCAGACAATATTAAATGTTCATTCTTTTCCAATTATTGAAGATAAATATTAGTGATAAGACTTGGACTGGCAAAAATAATTGCAATAAAAAAAGGTGCTCGAGACATTTTCATATCTTCAAAGGATGCTGAAACTGATATTAATCCCATTACCTGTGGAAGCCCATTGTCATTACTTGTACTTCTATTATCTTTGCTTTTAATTTGCATCCCTAGGAAAGTGATCTTTGCTTTATTTGGGATCATAATTATGATTAGACTTTTCCTCATTCATGGCTAGACAATGTCCTTGCCACTCCCCTTGAATTTTTTTTCAATATTCAATTGTATTGTGATACCAGCAATCTTATTTTTTCAGTTACTATATTCCATTATAAAGTAAATTTTGTGCAAACATTTTAGCATTTAAAAAAGCTGCTACTCAGCAAAGCAAAAGAGTGAAGGCTTGTCCATTCACTAAAAATAGACATGGAAATTTTTCAAAAATTCTCATTCTATTCATGAATACCACAATAACTGTGAGATAGATCCAATACAAACACTTAAATATCAGGCACAGCAACCATAGCGCACATTTCCAGAGTGAAATTTGAGAGAGGTTTTCCATAAAAATGTGAAAAAATGTCAACCTGTTCATATTCTGGAGACAGCAGCAGTGTACTGCACAATCTCACTGGTATTTTTTTTTCTTGCTTAGAATGTTCAAATGCCAGTGTCACCTAAAGAAGGATCCTTCCTAAATCTATAGATAAAATTGCTGCTCAGAGTAGAAGGGATTTTGATGCAGAAATGGCCCTTTACAAGTAGGCAGAGAAAACTCCATAACTAAAAAATGTGGTTCTAATTTCATGAATCAAACTATCATTTTGAAACCCAAAAACCTCCAGATCTAGTTGTATAGATGGTCCTCTTTTGGGTCCAGCCTTAACAGCAGCAACATGGAAAAAATCACCAATGCCGTGCCTTGTTTTGTTTTCTTTGTTTTAGAAAGCTTTTCTTCTGGAAGTCTTATTTATGGACCATGTAAATGACAGCACAAATTAGTTGAGAAAAGCTGCTTGGAGAGACCTGTACCTTGTGCTCAGGTGAACAGATTGTGGTGTTTGTGAGAGTGCTACCTGCAGGAGCTCACCTGAGCCCTCAGCTCGCCTCCCAGGGCTCTGTCTTCTGTGCTCACGAGCTTCAGTGCTGGGAGAGAATTTCACTGTGCCTAAGCAGAAAATCTGTTCACTAAACTACACCACAGAGCTCTCAGAAAACTTCTGTTTAGCCTTAGACCCAGCAATTAAGCTTTTTGATGTTTATAGAGTACTAAGAGAGGTCTGCAGGGAGACAGGACCAACTCTGAGAGGTGCCTGTCACTGAGGAGACACATGCAGTATTCTGCACTGGCATTTCCAAGGGACTCGTGGCTTCAGGCCACATATATTGTATTTCTGTAGCCCAGTAAAAGAGGTGACAAAATCAAGTACAAACTCAAGGCCAGATCCTGTCTGCCAGGATGAAATGGAGTCCTCCAGTCACCAGGAGATGGTAAGTTATTTGAGGATGTTGCTATGTGAAAGCTTATGGCACTACTTATGACAGAAAGGGGTACTATCTTCAGCAGGGTCAGCCAAGAGAAAGTGATTTGCAGGGACACAAGGATGCTTATACTCTATAAGACAGAGGGAGAATCTCGAGCACACATCCAGAAAGTGGAAAAGCCCACTCAAAATTTTTTTACTGTTCTGGCAGGTGAAGCATGTTTGAATTTGTGCCTTCTCACATCTGTGTAGCTGCATTATCCTTTAAGATACCAGACCTGGAGAAATCACCAGCTTCTTGTCCATTTCCTTTATACCAAAGATAGATGACCCTCTCAGGATTCATGTCTAGAGCCAAGCTGTGAGCTTTGAACAGTGGGGAAAACATTCCTAGCCAGCAGTTAGATAGTCAGCTCCTTGGATAGAGCAATTTCAGGTCCAAACAACCATATTGTCACTTCCAATTGCTTACAATTTAAGCAGCCTTCAGCTTGTTTAGATGACTTCTCCGAATTCTGTTTCTTCAGCTTTGTGTCCCAATGCAATGGGTAAGGCCTATGTCACTGCCTTCCAGAGAAGAAGGGATTGCAGGGCTGAGTGTGATGCTCTCCACAGTGTTTTTGTGGATTATGCCTTCCTAGCCATGAAGCAACAGCATTTTCAGCCTGGCCCCCACGCTGGCCCATGGTGAGATGACATATTCCACCCATGTACATCCTTGCCAGCAGTGTGCTACAGCTTCAGACTCTGGACACCTTCTGTAAAATTAAAAATGCACCTCTCTCTGTGGGAAAAGAGTCAGGGTGATGCTGAAGGTTTTACAGTTCTTACAGATGAACTAAAGAGATGGAATCTTTTCCTACACTGTCTGTAAGTTTTCCTAACATGAGGAGTCATCAACAGAAAGATAACTGGTCCTGGTCTTCAAGCCTGTTAATTCCTTGGATAGCAGATTGAGACCGACAAATTATTTCATTAAATAGAAGCCTGACCCAGTTTCATTTAACTTCAGAGAAAACTGGGTTGTAATCTCAGAAGCAACTGGGGTGATAGATTCTTCAATACAGATATCTGTCTCTTGAGAAGTTGATGGATACCAAATTCAGTTCACATAGGGCTGCTTACACATCCTGCTATTCTTGAGCTCTGCTCAATATGGAGAAAAAAAACACCCTAGTTTTGAAAAGCTTTACATTCTACCATCAGTAATTCCAGCCATCTAATACATTAGCATTTTTATTTAATAGAAGTTGAATATGTTTTATGTTTCAGCAAAACAATTTCAATATCCATAAAGATTATAATATAAATCCTACTTCCTTCACTTGTCTGCTTTAAAAATTCAATGATAACTAAGCACTTTTTTCAGAAGATTAGGATGCAGTCCTTTCTTTAGGGGCCTGTGTTGGCTTCAGGTAAAATGCTTGACAGTACCTCATCATTATTTCTCACTAAATATACTTTCCATATTGTTATTCCTGAACTTTATTTCTATCCAGAAATACTTGACTCCTTTGCATTAACAGAAGTCCCACAAGCATGACAAGGATATAAATAATATTTCTGTAATTCTATTTTTATATGATCATTTTTCAGATTTTCTCAGTAATAATGAAACAATTCTTATTATTAATTAATGAAAGAATTCTTGCAGACCAACAAACAGCTCAGTAAATATCATTATTTGTGTTTTGCATTTAATGACTTTGTTAGAGCACAACTGAAAGGATTAGAAGACTGCCATGTAACTGTTGTCAGAATTTATATCACAGATATACAGTTAATTCTTAAAATGATTACAAAATATTTTGCCTCTATTGTTAAGCAACTGACCAACCTTTTTTCAGGGAAGGTTCCGCTTCACCTAAACCAAGAGAAAAAAACAGATATCAGAGAAAATATTTTAAAAAAACCCAAAAAACAACAAAACTCAAATGAAACCAAACCAAACCAAAAATAACAACCAAAAAAAAAAGCCCACCTAAAAGAACTCACAAAACAATAAACCCACATTTATTCATGTTGACTCATTTTATTTCAAAAAGCAATTTTTCTTCTTTATATGTTAAATAACAAGCATCTATTCTGAGATTTTGGATTTTTCATTAAAAAATCTATCTTTCCATAGAGTAGATAAATTCAAGGTTCAGTAGTAACTAAGGAAATACCCAAGCCTCTATTTGTGCTTCTGAATATTAACTTGTGACTACAATTAAAAATTAGCTTTGTGCGTGTTTCCACATTTTAAGGAAAGGCTCACTGGTTCTTTTTTAATTCCAAAGAAAATATGTATGAATTTTAGCAAGATTGTAAATCTAGCAATGCTTCCAGTGAAACCCAAGGCAAAAAATAATCCATTTCATTGTAACTATAGGAACTTGATTGCTTCAATATGTTATTGCACCTCCACATAGGACACAAAATTTGAAGGAGTGATCCTGACTGACTGGCCAGTGTGCAGCCTCAGCCTCTCTGACTACAGCATAGAGTGGGCAGGGTGCTCAAAGCATTTAATTTTTATGATATATCATAATTTTTATTATAAGATGCCTTACTGCCTCTTCATACTCCTGGTTGAGGACAAAATTTTACTTGGGCAAAACACTGCCAGAGCTAAGGTTTCCAAATCTAGTGAACACCAGATCTCAAATTCTTGTCTGTCAGGTATTTTATGACTTTTCCTATTGCCATTAACACTTAGGCACTCAAGTGTTTGAAAGTTTGCACGTGCTTTGGGAGCTATGAAATGCTAAAAATGCACACTGATCAAATTTTACCAAGCTCTCTATTTTTCATCTTTTCTGTTTGTCAACCTTAGGAGAGACTGCCTTTCTGCTAGTTATAAATCACATCTCAGAATAGGATGCCCAATTCACAAACTCACATGTAGCAGCCTATCTATTAGCATTCTTATGGGATGCTAATATAAAAAGCTCATGCACATATTTAAAAGGTAAACACTTGGTAATATCTCAGGTTTCCGAACAAACGGGTAGAAGTCAGTTTCAGTACATGTCACTTTTTAATTATATTCTGGTGTAGCCAAATGGAATATAAAATAAACTACCGTGAAATGAAGATGTCACTCCTACACTTACCGCTTGTCAGAATGACCAATATGATGTGACATGATGATCCACTACTGACTGTGAGCATTCTCTGCTCATACTGGGGAACTAGGTTTTATTTTGTTTGTTTGTTTGTTTTAGTTTGGTTTTTTTGTTTTTTATTAACAGAAGGAGAGTTATTTCCAAAATCAAAATATTAGTAATTTACTTTCACTTATCTGATTATGTCAGATGAAGAATGGTAACATAATGGCAGAACTACAATTTCTAGCAAACTGAATTATTTGCAATATGCCATCCAAAATCCTGTAAGTTCAGTTGAAATATTATATATTTTTTTCATTTCAATATATTGCCCTGTTATCAATATGTCAAATTTTAAAAAGTTCTAAATTTCTTGATGTATCTTGTATATTTTCCAGGGTTCTTTAGATTCTTGCTGATTAAAAGAAAATAGTCATTTCCATTCTCCGAAGCAATATCCTGATCCATATTTTGGTTGTGGCTTTGAAGTCGTATATAGATTAGCGTTCTTTTCTTCAAGATGTACTAATGGTAATATTTAATTCTGACAGCTTTTCTGTAATAGTATATTAAACATGAGATGAAAGCTAACAAAGAGACCAATTTACTGATTGGAATAGCCAGTGGATGCTTTATTAGCAACAATGTTCACTCTTCCTTTGGTTTGACCTTCTCGCCTGTGATGTTAAAAGCTGAGTAAGCCACTTTAATGCGTGTAAAACAGCAGTTAGAGCAGTTACAGAAGTCTTTACTTTACAAATACCTTCATCACTGTCATCATCATCACTCCAAACGATGTCAGACAGTAAAGAAAAAAAGCCATAAATCCAATCAGAAGACTCTTCCAGTGTCTCATGAATGATTCTCAGTGGTTCTGTGCTGAGCTTGTGAACAGATCTTCCTGAGTGCAGAGTTTAAAACAAAAGCGATTTGAAAAAAGAACCCAAATCAAACAACTGCTTCAGTTATAAAAGTTCATCTTCATTTTATACAGAACTAATTATACCACCTCTTTTAGCAGAAAAAAGGATTGTGAATGCTAATTTTTATTATTCAAGCATTTGAGGACAGCTCTCCTTCCTGTGGGAGACTGGTATAAACTGTATCTTACTGCACTTGCTGTTCACAGAGTGATTAAGGACCCAGTGTACAATTTGGTTTGATGTTGTTCTCCAAGTTCTAGCTCTCCTTCTGGGTCTTGGTTGGGCAAAATATAAGTATAGAATTCATTCTAATATTCTTCATTTTAGATAATCACTTCATTCAACCTGGTTTTTAATCTGACTCAGATCCCCTGCCTCTTGATGCCCATCTAGGATTCAGTCCCACTCATGTCATACCGCCCCGCTGAGCTCCTTCCTTCTCACAAGTCCTGGCTGAAGAAATTGGTGAGCCTCGGATTAGCTACACAGACAGGTCATGCCATTGTCTTGGACCACACATACAGGATGGGAAGAAGAAAGCTGCATACTCAGGCCAAAATTAACCTGAGTTCAGAATAAACAGGGATGCAAATCCAGATAGTGGAACAGAGACAGCTGCTTTCAACCAGATACTCCTGTGATTCTGGTTCTTCTCTCACAAATTTTATAGAATTTCTTTCCCATACACTTGTGCACATGTGCATACTTGTTCTCATCTTACTGCCCCTGTAGGCAAGCAAATTGGGAAACAAGGAAGCTGTGCATGTCCTTCTCCTTCCTGGAACCTCTGATGGAAGTGAGACTTCTGCTCCCCACTGTATCCATTCCTAGGCAGTGCAGCCATCAGCAGGTAATACTCGTATTCCCTTACAGGCTTTTCCAATTGGGATTTCACCAGATTTCTCTGTACCTGACACACTACTTCAGAGGGACTTTCCAGTCTCTGAAAGACTTCTTCTGACCATTCTGTGCAGCAATTTTCTATTTTCTTGAACTCTGTACCAAACATTGCTTAGGAAGAGGGAAAACCCTCATTCAGTCTATGTTACTGCCCACTGTACTTGAAACTGCAGACTGCACCATTGCCTGGTCTGTGCACAGCTCTTCCACAAATATAAACAACTGAAGGTAGATACAGATGTGATTTGAACTTTTGGCCTAGTCTTGCTCCTAGGAGTTTTGTTAGAAATATATACCCTGAATTTAACATTATCGAGGTGGGAACCATACCTCTGTTTCACATTGTCTTTCTGCAGGCAAATATTTTAGTAGGAAGCTAAAGACAAGTCTCTTCAGAACTACTTCTGATTGCAGTGCTCTGACTCACAAGCCAAATCTTAGCATTAATCAGCAGCAGTCTCACGTGAACTTGCAGGCTAAAAATCATGCAAGGTGTAGGCTTAAAGGAACATTTTCAGTGACAGCACTATGAACAGTTATTTTCTTAAAGTGTTGTAACAAAACTTAGATGTAGCTTTATTTGTAATATAAATGCATCGCTGAGTAGTTAATTTTATTTCTAAATAATTATTCTGAAACACAAGAGACCAGGCTGACTTTCTACCGGTCTGCATCTTCTTGTTGATAATGCAGACCAAAGAAATATTGCAGTTAATATTTTGTGAATACTGTATTATATAGGTATATGCTGCTGAACAGACACATCAAATAAATTAAAGGTGTGACATGATGCAATGACATAATTGCAAAGAAATGAATTTAGTGCACTACTGTGCACACTATTTTATTCAGAAAGACTGAGTAGTAAACCAGCAAACATTTACTTTGTTTAGCACTTATTTGCATTGTCTTCATGCATTGAGATGTAGAGATTTAATATTTTCAAGTGATTTGCCACAAATTGTCTTCTCAAGCATTAACCAGGAGAAGGAATACCTATACTTAGGCTCTTGAAAAGCAAATTTGTTACCTGACCCCTGATACCATTTACACTTTATTCTAATCTAGAGGTGCTAAGGAGTCAAAGTGGACTAATAGAATGGATGTGGCCAGAGGTGTCTTAGCACAATCACGATTTTGATTCACAAGCAGGGATGGTTTAACTTTGGACAGCTGCCTTGATTTTCAGTGTGGCTATCCACCCTCCTTTTACCCACTGGTTGCTTAGGGAGGGCTCAGCTGCTTTTTCAGCCACAGGTTTTAACAGCTGCAGGGACTACAGCTATAAACTAAACAAGAACTGGTATCAATTTGTTTTAATATATTGGTCTATCAACTAGCAGTTCAAGAACTGCTTCTGCTTCACAGGTAGCAGAGCTGTCCCCCCTGGGCAGGCAAGGGAAATGCTCAGAGAAGTGCAAGATCAAGAGCAGAGGAAATTATTCCAACCACTCCAAGGCAAGCCATCTTTGCTGATGAATCAGTCTTCGACATCATATCCTGGTCTTTAATTCATAACATCTTCATACCACACTATGAAAAGGGATTAGAAATTATAAGTGTCCAGAGGCAAAACTGTGTGTCCAGTCATGCCTATGCTGAGAGGTGCAAGTTGCAAATCCTGTTTAACATAGAAAGTTTAGAAAAATCAGTTTGGAGCTGTGTAGAGGACACTTTATTGGTATTTGCAAAATGAAATTTTGTATTCAAACAGATACTGTGAGCTCACTTGAGGTCTGATGCAAATGGCACAAACCTGGAAAATTATGTCCTCATGCACAGGTCTTCTGTCTAACTTGTGTTGCATTTTAGTAGTGTTAATAGTAATGATGTGTTCTAGAATTGTTAAGAACACCACACCAACTAATGATGAAGTGAAAATTACGGCTGATTTAATCCAGGCTTTTAGTTCTCCCAACAACTTTGACAATACCAGGTGCTATGAGGTCCCTGGTAGAATGAAATACAAAGGAAATGAAACAATTCTGGTGTTAAAAAGTACAGAGAAAGATTCAATTTACCTCACACACATGCAAAGAAAGACAACCATTTCCAGAAGACTTGCATACTCTTGCTTCAAGACTGAAGCTGAAAGAATGCAGTTTTCATACCAAAGTTTGAGCTTCATATTTTTTAATTTAGAGATGTTCAGCAATTGAAAGCATAATGAGATTTTTCACAATCATCTTGTAGTCAACATGTTTGACTGGATTAGCAGTCTTCTATCCAGCTTCTCATTTCTTAGCAAATCTTAGAAGACTAATTATTTTAAAAGTAAGCTCACAATATATTTCTTTTGGTAACATATGGTGTGTAATATAGAATTTGTAACTAATCTATAGCTATAATTAATATTATTATAGATTAATATAATTTATCTAAACTGTAATTACTACATCATATATCACATAAAATCCATTCCTCTGGAAGTAGAGGGGGCAGGATTTTGAATTTAAACCGTAAAGAGGCTTTATCAATACAGAATATTTCTCAGATAGACACAGACTTGTGAAGTTTCAGCTTTTGCTTAACTTTTAAATAGAGATTGAGCCAATTTTTTAGTCTTAGATAAAATAGTAAATAATTAATAAATTCCTGTTGAAGGAGGGGAAAGGAAGTAAATGGTTACTGAGGAGGTTAAGTTCAGAGTTCAGACATGAAATATATAATTAATATTGAAGAATTTAGTTGACACTACGTAATGACCTTTAATCAAAGTTTAAGTTCAGATTATCCTATTTAGTGAAATATACCTGAAAGAGTACTGAATCCCTGGTGGTTTCTAAACTCCCTCAAAAGCCAGTGCAGAAAGACACATTGCAACCTTCAGAAAGCAAGTGTCTCTCCTCTGAAATCTGTTTTAGGGTTACATGAATTAATTTCTAAAGATATCCAGTCTTTTCCACTGACTAGAAAGGAAATCTGAAAAATTAGCATGGATATGTCACCTTATTTTCACATTACTGATGTATATGACATGCATCCTGCTAGTGATGCTGTTTCAGATTTAAATCTTTCTTGTTATTGTACACTTTGGTTAAGCATTTAGATTTGTAACTTTAAATTCATAATTAATTCCAGGTCTATACAACTATTCACCTTGATAAATTACTTGCATTCCAGAACAGCACTGATTCCACAAAAACACATTGCTAGAATGTTTTGTTTGTCAAAGTCTTTTATTATTCAGGACTGTATGAAAAATGTTTTTCAGATCGGTAAAAATTCCTCTTTGTTGTGCTGGCATGCTCACTGCTGTGAGCATAGTAACAGTTTTGTTGTTTTGTTTTCAGAGGAAACATCAGAATTCCAGAACCTTCTGGAAAGTGATGACATTTGGAAGAGTTAAAGCTGACAGAGGAAGAATTCCAATCAAATGGAAGGGATTTGTATGCTACCTCTCAAAGAAATCTTATCCTAGGACAACTCAATTGAATTTGATTGGAGAATGTTTGTTAGCGGTTGGAGATATCTGGAAGGTTATTTGGATTTTCTGTACGAAACACATGCAAATATATTTAAAATAATTATTTAAGAAATAATTTCAGATGTGTTGTAGGTATTAAATACTTCTAAAAAAAAACCTATGTAATTTGAAACAGCACAATGAGTGTTACGATGCTTTGTAGCTCTCTGGTACAGAAAAAGTAATTTGATTAAAAATGTGAGAACAACAGTCCTGAACAATTAATTTCTTCATTTCTGAAGTCTCTCTGCCTCACAATCTTAATTACAAATTATTTTAGAATCAAATTTTTAACCTTAATGGTAATTAATAACTCACACTTAACACAGCTCCTTGAAACCAGGCAATGACAAAGTTCTCAAGTCCTGTAATTGGCATTAACAAGAAGACATAAGGTAATTTTCATAAAGTGACAAAGCGTTTTTGGACAGAAAACTCCTTTTTTTTTCAATAAGGGCTGATAATGGGTACTTTAAAAGTGATGCTTAGATACAAGAATTGAGTAATCACATGATATGATCTGCTGTAGCCTCTCAAGCAAATTTGGTTATGTTTAATAGTCTGTGTCATTTATTCCTGTGAAGTGCACAACAAAAAGTGACTAATTGATTATCTGTGCAAATCACTTCAGTCATTATTCGAGTCTTAGTAACTGCCAGAAATGTAGTTTTCTATCATGCTTTTTTGCTTGTCAAATGGTTAAGTGTATACTCAGAGTTCAACCTATGCTAAGGTGCCCTTTTTTTTTTGTAATGAATCACAGCAAATTAGCTAATAATTGTTGGATTTTCATCAATTACATATTTTGACTCCAGTGAATTGAATGCAATTAAGTTACAAATGATGGTAATTATCTGCTGCAAAGATTCATCTTTGAGATATAAACTACTTCATTGACACTGACAAGGTACAGCTGATGAAGACAGAGAATTTCTGTTGTGTTTGCTAAAATACAGAAGCCTGACACCAGCTTGTGGTAATAAAACATATTCTATTCTTAGTAAAATATTCTATTATAAATATAGAGATCTATATTTTAATTTGAAAGTTTATCTGTTTGTAAGTTTCTTTCTTTCTACTCTGTGATCTTTTGAAAAGTAGCATCTAAGACACTGGACTCAATATACACATAATCTCTTATTAGTAACATTCCAGTTTATCAACATAACTGTCCTTAGGTCTTACGTTTGTGTTTCATAGAGTAACATTTTTGTCAAGCTTATAGCTCTAAGCCATAAACAGGTAAAACTCTGGTTGGTACCATTGAATTATTAGTATAAAAATACTAATTGACTTTTTAATTGTATTAATTAATTAATATAATTAATGAAAACTGTCAAAAAAGCGCAGAGTCAGCTTTCTCAGTAATTTCCATTTAATAAGTACATATATTATAAATATTAAGACTACAGCCTGTAGATGTCTCTTTCTAATAGCAACCTTAGATAATTATATTGAGGTCAAGTTCATAGAGAAAACCTCACTTGAAGGTGAGCAAAGAAGCAGTTATAACTAGAATTATGATAATAGAAAACTTGCCAAAATTTAGAAAGAGATTCACTAACTCTCACAAAGTAATTGAGTAATTTCAGGTCCATTTGCTATAGCCCTATATGTGGATAGGAGTGTATGTTTGGGATGGGCTTTAAGTGCACTTTATATGACTTGATTTGGTATCAGCTGGAAGGTTTTGATTTGATAGTTCAGATCTTCATTAGGTGGTGTTTTCTGAAACACATTTGATCTAAAATAATTTGAAGCTTTATTTTTTCCCATTCTGTGGGTTCAGTTCTCTGACTAAGAACACAGCTCTTCAGATCTGTGAGGGCATCTGTAATGCCCTTTAAAGGGCATTAAAAGTGTAAAATTGGTACCTTGGCTTGACACCATTTCCTGGGACTCTCCTGGCTAGGGGCATTCTCTTAGCTGTCAGATCTATTTCAAGCATGACGAGAAAATGAGGAATATGCTGCTGCAAGCCCCAGCCAGGCGGAGTTGGGGTTAGCTGAGAAGCAGTGCTGCTGTGTGCTGGCCTCTGCTCGTGCCCATGCTTTGTTATCAGCCACACACATACTCAGAACACTGCAGGCAGAAGGTCTTTACCAGGTGGGAAACAGGGATCATCGCAATGTTGTGAATAGGTGGCTATACCTGATGGCAACAGGATGAACCCCAGAAAGGTCAATAAAAAAAATGAAGAAACACCATTAGCAATAATGAATGTTCTCAGCTGTCTCTTGGCTAAAGGAAGCACTTAAGGAGTGAAGTGAGGAGTTGTTTAATCTCTGTGGGGCTCCTGTTATGCGGCAGAAATTTGAGTTCATTAAAAAGAGAAACAATATGCTGTAGATATGAGATAATACAGTGTGAATCACAGCAAGGTAAAAACGTGGTCAAACAAAGCACAGTATTTTCACAAGTCACAAACAAATTCTACTGCTGAGAATAATATATTATATATAGGTGATTCTAGTTGAGTTACTTCAATTTCTTCAACAGCAAATAACCAAAGAATTGCATCACTGCTATTGTTACTGAAATGAATTACTGGTTTGATTTGTTTGTTTAAAATTAGAAATTTCACAGATACCATTATGCACTGGAAATTTGCTCTGTGTTTTGTGTCCCATGAAGTATATTTAAGCATGAATTCTCCTCTTAGATCCTTCCCTATACATGGAGACAATTTCTGGAATTTCATATTTTCAACTGCATAACCTCACAAAGCTTGATCTATCAAAATTTATCATCTTTTATATGCTGGACCTTTTGGGATGAAAGCAGCACTTGCAATACTGCAATAGTTCATAGACTGTCATTCTTTTCAGTATAAACTCATTTTCTAGGGGTTTATAATTCAGCTATGAAATCTGCTGCAGACTGAAACATGAGGAACCAGATGTCATCTGAGCAGCCCTTCTTTAAACTGGAATTGGGCTTAAATCCCTTTAAAGGATTTTTTCATGGAAGAGAGAAAAAATGTTTTGTAGGTTTTAGGTACATTAATTGAAGTCTCATAATTAAATTAAGAACTTCATTCAGAACTTTGAGACAGATAAATGGTTCAATCACGCTTTGAATTGACATTTATAAATACGATATAAAATATATTTCAGAAGACTATAGCACTGTTTTGATAAATTCCAGAGTAGGAGGTTTGTCTAAGGCTTTGCATGTTTGAAAAAGAGAAAAAATTATTTGTTCCATTAAGTTTGCTGATGGTTTAAACTAATCTAGAAGTCCATTCCTTTTCCTGACTAAATGCAAATGTATTTTCAGCTTCGACACTGGTGGATATATAGTCATAAAACACAAGATATATAGTCATAAAAACACAAGAGATACACTCTTATTTTTGCAGTTCTTAGAACTTTCCAGCGAACACTAGCCCAACAGGGTGACTACAGTGAGATGATATTGCAGAGGAAAAATGTATGTGTGTATTCCTTTCAATTATTATATACTCCCCAAGGCCAGACAAAATCCATCTGTGATTGCAAGACAGTAATAAAAAAACCTACATGTTTAGGCAAGGAAATGGTGACTTCAGATTGTGTTATTCAGAAGCTACTATGGGAAGCCCCACAACATTTGGCCAGTTGTTTTGCATTAGCTTAAGAAGACTGGAGATACATAATTAAAGAAAGCATCTGACTGGATGGGAGCTCCACACACTGTTAACTCCCCATTCCTGAAGGCATTACCTCCACAAAGGTCTGCCTTTGCTACAGGTCTCTAAGAAGCCTCTTTATGTGAGCAAAAAAAAATAGCCCCAACAAAGAGTGTACTCATGGGGTTTTTTTACTTATGAAAACAACATAGCAAGCTCATTCTGATAGGTGTGCCTGCATGTGTTTTTCTATATTTTCTCCTATATTATTTTGCAGGTAATTTTGGGTTTCATAGATTTGGTGAGGCTTCATTAGGTTTGATTTAGTCTGGCCTTTAGGTGACTGGCTAAATCACTGTCAATTTACTCTGAATATTGAACACTCTGGATCTGAAATTAGGGGGATGTTAATTAGCTGTAACTGGTCACAGAGATGGCAGGGAATTCTGAATGCTCTATTAGCCCATTAGCAAATATAGATTCCTGGGCAATCAATCTTAAGGACTAAAATAATCTTAAATTATTGAGTTGCATTTACCAATTAAAATGCATAATCCAGTTATGTGTACAAGAAATGCATGAAATACATTCATGAATTATGAAGCCTGTTAAAAAGGTGTATTTTCTAACACAAAGGATGGAAGTAATGAACTGTTGCAAAGCACATATAAAATCAAAATTAATTTTTTCATTTCTGAAAATATTGAAAATACACGAGATTTTTCAATGTGGTATACTACTTATTCCATATTTGTACACACTGTGTACTGCATGAGATTTGTAGTTTCTTCTCTCAAGCTTTTGTAATGCATCTCACCTTCATACCACGTTAGAAATATTTCAGTCATGTTCATAGATGTACAATACAGCATGATAGGAATGCAAGCTTTCATTTGATTCCTCAAAGGAATGAGCATAATGCACTACAGCACAACACTGCAAAATTTAATTTCCTTCTTCTGGGTAGATAGAACAGGGGTGAAACTTTCAGTACAGATCTAATTCTTGTCTCATACTTTCCTCGAAATCCACTGCTAAAGCTAAAGCTGATTTGTAGATTCTATCCCTGTCCTAACTTCTGAACAAACTGACACATAACCACCCAGGAACCAAAGCTTTACACATGCAAACTGTGACACAGGGCCCCCTTGTTATATTTTATATCATAACCAGCACCTCCTGAATAATACAGAGTGCTATAAATTTACAGCCATCATGTTCTGGATGTGTAAAATAACACAAAACTTTATCTTAAATCTTGCTGCGAGTGGAGCTTGAATTCATGTAATCTAACTTCACTTACCTAAACCTTAAGTGTTAACCTCCCTCAGTTCTATTAGTTACTTTACAAATGTTGAATAAAGAGGACCAGCAAAAAGTAATTTACAATCTCTACTTTAGGATGAAACTAAACATCTCTTTTTCATATCATTCCAGGACAAATTTCATCTTATATAAATTGTCAGAATTTCACAAACTTGACAGTTTACTTTTAAAAGAACGTGAAACCATAGCAATCAAGAAGCAAAACCTAAGGGTTGGCACTGTCATCACAGAGGGTGGTGTGAAGTTCCTACTGATAAATTAAAAGAATATGTAAGAGCTGAAATACATATACTGATAATTTATGTATTTTGGAATTATTTGCCTTTCAGATAATGAGACTAAAAAGTTAGTTAATTATTGAAGGAAAAGAAAGCTCAGGTTCAAGTTTAAAGTACTTCCTACTTAGCTCACATGTGCTGTTTTCACTGAGCTCCATGAATCTCTGTGCGCTCTAGGCAACTCATAATCTAAGGCATTGCACTTCCTGTATTTTCCAGAGGTTAGCAGCTCTGTAGTGTAACCAGGGGGAAAAAAAATCCATGTCTATTCCTCAGCCACACAGTTCCCTGACTGGTTTACCAGGTCAGCCTGCTCCTGCTTTCTGCTTTGCTCACTCCTGTGCGGTGCAGTCGCTGTTACAGCTCTGCTATGGAGACGGTCATTTCTGGCACAGAAATGTATTGAAAGTCCCTGTGGGAGCCCATAGATCAGAATTCTCTGTCAACTCTGTAACTGCCCTTCAAAAATCTGCAGGCTGCTCCTCGGTCACTGTCCTGTCTCCTCTAGGCTGAGTTCGTCTCTCTCAGCCTGCCTCACTCACATGCTATGCATACTTTCTGAACTTCATGGAACTTCAGGTAGAGAAATGGGAAAGAAATTGGAAACACTGGCTTATGAGAGGCAAGTGTTCTTTGAGGAAAATACACTGTTTTTTCTGTGTTTTATGGGTTTTAAAAGTACATAGTTGAATATAATGTCTTTGGCATCTTTCACTTGCATTTGAGAACTAGGAAATTAATTTTAGTCATGCTTGCAGAACTAAATTTACAGTCCTAAATATAAATAGTTGCTCTTTTTTCTGTAGGTCTGGTTTTTCAAAGAACAATATCAAACCCAAGACAAAAAAATTACTGGCCTTTAGATTTAAGGAGCCACTTAGAAATATCTCCCAAATTCTACTTTCTATATGAAAAGGAGGCATTACTTCCACTGTAGGCAAACCGTACAAAAGTGAAAATCATTCTTATATCAATAATGCCAGCTATATGATTCAATGTACAATCTTCAGCTATTTCCATGGTATTTTTATAAATTACTGGGTTTAACTCAAAAAAATCAGTAAGAGATCAGGAGTGGAAACCTAAGGATTAGGATAACAGCTATGTAACTGTTCTTATATGTATGTAAATACAGAAAACAGTCTAATAAATCCTGGTCTAAAGTACAGCAATTCCTTCTCTTAATGTTTGACTATCAAGACCTGATTTGAATGCTGGCTTAATTAATCACTTAGGAACAGAAATATTGCTGGGAAGGAAAAGAAACAAACTCATGAACTGTAAATACTGAAGTATCTCTCAGAGACCTTCACAAAATAAAAAACTCACCCTGCAGATTAAATTTAACATTGCTTTATTTCTACATCCTGGTCTGAAAATGGCAGTTTCCATCAACACTTGCGAGATTTCAGCTCATTTAACCAATACAATGTGAACAGAATTCCATCTGCTTAGAAAATTTCATTCAGACTCTGGTACAGATACAGATCCTTATTGCTTAGCATTACCCTGACTTGTTTATTGAGCATGTGTGACCTGATAGCAAGTTCAGAAATTTCTGACTTTAAGAGTTTAGTCTGAGTTATGCCCTGGTTCTTGACTGTTCATTGAAAACATATTAAGAACTTCATTAACTGCTTGACTGAGTGATTGACTGATTAATATTTAATATTTAATTAATATGACAGTTTCTCTTTCTTGGTTTGTCTCTCTGTTGTAGCATCAAGTGTTTGGTGTCCAAACTAAAATCTTATTTTGGAAGGATGTCTCAAAAATAACTTTGTGTTTTCCTGGTAATTCAGAGATGTCCTTCTGAAAACAAAGACAGATGAGAAGAAAATTTAAGAAAGTTTTGTGGTACATTTTCTCCACATTTCAAGCTCTGTGACATCTATTGATCCAGGATTTGTTGGTTTCTTTCAAGATCTATATGTGCTTGAAAAGCTTTCTAAGTAAATCTTGAAGTCAATATTGATATATAGCAGGACAAAAAAAATCTATGAATTTATCCGTAAACTAATAAAATCCAGGAAATTTAATCTAAAACATCAACTCAATTTCTTTTGAATTAAAAGGCTGAAGTCCGAATTTCAATTCCTAGTTAATTATTGTGACAGATGTGATAACTTTAGAGCTGGAGTTCTCATTTAAGGAAGAAAAGGATCCTAATAATTTGTTTTCTGTTTCACATGATTCCCAAGCATTAATGGTTGCTAGCCTCACGAAGGTTTTACTACTGAAAGCTTGCTGAACACTACATATGCTTTACAAACACAGGCAGTTAATTTATTTTCCATTATATATCATTGCCAGATAAAAGGCATAAATATTCTATTTATTTCTATTTGCTGCTCTTTTTTTTCTGTTCTTCCATTAGAATCACAGTCTTTGTACCACCTACTTCATTTTCATCTTTTTCCGCAGTAATGAATGCGTACCCTAAAGCTTGATCTTGTTCATTTATCTAGCCAAGTCTTAAAACTGGGCTAGAATGTTGAAGACAAGGGTGTATCTTAGCTAATATTAAGAATCTAGTCCTCTGTACAGATAGTTTTTGAAGATCAGTTTTAGGGTTAGCATGTTCTTCTACATTTTTCTGATCATTGAACTGTGTAAGCAGATATCAGAATATTCAAGGCAACTGTTAAAGACTATATTTCTGAAAATATGAATTAACACTAATTTCATTTTTCTATTAAAAATTTATATAGAAATTGGAAAACAGAAATCTGGCCTTACATGCTCATATACATTTTACATTACTGTGAACATATTCATTTTCCAGGATGAGGATGGGCTGTAAAATGGAGAGACTTAAATTATAAAGGTGCATAAACCAATCTGTTCTGACATTTCTCACAATATCTTCTCTCTTGGTAAACTCAGCAGAGACACTGTGCTCTCCCCAAGGAGGTGAGACAGAGGCATATTTGCGTAATAGATGCTGCTTAACAAATTTTTAAATTTGAATATACGAGTTGTCAAACAGAATATGCTGAGTTTTACCTGCTAAGTCTTTGTAATCCACCAAGTCAAACATTACAATAGCTACTGCTGACCAGGTAACAATCAGAGCAACAACAAGAAGCCATGCTGCTGGAGAGCTGAACGTTGTCACAAGGTCTTCTGTCACTGATTTCTTGCCCACTTTCATGGATGACGAAGGAACGGATCCGTTCTTACCATCTATTATCGTCGTGGTTGTAGACATGTGTCCTATACAAGCAGACAGAACAGAGGAAAACAGTGTAAAAACTTGGAGCCTTTAAGCCAAGAATATGAATGACGTTTTGAAATTGTTTTGTCATAAGAATGTTCAAAAGAAATATAAAATGTTGCATTACTAAAAAAGGGTTCTTGGACTTTCTGGAAGAAATAGTCACAACCTGCCTTTTTTATTATATGACATTTTTGAGTCTGCCACAAATAGCTACAGGCCTAGGAGGGTGATTGATGAAAGCATAAAATATTATTACCCTCCAAAGGATTGTCTTGTTATGGGCTGTAGGCCAGATTCTCAGGTGATGTGATTAAGTGAACTTCCATTGACTTTAATGGAGCTAATGCATCTATGCCAATTGAGGTTTGGCTGGAATTCTGCTGTGAAGGACATGTATCAGTAGCAATAGAAATATACATACTTCATTTCATCTAACAGAAACACAAATTATTTCCATGTCCAGGATTCTTAAAAGTTGTGGATAAGATTATAGCTGATTTTTAAATACCTTTGTTTGTGGAATTTTTCACTTAATGAAATTATCTCCTAAGAAACAAGAGTTACAGTGCCAAAGCAGACTTGATTCCAGAAAGCATAGGTTTGGCGATAAAAGGCTTGTAGAAAGTTGAATGCTACTTAGCTAAGTGACCAGCTGACACACATTAAATGTGTGTAATGGGCAGTAACAGTACTGACTTAACCTACTTCTTCCTGAGGTATTAAAAATGCTAATTCTGGACACAAACCAAAACTATGGTAACTGAAACCTAACCATATTTGAAAGTTCTCAACTTAATCTGCTTCATAAAATACATTTTGATAACCTAAACAGTCTAGGGAGGTTTTTTCTTCCATTATATACAATAACAGTATTAAAAGTATTCTGAACACCACAGTTCAAGCTAGTAGAAGGCCATGGTATCTCCACTTACTTTGCAATATCTTCTTGTATGTTACAGTTAAAATCTTCAAAGAGATATTACATGTGTTCTTGGTCTGGTTGCTGACACCAACTTGCATAAATTAATTTCAGTGATTTAAGGGACCCTTGCCCACACAGACATATAAAATTTCAAGGAATCAGGTGACACCTGGTTTGTGCAGATCTGTGCTCTTTCCTTGTCTTCTGTCACAGTTGATACAACCTATAAAACTGATATTTTCTGTGTGACAGAGTTGCTCTATATGAAGGCAAGCAGATTCAATTTCACTTTTGACATAGAAAATGACAACTGAGAGAATGAGAAATGAGAAACTTTTGCTGGAGCTAAGGTACAGGCTGTTGAAGACTTTCCAACATTTACCATCACAACCTATATTTAGACTTTCTTTGAGAATCACAACACTTATATTCTTAAAGAAATAAATATAGAAAGGATAAAATCATTAATATTACCATACATACATTTTTCCTTCCTATTTAACCCAAAAAATCTTCCAATCCTTGTGATAATGAATACTGGTTTTGTTCCTTTCCTGTAGAATGCTAAAATGATATCCTAAAGTGATACTGAAATGCCACTTTGTGTATCTGACAAAAACATATAAAATTGGCAAGGACAATTTTGTTGGAAGAGGTTCCCTAATTCCTTATCTGTCATACCTGCTGAGTTTTCAAATTCATGTCCTAACCTGTTCTAGAATTATTTTTTTTTAAATTTTATTATGTAGTGCATTGTATTAAGGAGTAGTTGCCTTAGTTCTGACTTTTAATTTTGCTTCTGCACAAGTATCTTGGTGCTAATCAGTGCCTTGCTTTGACCTCTGAAAAACTGCTGTGCTACACAGTAGAGTTGTAAGAGCAAAACAAGACTGGCATATTACATATTTTTTGTTACTTATTTGAAATATATTCTTATTTATAGAACATTTATTTTGGTTATAAATAACATCTATCTCCTAGGATACAATGTATATAATTAAAAAAAAAATATAAAAACATCACTGCTTCCATTTCTCCAAACAAAAATTCTAAATCAAACAATTCACAGCAGGAGGAAAAATCTGCCAAGTGACAACTCAGAATAAAGATCAGCTTCCTAACTCAAATTCAAAATCAATAGCAGTTTGTTATCCTTCTGCATATACAATGCAAGTAATTTGTGCATGTAACAGGTCATAAATGACACATTATGCATTTTTTCCCCTTGGGGATATCAGTCAGAGTTTATGATGTGTAAGAGAGATTAGAAAGGTACTGTCTCATCTTGACAAATCTGATTAGTACCACAGCATGTCTTCAAGGACATCCGAGTGGCAGATACTTGCAGTTATAATACGAACAATTAAAACTCTGTGTGTATACAGATATAGACTTATAATTACCAGTCAAAGGATCATTCCTCTAAGTTTGTTGCTATGTAAAAATAGTTCCTTAGTATTTAGTATATCTAACGTTTCAAACTCAGACCACTATGTGTCTTTTTTGGTGAAGAAAATAGTGACTGATGATTTATCAATCAGAGCAATGCTGCAGAGACAGAGCTCAAGTATGCTAGAAGGTTATCTATGGCAGGTTTTTGGCTGTTCATGTA
This sequence comes from Irena cyanogastra, assembly GCA_013397155.1. Classification (NCBI taxonomy): domain Eukaryota; kingdom Metazoa; phylum Chordata; class Aves; order Passeriformes; family Irenidae; genus Irena; species Irena cyanogastra. The sequence continues at coordinate 66,346 of VWZV01004010.1, forward strand.
GTCAAGTCAGATTTCCCTTTAAAAACTTAGGATATAATACAATAAAAATGCTGTCATTGCATTCATTAAAGTGTGAGTGAGCAGCTATTGATTCAAATTTGACTGGAAGTCAAGCTAGGAAAATACTGTTATACTGCTAGAGGTTCCTGATACAGGTGCTTGCAGTGTGATTCAGGGCCCTAAGAAAGATCTCCAGTGTTGTTCTAAATGCTTTACATTATCAAAGAAATCCTCACAGGACTGGCAGGCAAAATCTACAGGACAGTAACTTTGGAACTGCCTAAAATAAAAACCCAGACAGGATGTCCTAAAGCAAATAGAAATTAGATTTTTATGTCCCTAGATACCTATATAAACAAAATTGGCTGGAAGATTTTATCTGATGACTCCTAGAAAGACATTGCTGCTACATAATCTCATGTAGGGTGGATTGTATATTGATACCATCATCATTTCATGACTCCAAAATGAAGAGGCAGTAACACTGAGATGATCTCCCTCTCTCTACAAGCATTCTATTATTGCAGTACCCAAGGTGTTATCCTCATGCTTTTCTCTGCCTCTTTGTTGCTTACAGGCATCTAGGCACTCTGTTAATTTTTGTCCACGTCCTACCAGTGATAACTTTCTCTGCAAACCTTCAGTGATGATATTTACAGAGCTAGACAACAGAGAAAAAGGCAATGTATATACGATGTTCCATCAGTTCAGCCAGCAGTGATTCTCCTTTTTCCCAGAAAAGTGCCAAAGTTAGGCAGAACTCCTGCCCAAAAGGTCAGTGGGGCTTCAGGTGCCCAGTGAGGGACTGAGAAAGACAGGCATTTTTGTTGCTTTGAAATCACCTGATGGAACATATTGAGTTCTACATCTAGAACTAGGAGAGCATTCAGAGTTAGCAGAGGCATTCAGCAGTAGGTTAAAATCAGATTGCTAAAATTTTCTAGGTATCCTTGCCATCCTAATAATAAATATTTTCTTTCTCAAGACAAATTTCTGTGTCCATATTACAGCCAGCCTGAATCCAAGTCAGTTTACTTTCGATGAGTGCTGCAGTGTATCAGGAGATTCATGAGCAGATCAGTTGTCCCTGCTTTGGGAGAGGCAACATCCATCACAGGAGTGGAGGGTGCAGCTGAAGGCTGCTACAATTTCAGCCATCCAATTTTAATCCACCGCCACATGTCTGCTAGAGCCTCTTGGCACTTTGGGTTGTGATTGGTATTGATTTTCAATGAGGATGGGAACTTAAAAAAGTTATATATATATTTCTATAAAAAGATTACTCCAGGGATATATACCTCTGACTGCACATCACAATTCCTCATGCACACAGGACTACTCCATCAGGTCGCAAATGTCACCTTTACATCAACAGATTGATTTCCTAAATTCCAAACAGCTAAAACTCTGAGATTCTTACTATTCCTCTGGTTTCAGAATTGTCACTTAGAATACAATCTGAAGACCCATAAGGTCTCGTAAGTATAAATAAACCTTGACAATTGGTGACAACTTTGAGAAGAACACCGTGTGACTTTCAGAATCCAGAGTGAGCTTGTAGTCCTGGCAGCTTAGGTAAAATACCCTTTGTCTTTGTAGGCTGAGGCATTATCTCCTTAAAACTTAATAAGCATAGGAGTCCATGGTTAAGGATGGGGACTTGATTTTACAGTTCAACTGCTACACCTTCTACTACTCTAGTAGAAAAATGAAACAAAACAAAACTAAGCCTCCAAAATTAATAAATAAACCTATTCCACCCAGACTCATTCATGTGAAAAGAGTAATTTTCTGTATTTATGTCACTTCATAATCTTTTTTTATGTATAACAATCTTATTTTGCCAATAGGAAAAATAGAAAAAGAGTAAAATATTTAATGTGCAATGCCTTTTTAAGCCTAGGCATATAAAAACAGAGGGCTAGTCACGATACTAAAAAAAGAGGTTTTTCACTTTTAAATAATAATATTGTTGCTAGGGCAATGCTGTTGGGATGTGAGAAAACTTGGTGTAGTCTGCTCTAAATAAGACACCTGGTAGATTTTGACGTGTCTGTTGTACTCCCCAGATGAGCACTCCAGTAAATAGGCTATAGAGTATTCTGGATTCAGGTCATTAATGGCTTCTGTTTGACCTATTCCACTTCACTTGGAATACTTAAATACTAATTAAGGAAGCAGGAAAGAGAAGAAATGGCTATATAAATCGACACTGTGTGTTTAGAACCAGCTCAAGCCTTGGGCTTGAACCTGGTGACCTTATCAATCCAGCGCTGTTGGGATCAGGCAGGCAGGAGTCTCAGCCTACAGTAAGTAGGGTACCGCAGGGAGAAGAGGACAAGGGGTTAGAACCCTTCAGTGAAGAAGGGGGCAATGGATATAAAATAATCTGCTGCATTTTTTTCAAGCTCAGCACATCACGCTTAGTGAGTCCACAGACCTTCAGGCATGGCAATAATCACTCTTTCCACATGTGAGGAAAATGATTTCTACCACAAGAAAGGATTACACCTACACCTGTTGTTCAGGTGATACTTATGCCTGACTGTGACATCCTCCTGTTTCAATATCTCTGCTAGGGTTTCTTCTTCCTTGGCTTATACAAACACAAAGGAAAAGACAGAATTATTTTCGTGATCAATAGTTAGAACCTTACAATAAAATATCAGTAGTAATATTTTTTCCTAAAGCAACTTAATGACTTTTTCTTCATGACTTTTTTTCAAGCTTTCTCTCTTGTTTATATATTGAGGTGAAAACGAAATGCTGAGCAGAGAGGAGACTCTCAGGACCCACTGTATGCACTGAACAGAGAGCCTCTATCATCTTATCTCGCCAGCACCAGGGGCCAAAAATGCAGATACTGGGCAACAACCAACAGAGTGCAGAATATTTCAAAGGAGAAAGTGCAAGGGCACTTCAGCTGGTCAAAACCTTTTGATCTCCTCCAAATACTGCTGAAGGATGCAATTAAAGTGGATTTAAAACCATTTTCTGTGGAAGATCTGTAGCCCTGGCAAACTTCAACAGGTTAGAAACTCAGCTAGATCCACTAACACAGATCATTATTTCTATTGGACATACATGGAAATATACAGGCAAGACTTTTTCTAACACAGAGAAGGAGATAGAAACAGGGAAAGACAACTTAAATAGACAAATTCAGCTTATCTTTGAAAGCTCCTCTCTCTCACTATTGTCTGCAACAGACTGTGAGTAGGACAAGGATCTACAGTGCAGCCCAAAAATGGGTGAAGGGCAACTAGTGTAGGTCTTCTGAGTATGGACAAGCTTTTACAAGCTTTTGAGCAGAAATGCAAAAATTTTGAGAAAAGCTAGTTTATTTAGAGATGCAGCAGAAATCTTCTCTTGAGATGACTGACATTCGGCAATTTCTTCTCTTTTGTATCGAATTATATCCTTGTACATATGAATGAATGAATAAATGAATGAATGCATGCCACTGGAATAAATGTAAAATAAATGTAAATGTAAAATATCAGAATTTTCACACTTTCATATTCATTACACAATGTACTGAAGTGTTGCTTTACTGTTTATGTAATTAAACTGCAAAGAGAAAAACCTCTTAACACATATTATGTGTATATTCACAGCTTCTCAGACTTTAAGGTAGTCTTTCTGCAGACTAGAGCCTTGGAAAGCTGTGCCTGGGACTGTATATGAGAGAACATATGCAGATTTACTGGTGACTGATAGTTATAAAAATGTAATAACCTTTATGAAATGTGGAAAACAGGGCTGGAGATTATTCAGCAACCAGTTCTACATGACAAAAGAAATAGAATAGAGGTTATGGAATACGGAGAAGATGGTGTATGAAAATTAGCTGAATGATTGGATTCAGAATAGGCACTTATAATTATTATGGTGGTTGATGCTGTGTACGTTTTTAATTTCCTTTTCTGTTATTATATCTGTATTGGTTTTATTTTTGATCAATACAGAACATCTGATAATTTCAGGAAGTAGATAGCATTAATCTTTCTATTCATTGTCCAAGAAATTATGTACACCAATCTTTTCATTTCATCGATTTCAATAAGCAGCTTTTAAAAGAAAAGATACATTCTATCAAGCCATTTGATTATCAAGTCCAAAGAAGCTATGTACATCATACAGTATCCATAAATAATACTAATAGCACAACTATGGGGTGAAAACAAGAAACTCTTAATGCTGTATGCTAACATGTGACATATATTCTGGGATTGTAATAATTGCGGGTGCTTAGGGCACCAGGTGCTCTCCAAAGCTGAAATACTCCTTTCCTTCCCTGGGCAGAGGACAGAAAATATAAGAAAAGACTCATGGGTTGATACAGGAACAGGAAGAAATCAGGCACTAGTTATCACCATGGGCAAAACAGACTGGATTTAGGGAAATTAGTTGAATCAAACAGAATCGGTAATTAGAAATATAATCTAAATCTTTCAACCACTCTCTTAATTTAATTTCAAATTTTCTCCATGTCCTCCCTGCAGAGATGCAGGGGGAGAGGGAGTGGGGGTTGGGGTCAGTCAGTTCATTACATGCTGTATCTGCCACATATTTTCCTTAGCGGGGGGACTCACACTCCTCCCCTTCTCCAGCACAGAGTCTCTCCCATAGGAGACAATCCTCCCTGAACTTCTCCAACTTGAGGCCTTCCCATGGGCTGTAGTTCTTCAAAAACTGCTCCAGGGTGGGTCCCTTCTCTGAGGTGCAGGCCTTCAGGAAAAGGCTGCTCAACATTGATTCCCTAGAGGGTCTCATTTCTGCTAGGAGCCTGCTCCATGGGTTTCCCACGGGCTCACAGCCTCCTGTGGCCACACACCTGCTTTGCTGGGGAGTCCTCCAGGGGCTGCAGGTGAAGATCTGCTCCCCTGTAGGACTGCAGGGAGCCAGCCTGCCTTACCATGGGCTTCACCTTGGGCTGCATGTGTGTGGCACACCTCTTCACTCTGGGCACCTCCTTCATTCAACTGTTCCTCTCACTTATTCTCTCTCCTCTCTCTGTCTGATTTTTTTTTTTTTAACTTCTCTTCCTCCTAAATATTTTATCTCAGAGGTGCTACTCACATCATGATGGAATCAGTCTTTGCCAGTGGTGGTTCCTTCTTGGGGCCATAAGATATTGGATCTGTCAAATATAGGGGAAGCTTCTGGCAACTTCATCCAGCAGCCACCTCCACATCCTTCCCCATCACCAAAATCTTTCCATGAGAACCCTGTACAGATACAGTACACTACCATGGGCTATGTGGACAAAAAATAAAGGATCTCAGTAGAAAATAACTAATACTAACTAGAAAACCTCCCTAGCTGTATAATAAGAAAATTGCTTTCCAGTGATGTACACCCGGGTTGTGGCAGGGACTGGACAACTACACGTAAAGAATAAGGACTTTTGAATATGAAGAGATAATCTCTGACTTAGGATTTTTTTTAATTTAATTTCCCTGAATGATGAGCAAGTATATTGGCAGGGCAGAGTCTAAGCATTTAATGCCTGAACTTAAAACTTTTTCCTCCACAGTGGCTGCTGAAAAAGACAAGATACTTTCAAACTTTCATTTTTCATTTACAAAAATTATTTGAATGTATGTATCTGATATTTTTTCCCCTGAGGACAGCTGCAAAGATTGTCTTAAAAAAACTTTTGTGTATATAAAAGATTGGTTATACCTTCTGTAAGAAGTTGACATGTGTGCCATGCAGATTTAAATGACAGATTTGGACCTTTGCTGTACAAAAGGAGTCAGAATTCCCTGAAGGCAATCTGGACTTCACCTCCCTACTGATCAAGGAGAGAAATTCAAGCAGTAGCAATAGAGGATCGTCTAGAAAATCTCAGAGAACAGAATGGGATAGTAGGGAAGAAAGTCTGGGAAGCACAGGTGGGAAAATCAATTTGCTCTAGCAACCAGTGTAACTGATAAAAAAGATCACTGGAAGATTTTGGAAAGGAAAAAGTATACATAACTGCAAAAGGTGTCTTTGCTCCAATCAGATTTCCCCTGCAGGAAAGAAACTTGCTTTTTCAGGAATGCATCACTGGGTCCTCTTAAAGAAATATTAATATTAGCTATTGCTTCTTCTGGAATAGGCCAAGGTGTGAAATGTCGAATTCGATAAATTACATGCGAAGATCGACCTCTTTGTACAGATGTCTTAAAGCAATCTGAGAATTTCAAGGAGGGGAAGTGAAAACCAGTTTCAGCCAGACCTAAATTGCACTGTGCTTTAAAATACAATCAGCAGTAAAATAAGTTAACTCCCTCTCAGCTGACATACTTCCAACTTTTGGCTTCAGAGGGCCTGGTTAGGTCAGCAGATATCAGAAGGATTTAGGTGTCCACATTCCATTGAAAGTTCATACAAAATGAACCCTAAATCACATTAAAAGTTGAACTTCAGAGATTTGGAGCTGAATTTTTATCTTTCCTTATGTGTTTGCATTTCATAGTCTAGTAGAGCATTGGTTGACACTTCAAATTAAGCAGAAGAAATCTTGTCTTATAACTTAGCAAGGAAGAGTAAAAATGTCTTCACTCCAAAATTGCTAATAAAGAACATTAGGCTAATATGAACTTTAACCTTCTGCTCTGTGGGATTGTTTCCTGTGTGCATATGCATTTCAGCAAGATTTTACATTATTCTGATTATTCAAGTACTTCAGACAAAGAAGGCATTAGCAATAGTTAAAATATTTTCTGTGCTGTTAGTCTTATGTGACTGATTGTATTGTTAACCTACCTGCAAAAATTCATACCCGAAACTATTTTAGAAATAATAGGAAGGGAAGACCTAAGGACCGGGTTTAAAAGATGACATTTTTTATTGGGAAATTTTAGAGATTTTAATTACAACTATATCACTTTTTGCAATAATTTCTTGAGGCCTTAGAAGACCACAGGAATGCATAACAATAAAGATAGGACAAATTATCTTATAAAGTCAAAACTGGAGGATGTGCAGTTGATAAGAACAAGAGAAATGTCATTTATTGCAGTTTAAACTAGATACTAAGATATGGAAAAGGGCCACTGAGCTGCTTTCTTTCCAAAAGGCACCAGATTTCACCTTTTCATGATCTGAAAGTTGGAAATTTACATTTTTCTCTTTTAAGTATCTCTTCAGTTTGATATGGTTTTTACATTGTCTTAGAAATGTGATTTTTTAAAAAATCAAATGTTTAATTCCTATCTTCTCAGTGTGCAGATGAGATAAGAATGCAAATGACTTCCAAACACTCAATACTACACTAGCAGCAGTCTGAAAAATGCATTATTTGTTTGGTTCCACACCTGAATTTTTTTATAGATGGACAGTAATACCTTTCTTTTTTGGAAATAAATTGGTGCTCTGAAACAGTAAAAAGTTTTACCTTCCTGTTCATCTTAGCAATCTGACATTTCAGAAAGAGATGCCAATGGGATATTTAGACACACTTCTGAGTTGATATAAGCTGAGAGGTACATCTTATCTTTTAAAATGTCAAAATGAAAGTTGGAGAAAAACGATTGCCATTTATCTCTAAATAGCAGTAGAACTTCTGAAGCAATAGCACTGTGTGCAGTCCCCTTGTTATTAGATTTTGGAAACTCAGCTCTACACATCCTTGAAATATTCAGCAGGGATTAGAAAAAAACATTGACTTATTTTTTATTGTTAAAAAAAATAATCTGTTCTCATCTGTAAAATGATGACAGACCTAATAAATAATGAAACTTACTAGAATAAATAGTAGGTTCTGCACACCTATCTTCACTCTGGACAAGTCTACCAGTATAAAGAAACTCTGTAAAGACCATTCCACATCTGTGCTTCCTCTGATGGAACTACTATTTTCTCTCAAATAAGGGTATTGAGGAATGGTTAATCAGATTATTTGCTTGATTTCTTTTATTCCAAGCTAACATGACTGTGAAGTTTGGACCAATTTTATATGTCTTAGTGCAGTGACCTTTACAGACTCTGAAAACAAAAGCAGTATTAAAAATAATTTACTATACTCTCTGCAAGTTATGGTGCAAATCTGACAAGTCTTCCATATGCAACTACCCAGTTACTAAAGCACTCAAATTTGGGGTTCACCACATGCACAGTTTGAATGTATATATCCGTAAGTCACATAGAAGAAACGTGGTTGCATGTCATTTCCCAGAGACAGAAGATAAAGATTTTTGGCAAACAAAAGAAGTTGCAATAGTAAGTTATGCAGTACATCTATACATACATATAGAAAGAGAGAGAGGGAGAAAATTTTGTTAAAAATTGGAGCAGAAAATTCTCATCTGACAGAAGGAGAAAACTAAAATAAGTGCTTGTGGCAAGTTAGCCATCTATGTCACTGTTAGGTCTCACCTGTAAATGGCAATTTGCAACTACATTATGGGTCATCCTGTCAGTGAGAGAGAAAACTGAAAGTGAGCTGCTGAAGAAAACTTATGTTGCTTACAAAACAGTATAACCAATTTCCCAAGTAGTTAGCTGTAGTAAACAGATGAACCAAGGTCTAGCTTCTGTCAGGGAGTTACTTTCGAATAAATGCAGGAGTACTCCACCTGTATACTTACAGAATAGCTAAAGGCAAGCTCACTACACAGGCACCTAAAATACTAGGGAAGTTAGGTATTCTGAAACTTGCTTTTAAAATTATTTTCCTATGAAAATATAAACCCAAAATTATTTCTGATATACTCTTTGTATTTTAGTGTATGCCCATAAGAAAAGAATTCTAGGAAGCAGTGGGAATCATAGAAATGGTTCATCTGAAGGCTTTAGGTTTGGTTTGGTTTATTTTTTTTTTTCCTTTCTTCTGGTTTTGATCTGAAAAAATCCTTTGGAAAATATTCTTTCAACGCTAGGGCACAAGAGGGATCTTAAACTGACATAGATGAATAAAATTCAGTGTTTAGGCAAAAAATTAATGGTGTGTTTCATAATTTTCTTTTTGCAATAACAATTCCTAAAATTGTAATTTGAAGTGGAAGTTTAACCTTGATAGACTAAATTAATAATGTCATTCATCTCTAATCTTTATTTGGAAAAAGGCTTGATCTCAAAGGGCAGCTGAGACACATAGGATACGCTGCCATAGTGAGAACAGTTGATCTTTGTTGAGGGTTCATATTCACGACACACCTGTCATCTAGCATGTATTCTGAAATTCTCAAGAGCTGAGAAATCCTTACACTATTTTGCAAAGATGTATTTAACAGAATCTTATGCCAGATGATCACGTCTTAGGAGAAAACTTTATTTCAAATCAATATTAAGTAATCTGGAAAAATTGGATATTTTTGAGACTGTTGAGACACATTCCTGAACCAGGTACCATAATTTAGCCATATCTTAATCCATTTTACTCAGGATTATAGTCTGACCAAGTTTAGAATGTGTGAAAAACTTTTCAATTTAAGTTTGAAGAGAAAAATTGCTACATAATATTCATGTACAGGTACAGAGCCCTAGGTACCTTTTCTTTTTTTCTCCTTATGCAGATGTTTTTGTGGAACCTCAGGTACACACTGAAAAAACCAGGAAAATTTAGGATTCTTTGAAGGCTACCTGAGGAAACAACAAAATTCCTTCAGTAACTGTATCCATTCTCTGCATCCTTCCTCCTGCCAGCCCAAATCAATCAACACCTCTCTGCAGAACAAGGTCATCGCTAGGTTTCAGAAACTGTTAGCAACATCTTAGTTTTAGCCACAAGTAAATTAACAACAAATGAGTCTATTAATGAATCTGTCTTGTACCCATACCTAAGTCCAGAGAACATACAATATTGCTAATTTTCACGCTGTTACCTTCCAAATAAGAAAAAAAGCAAAAGAGTTCCTTAGAAACATAATGAATAGCCACAAGGTTTGTTTAGGGACTCGTGTCTGTGACCTGTATATCAGGTCACAAACCCATTTATTATAAGGAGATAGAGATTTACCTCCCGTTTGGGTCTTCCTATTGCAGCTCTTCAGATCTCTGCAGAGTAGACAAAGTATTACAATAAAGACCTCAACAGACCACATAAACATAAAATTCGGGTCTCTAACTTGTCCCAGTGATAAATGCAAGAAATTATTACCTGGCTACATTATCTGGCTCCAGAAACAGAGCCAATCTTTATAATAATTCCTAGAAATATTGCCCAATAGGAAGTGAGATGTTCATGTGGCATTGAAAATAAGATTTGAAATTACAGGAAAGTCTGGATTAAAATCTATGCACAAGTAAGCACAGTTCCATACCTCTCCACTCCTACTTGGCAAAAGAAACTATGGAATGCAAATTCAGCTTTTAGGTGTCTGTCATGAAATTTTCTTGCAAAAATGAGTGCATGAAAAGGAACATTTTGATGTGTGCACTTAAAAAAGCTATTTGTTTGATTTCTAAACTATGAGTGAAATTCCAATTTCTATGTCAACTCTAACTTGAAATGTCATCTAAGTTCTATGATAGCCATGGGAATATGCATGGAACATATCAAGAAATACAAGTTTATTAAACTTGGTCTATATTATAGGGCAGGATACTCTTTGCTTTGTCTTTTCTGGTGTATGATAATAGCTTTATAAAACTTTTGTGATTTATAGAGAAAGACTTGGCAGAGTCATCAACTGATTATTATAGCTCAAGGTTTTCCTGTTTCCTACAAAACATGCTAACTTATTTTTCCATCTGACAGAGGAGATGGAAATTCCAAATTAATTTTTTTCAAGTATGTGTGCCATAATATTCTGTAGTAATAATCATCACATAAAGAAATAAAAAAATTTTTTTTTCACTAAGCAAAACTTGTGAATAGTACTACAGAACAAATTCCTAATGTTGAGAATATATCAAATTTTTCAGTATAAATTTGCTGAATTATAAAATAAAAAAAATTGTTTTTTGTCTATGTCTTTGAAAATGTAAAAATTTATCCATATAAAAGACATAGTCAAGGAGGATGTTTTTCATATGGGATTTAGGCCTCAGGAGAGAAAAAAATTTAGATCCAAAGTTAGTTGTTAAGTATCTCAGAGAAGTGCCATCTTAATTTTGAAAATTATTCACATGAAAGTTTTACTAGTAGGCTAATAGTCCTTTGAACATATTCAGTGACAGACAAAACAAAAATATTCTCTCAATGAAAAGATTCCTAAAGCAGAAGATGAGTTATTTTATAAATCTATCTATATAGACTATTTCTAAAATATTTCTTTACCCAACTTACATTAAGCTTCTAAACACACAACCTAAACTGGGAAGAATACATTAATCATAAGCTTATGTGTTTGTAATATGTGTGAAGTAAGAATTATTGTCTCCTGAGAGATATATTTGTAAAATCATCATAGTATAAAGTTCCAAATTCTAGAAAAGAAATTCATACTACATACTCTTGGGCAGAGCATAGAATTAGAGAATTCTTTAAGGTGGAAAAGACCTTTAAGACCTTAAGATTTTTCAGACCCCAGCCGTTATAACTCTGAGGACTGCCAGGGCCATCACTAGACTGTGTTCCCCAGTGCCACATCTTTTAAAGACCTCCAGGAATGGTGGCTCCACCATTTCTCTGAGTAACCTGTTCCAGTACTTAACGTCTCTTTCCTTGAAGATTTTTTTTTTTCCTAATACCCTACCTAAATCTCATCTGGCAAAGCTGAATGCCGTTTCCTCTCATCCTATTGCTAGTTACTTGGGAGAAGAGACCAAACCCCACCCGGCCACAGCCTCCTTTCAGATGGTTGTAAACAGCAATAAAGTCTCCTCTAAGCCTCCTTTTCTCCAGTCTAAATAACCCCCTGTTCCCTCAGATGGTCCTCATAAGGCTTGCGCTCGACTCTCCAGCAGCATAGAATGTTGCAAATTTATCAATAATTTTAATTGACTGTCATTGCACTTTTCTAGTCAACATTGGCATAAAAATGAAACAAAAATGTTGAGATGTCTGAGATCCTCCTTCTGGGCAGCCCTCTGCCCTATGTATGATTGGGGAATCCGTTTCCTTATATTTTTGAAATGTGAATTTTTCTGAAGTTCATAGCCTCTTGCAATTCTTGTGTCTGCTTTATAATGTTAGACATAAGAGTTCAGCCTAATTTGGCAGTGGAAGACTAATTAACATGTAAGATTTCAGCAGAGCAGTCCTCAAAACTCAGTGATACATCTTAGAAGAGAAGAAAACCTTTCCACTTGTTTTGATGACATGACCAGTCCTGAAAGCTTTCATAATGTTAAAGCTTTGCCTCAGTACAATTCAAAAGATTTTATTTCAAGTTAAAAAAAAAAAACCAAACACCATCTTGAGGTGGCCCCTTGATGTTATTATTGCTAACTGGAACTGAAAGTGAGCTACACCAAGGAAAAATCTTGACCTGGTTGGAATGATAGTTTCCTTATTATCTCACATGGATTCTAAATCAATTAATCTTTACCATCTGCTGTAAACATGCACAAAGTCATCACAAAAACATTCAGCTGCGCTCCATGAGCTGTAACACCTCCCCACATTCTCTGAAGAGCAGATCCATACAGCTCCAGTATTCCTAGCCCACAGTAACAGCAGGTGCTGCAAAGTTTCCACCCAGCTTGAGCGCCTTGCATGAACATCAGACACTTGCAGGACCTCTATAATGTTCCTGGCATCTTGCCTTGACCTTCTTTATTTTGTGCTTTTCTCTCTGACTGTTAGTGGGATAGGAGAAGACAAAAACGAAGTTGCACACCTTTGCCTGAAGTTCAGTCATGGAAAGGATATTTAAGCATGTTTGTCCTAATTTTGTCCTTATATTTTCCACCCAACAGAAAATCCCTTTTGTTTCATATAGGTGAAATAGAGATGGTAGCTGGTATTGTTTCCCAACCAACCTGTCCTGTGTGCACAAGTTTTCTAATTATGCTCAAACATGTCCATATAAACACAGTGTTCTCTTATTTACTAAATCGTCACGTAGTCTTAAGTCATATTCAAATTGTGGAATTGTACTTTGCGTATTTTTATAGATCTTCAAATCTGGATTTAGTTTCCCTTAGTCTTCTAAAATTTATCTTCCCTCCAGTTCATGCTCCTTGCAAGGCTATATTATTTTCATTCTGAAAAAAAAGAAGCAATGGGAATCTCCTACTTCTGGCTTACTGCTCCTCTACACTAAACATAACACAGGGTTTCCATGAGACTAGTTGTCTTCAGCTATTTTTTAAGCTTTTTCTACACATTCAGCAGATGTATGAAGTTTCTGAACATTTCCTTCTTGAATTTTAAGAATACCTAAGCTACTGCAACCTTCTAATTTAGGAAACTTTCAAGCAATAGTCTGATATTTCTTTAGCATTAATACAGCAGTTTCGACTCATAACTTTGCCAGTATAATGAAACGACATAGAGATGTCCTCTGCAGTAGAAGCTGATGGTTCTTTCTAAATTTTTAATAAAGCTTTTGAGAGTGACTTAGTTATTCTGCCTACATGTTTGCAAGATTTCGCTGGCTGTTATATTCTAGCTAAATGCCTATTCATCATCTAACCTTTCTTCATTAATTTCCTTTTCTATTATATCAATAGAGTGCAGCTTTAGCTGTGAAAATGTAAGTGCTAATAAATAAAAAATGCATACTTTCACATCTATTGAAAATTAACACTTACTTTACAGTCAATATGTCAGCCTTACAGCTTACATTTACTATATTCTTATGGTCATGTAACTGATAACCTTTCTCTCACTAACACAATCCATGCCCTCAGAGCTACAATTCATTCACAATGCTATTAAACTTTTATGGTGGAAGACAAGAAAACACACAAGATATATTGAATGTAATTGAATGAGTAATAATGAATAGCATTCACAATCTGAAATAAAGGAAGGCTTGTACTATACTTACTATTTTACCTTGTTTGGTTTGTGGTTTTTTTTTTGGTTTGGTGGGCTTGTTTGGTTGGTTGGTTTGTTTGGTTTTTTGTTTGTTTAAGATAGTACTTTATTTAGACCTCAGGCCAAGTGTCATGTAGGAAGTGTGAAATAAACTGTATAGGATGATGTTAAAGAACTTTACTTACATACTGCACAGCATCCTGTGCACCCTTCAGGACCTGAACAGGCAGGGTACTTCTGACAGGTAAGTAGAGAAAAGCTAAAGTGTCTTAGCTTACGTAACTGGAAACTTTGGAAAAAGATATCAGTCTCACATAGAGCTGAGCCTGACCAATAGTCCAGATCAACAGTTTATTTTTATTCATCAGGGCAGGAGCAGCATTAGTTTTTAAGGGACATCCATGAGACATGTTATAAGAGAGAACTGTAACATTTTCCCTGACCTCAAAGAAGCGGGCATAGGTTAGGTGGTCTTCACTCCATTTCCAAATGTTCAGACCTGGAGCACAGCAACATGAGAAGTCTTTTTGGTATTTATTCTTCAGAGAGTGCTATTCCCTAGTAAATCACTACACAAATGGACATAGAAGACCATTAGACATCAAGGGCTTGTTAAAGTCACCATTCCCATGACCAAGTATTGAAAATGTTGGTAACAAGTCTACATGTATGAAAAAGTGCAAGATCTATTTGTCATGGAGAATTATTGTCATGTTTTGTATCATTTCTGTATTTATTATTATTTATTATTGTTTATTATTAGTTATTATTCTGTATTTTATTATCATTATGTATTATATCCAAAATGATGTTTCCCTTCCCATCACCTTTAGTCAGGAGCTACTTTTTTTCAAAAAGAAATATAGATTAAAGAGAGTTAGAGTGCTGAAGCATTTACAGATTCATATAGTGGAAATTTTGACAGCTAACTTTTATGCAGAATAAAATCTGATGATACCTTTGGAAGCATACAAGCCATGAAAATGGTATTTGTAGAAGAGATCAACAGAAAATTAATAGACTGTATGTTTGGAAGTTCACATTATTAATATCTATGTCCAAAAAAAGTATTCATTAAATTCTGGTTATAAAATCACTGAAGAATAAAAAAAAATTATTATTTCCTTATCTTCCTTCTTCATCACCCTGGAATTTAAGTAAGTTGTAAAGCTAAAACAAAAGTTATGTTTCTTCAACAAAAAGTAAATCAGAATGGTACTAAATGTTAATAAAAGACTTAAAATGTATGCTTTTTCACATAGAATATGTACTCTTCTTTTTCAGCTGATGAGACACCACTACAATTCTAGTTCTATTCAAAGCGATTCAATCACTGTGAGAATAAAAGGTAATATTTCTATATTTAATGTGGCAGGAAGCCTTCATTCTTTTAATTAAAATAATGAAAGGCATGAAAGAAGTGGAAAGATTGAAAGCCAACATAGATAGTCCTGCCTGTGGCTGAAAACAGATGAATCTTTTCCAAAACTAAATTCATAATTTTAGCAAATTTCATGCAGACAACATTCATTAAAGGCCTACAAAAGTACATCTACTTTTTGAGGACTTATATAATTAGGCAAAGTGAAATTATTCTCTACAAAAACCTTAAAGACAATAAAGATTTTATTATTAGTAATAGCAACAAAGGTTATTTCAAAGGCATTGACTGGAAATATTCAATGAATTGGCAAATGTAAAAGAGTTTACAGTAAACATGAAAAGTGGAATAAAAATTGGACTAAGATAGGGAAAAACTTTGAATGTTATCTTCAAGAATTGAAGTGTAGAAAATGCATACTGTGAAACTGAAAATATTAGCTGAGTTTTCATTCCCACTAACTTGAACCAGTTCAATCTATGGGAAGGTGGATCTCACTTGTATATTCCTTAGAGACAACTGAAAAAAAGAAAGTTGTTTTAGTGAGGAAACTACTGAGACAATCATATATTAAAATATACTTTCAAAAATACAGTGGTGTTTCTGAAGTTTACACTATGCTTCTACAACCTAAGCTTTAAGACTGGGTGCAATTCTTCAGTGAAGTGCATGAAGAGTGAAGATTTTAACACTTTAATTTCTCTATCTGCAGAATGCACAACATATTCTGATTTTAAGTGCATTAATGTCGCTGATGCTTAATTTATATTTACTTGAGTAAAGCACACCCTAAAAGAGAAAGGGCTTTGGTTTTTCTTGCATTCAAAGAAGAGAGGAAGAGAAGAGAAGAGAAGAGAAGAGAAGAACATTGTGTACAACCAGGACTTCACAGACTTTTGTAAACACTCAATTTTTTAGCACACTTTATATATTTTCTTTGTTTTGATACCTATTCTTGTGCAAAAGAAGAAACCTGTTGGTGTTTCTTGGGTTGGTGGCTTGGTTGTTTTTTTTTTTTTTTTTTTTTTGCAGATTGGAGATTGATTCCTATATTACATAGCAAACTACAAGCTGTTCACCAGGCAACTGAGAAAATGAGTAGTCAGGGTGGGAAGAAAATCCAGAGAATTTTTTAAGAACTTAGAAGCTTTATTTCACTATTTCTTTCTAATCTTTAACACAGGGGCCTGATATTAATCATAACTACTTTTTATGTCCTGTGTGCCCACAAGACCCAGAATTCAGAATTCTGCAGAATTTTTTTGCAGACATTGTACAGGACCAGAGGAAAGGTCTCCCTTCCTGCTTATTTGCATAAACAAAGAAAAACAGGGAGATGTGGAATTGGCTAAAAATTAGATTTCTGGGCTAGAAAACAGACACATGTTATAAGGTGCTTTTTTGTTCTTAGTTAAATAGTTTCACCTGAAGAACAGCTGCTTCCTCCAGTGGGACAAGACCTACACTGGAATTGCTCCAATGCAACCAATGTACATCTGTTTTCACAAGAAGATGTAATTCATATCTGCCTACCTGGGCATTTTCAGGGGAAGACAGAGCATCTGGAAGTTAAAATTGTATTTGCATTTGAGAAATGCCAAGAATATGTAAACAGCTTGATAAAAGAACAGAGGGGAAAGTGGCAGAGTCAAGGAATACAAGGAATCAATGAGTACAACTTCATGATATTTGCAAATAAGTATTCTGTATTCACGGCTCCGAGTGTCTCAGTACCATAGAGAGAACAACGGAGAGGGTTAGTTAAAATTTTATAGAAAGTTTGCAATATCTAAGACGAATTCCTGCTATGCTGAAAATCTATTTCAGAATATGAAGATTTCTGATATTTGAGAATAAACTCAAAACCACTGTAACTACGAGCAGTACTGTGCTGCCTGTTCTGCTTGAAGTAGCACTGATTTGAGGCAGCAGAACTAAGATGTAATAGACAGGATGATTAATGGGAATACAAAAGCTGGGGAAAGTGAGTCATGAAGGTGGGTTTGAGAGGCGTGTGCCTGTGTGGAGCACCAGCTCAGCTGCCCGCCTCCTTGCGTCTGGGGACATGGGACCACCTCAGCCATCCAGCACTGGAAGGAGAGGCATCCCACTGCAAATGGCTCTGGCAGGTCCTGAAGCCTACCAGACGTGGCCATGTCCAGGAGAATGAAGAGTGTAGTAATCACTTTTTGTGTTACTCGTAAAAAACCCAGTCATTGAGCGGAAAATGTAAAGCATGATTTAGATATCAGAACAGCACAAGTAAGCACTAAAAAATATTTCCCAGAATTTAATCACAGGATCACAGAATCATTTAGGGTTAAGATCTCTGAGATCATTGAGTTCAAACTTTGACTGATCACCACCTTGCCAACTAGACCATGGCACTCGTTGCCGTGTCCAGTTGTTTCTTGAACACCTCCAGGGATAGATTCCATCACCTCCTTGGGCAGTCCATCCCAGGGTATTACAATCCTTTCCATGAGGAAATTCTCCTGAAGTCCAGCTTGTACCTCCCCTGGTGCAGCTAGAGGCAATCTCTTCTTGTCCTGTCACTTGTTGCCTGGGAGAAGAGGCTGAACCCCATCTCACTACAATCTCCTTTCAGACAGAGAGAGATAAGGTGTCCCCGGAACCTCCTTTCCTCCAGGCAAGGGAGGGTGCTTTTGGACACTTGTGTAGCTTAATATTCACTTTAGTAGCACATTGGAGTTAAAATAATTACCAAAAAGATCTTATTCTGTAAAAAAATTAAGGAAATCAAAGAACCTTTAAATTATTTTAGGATTCTAGCGTAGAGACTGTTTCCAGTTGCATGAAGTAAAGTCATCAGACCAATGTAGCCCTGACCTAAGCACTACCATAGGGAAAAAGAAATTAGATCCAGTGCCACTTTATAGTCCTGACAGCCTCCACAGATGGGGCATTATTTCTGATCTATATGAATGACATACTGAAGAGTGGATAGCAACATTGTTGTAAAATTTAGTTTTACAACTAACTTTCCCTTTTGTGAAACAGCTCTTAGCATTCACAGTGTGAAATGCATTCTCCTATCCTGATTAATGAATAAAACAATGGCAAAGACATGCTTAAAAGGAATTTTCTTCTAATTAGTTTTCAAGACAAAATCCTAGTTCTCACCACTGTTTCTCTGTGTAGTTAAAATTATCTTAATTCATTAACTCTGGCAAAATTGCTGATTCCCCTTCCCAGTGCACTAATATCTGCATATGCATACTTTAATCCACATTTAATTTTAATTTTAATTTTAAGTGTATGCTGAAACCTCATCAATATTTGTAGTTAACCTTGCCAATATTTCCTAAAATTACATTCTCACATATTTGTAGCTATTTCCCCACATAATTTCCAAAGTTCCTTTCTTTCCAGATTAACAGTGACCTAGCAAAGTTTCCCTTGTGATTGTTCTTACATGAGCTCTGTATAAAGAAAACAACATATCACTAGACACTTCTGGTTCAATAGGAACTTGGAGACAAAATACAATCAAGCTGTATTACAAAATCTATGGATACGTCCCTCGTGATAAATGAATGGAGTAGGCATGGAGCTGTGTCTCTGAGCAGAGGGATACACTGCACTTATGTCTGGAAGGGGAAGAAAGAGACAGGGTAAATTGGGAGAGCTTTCACTTCGACTCATCTGGAAATTCATCACTTCATCTGGTTTGCTATCAGCTGAGTAGAGCGTTACATTCTCCAGAGCATTTCACATGGCTTCTGTGCAATCAATGCAAAATCATAATGTTAGAACAAGAGATGCACTTAAGGATAAAAGTATCTCACACAGAATAATTCTGCTTGAGCATCTGACAATGGGGCTTTTTTTTTTCTTGCTGAGGGAAAAAAAATACTTGTATTTAGTTTTAAGTTGACATGCCTCTTACTACAGTAAAATCTTTATCAATCATATTTACAGATTAAAAAAAATGTTTTTCATGCACTTCTATTATTGGAATAAACTTGTGTTCTTGGAATTCACTTTCTACTGCAAAATAAAATCTTCATCGACTTAATAAATTGCGAGATAAATTTAGAGTAAAGTAGAGTTGGTTCTGCTCCAAATCATAGGATGCAGTCAGCCACCTTGTTATGTAGATGTCCCAGACAGGCAGGGTTCACATTCAACCTCTACCACAAATCTTTTGCTATAATAGGGTTATACTAACACTCCTGGTAAAAAAACAAAACAAAACAAAACAAAACAAAAACAAAAACAAAAAACAAACCAAAAAAACCCCAACAAACCAAATCAACAGTAAATATATAAAAGGGTGAGCCTAACTTTGGATGTCCCCCTGTAAAATGCTTACATTTTCTACTCCTATCATGAATGGTGATGCAAAAAACTTCTAGGAAAAGAGAGTTTTAATGTTTTCCTTAGAAAAAGCCATTGAGATTATACTAAATGTATGTTGCAGTTACAGTTTAAATGTTGGGATTACAAACTATTCAATGTATATAACCTGAATGGTAGCATATACATGGGTTATCACCTCTTTGGGGAGTTGAGGTGTATCCTACACCAGATGTGTTCATGTGTATTTGACTTCATTATGAGTTGCATGGATAAACTTGAAGTCAAAATTAAGGTCCTACCTGCTATAGGAGGAAAAGGTCAATGCAAAATAAGGACCTTAACATTTGAATAGACATATTAAATTATGCCTCTAAAAACAGTAAAACAGTTAGCAGAAAACTATATTTATGGTAATTGTGTCAATTGTGAATAGCCTCTCAGCAAAGACTGAAACAAGATTTAGCCTTCCTGACATGCATAGAGAACCACGACTTAAATCTACATAATGGAATATAGGAAAAAATTGAGTTAATTTACATACCAAAGGAGGCTACAAAGGCTTAGATTCATTGTGCCTTTGACAATTTGACTCCAGGCAAAGGTACAGAGATACTTTTGAAGTTGTGAGAACATAAGCACGTACAGGGAGTAGCAGGTCTTTACTCATTACATATTTGTAAAGGATTTTTTAAAACTATCTTTGAAGATAGAAAGAGGAGACTTCTCCAGTGAGAAAGTTTTTCTGTGCCTGGCATTTAATAGTGTCCTTTCTTATGGTAAATGCCTTTGCATGGCACCAAGCAGAACTTCTAGACCACATACAAGATGATATTGTGCTCTCAGACTTATTCTAAAAGAAGGTCAAATCTGCCCCTGGACTAAAGTGAGGCTTTTTCAAGACTTAAAGCCACAGCTTTTTCATTCTGATTTGTAAGGACAAAGCTCAGCACTGACTATGACTTTGAGCAACTGAACTGATTTGAGTGAAATAACATAGCTAAGTTTTAGCATACGGACCATTTGTGATAAAAAAGTAAAAAAAAAAAAAAATTAAAAATATCAGTACCTGCTATGATTTTTTTCCTATTTAGCCTCCTCTCCATTGCATGACCTGTTTTGTTAGCTCATTTCTTTTACTCAAAATATAATGAGGTTAAAGAATAATATAGCTGCTTACAGTGTGCTTTATGATGTTTGTCTCATTATGTTTCACATTTAGAGGCAGGGAACAAAAAAAGTATCAGAGACTATGAAGAAAAGGACAGAACATGGGACAGAACAAGATCTGCCAGCACTGTCATCTGGTATTTCTGCTACCTATCGGTGTCACTATCTCTACCATTAGTCAAAGGCTTGGTAGCCACATACTTGCTTCGCAGTTCCCAAAACAGACTTTCTTACATAAATCAACTGTGCTGTAGGCACATATTAGGCAAAAGAAAGCAGAAGCTAAATCTTGCTGGTCCCTTTTGACCACATACAGCTTAAACACACTCCCACTCAGGAATCTAAAGTCTGAATGGTTTGTTCCAGTGCACTGAAGCAAGACACACTATATAAAGGTACAGTGATATGACTAAAACATTGAACATTTTAAAAAAATGTTAAAGTTGACAGGAGAGCATGATAGTGGGATGGTATGGATAATATGCACTGCTGGTTGTCCATAGCTTTAAGTGTTTATATGCAACAACTTTATATCTTCCTTGCTTATCTACTTCACATACTGTATGACCAGTCTGATCTGCCAATGTAAAGCAGCAAGGACATGAAGCCTGCCTGTCTCTGCAAGTTCTCTTTGACCATACCTTTGGTTTGCTTTTAACCAGGAAAAAACTCTGTTCCTCTTTTATATCTCCCTGAAGACATTTCAATATTACTGCTCAACAATTCTCCTTTTTAAGACCCACTAAAATGAGGCTGCAGTGGAGGAATATAGGCAGGGAATATAATTGCTGATGCTTTTTGAATCATAAACTGAAGTTTTGTATGAATGTCATTTAAAAATTGCCCTTTAAAATTAAAAATTAATTTAAGAAAATCCTGTGCTAAGGACCACACTTTCACAATACTAAAATTTCACATTACTATTTATAGAAATCACATCATTTAAACAAAAAACCCCATATGATCAAGCAATTACAGTTGTGAAAAGAGTTAAAGAAATCACTGAATTGTTGGAAATCACTGGCTAAGCAGTTACAGTCAAATGAAGACACCCTTTTCTTGACAGTATAGCCTGTTTGCAAATGCAAAGAATATGTTCCCAATTTCAAATTATTTTACTATTTCGACTCAAATATTATTTCTATCAAGGACTAATAAGGATTAAAAAAAAGTAGGATTTTTTTTCCCCTAATCTTTGAATAAACATTACATGAAAGAAAATGAGCTCTATCAGTTATATATTCTTATAGGATGCAGTGGCCAAGAACATAAAGTAGAAATAGCACTATTTGTTTAATAAATCATTTAAATTATAAAGAGAGCTTATATTTAAAATGGATGTTTTCTATTTAACCTATTTCTATTATCTAAGTATGTAAATATACACATATGAACAATTTTTAAATGCTGAGTACCATTTTAATTGAATTAAAATTTCCATCCTAATGAAGCTTGACAGAAACTACAAGTAAAAATGAAACCATTATCTAGCAAAAGAGAAATGAACCATTTACCATTCTCCACCACTAAAAAACAAAAAAACCAACAACAACAACAATAACAAAAAAAACCCAACAAAACAAAACCAAACAAAAACATAAAAAAACCCCAAGCAAATCAACATGAAAAAACTAAGAATCTGGAAAAACTACTCCCAAAATACAGAATTTTTTTATTATACAGATATTTAGGTTATCTTTCTCTCTAAAAGGCACAAATTTAGTGAGAAAGGCTGTATTCAGTTGCCATATTAGTCTCTTTGTGGAAAAAGAATAATAGATGTCATTTGTAAAAAACTTGAAAATTGCTATTTTGAAATCCAGGTTTCTTATTTGTTGATTTAAATCATGATAAAAATCGATGATCTAAAAGTCTTTTCAATCATTTGCATTTAAAGCAATTCACCCTCTACTACTATAATATGTTTTACCTGGTAACATGAGTAGTTTGCGCTAGTTCAATTTTTTAAACAGAGAAGAAATCAGTGACTGTCAGCATCAGAAAGGAAAAAGTTTTTCATTTCTGTAAATGGATGAGCTGATTCAAAGGGGGTAGCTCTGATTTGTTTCTCTCTCCTCAGTATGTCCTGAACTGAAGCCAGATCTGTATTATGAAATGTTTTAAAGTAAAACAGTTTCTGCTTTCCAGAACTGAGCAGTAAAAAAAAAATCTGCCTCTTACTCAGTATTTATATTGCAGGCAATGGGTAAAAGTACTCAAAATATTTATAGACTAGATTTTTTTTCAAGGTTTAGGTCTCCGAAACTGTAGGTTGGGACTTCTGAGAATGTAAGTAGCTGCACAGATTTCATTTCCAGGTCAGTGGTAACTGATCTTCCCAATAACTTGAAAACACTAGTAGGATTCTCAAACCATTTCTCATTATATAAGTAACATTAAAATATGCTCCAAATACTTAAGATCAGAAGCTTCTATTGAAAAAAATGTGAATAAATATTCAGACCTACAGTCTAGCTGTTTGCCCACAGGTAAAGAGGAGCTCACTGTACACACACAGTTGTAGCCTGTTGTGTACTGACACGATTCCTTCTCTTGGCCCTCTGGTTTACAGGTTTGCAGTCTTGCTGCTGTCCAGAGCTAAGCCCCTGACTCCCAGCGGGGCTACCTAAGGTAATGAATTCTATGGAACTCTTGCCTTGTACCAGCTGAAGGCACATAAATACTGCATCGGCTTTGAGCAGCATTGTCCACAAATTCTTAAACCTAAAAGTCACGCTAATCAATTTGGCCTCATGCTCGTCTCCACAGGCTATAAGAAAACGCCAAGGCTGAAGCCAAACCAGCCCGGTTGTACAGGCCCACAGCCACAGGGGAACATAATTTTTAAGGAATTTTGGCAAGAGTTTGGAGCTTCTGTTCCCCATAAAGACTTTTTAACAGGCAGACCTGGGTTTTCCGATTTTTTTTTCACTTTGTGTAGTTAGACTGTTGATTTTACCTGGTTGTTCTGAACAAGAACAGACAGATTCCTTCAGAAAATCATAGCTAAAATTGTTGTATTTTCCTTACGCTGCTGTAGTAGGTATACAATCTTCTTCCTCATCAACATTGAATGGCAGAAATAGAAGACAGCTTTTCATTTTGAAAATTTGCTAGGTGAAAATAGATTCTATAGAAACATCCTAGCTCCAAGCATAACCTGAAGGGTAAGAAACACCTCTTATGCCTTTGGCCATCAAAATGAATCATCTAATTCACTTTATTCATCTAGGCTCCTGTTGCAGTCAGCACAACTGGCACATCCAGCATAACTCATGAATTACCATGAGTAGTAGCTGTGTGCCTCTTGCCTCTAGTGTGCCTTCATTAAACATTTTGCCAATTGAATACCTCTGTTAGCTTCTGACCATCACACTCGTGAAATAATTGGGATTTTACCCTCTGGCTCTTGTGTGTTATTTCTCATACATTAGTAGTTTCATGTCTGTTAATCTTCAAGCATACACACCTTTTTGCCTTTTGAAATGGTTTACATCTTAAAACTTTTCATAGTTACCCAATAGCTTGAGAAAAGGTCTGAAATGCAGAAGCTAATTTTGATTTTGTCACTGACAAGCTGTGTGTAGCCTTGGGGCTAGCCTGTCTCCTTGCAGCCTGCTCCCAGACAGAGGAAATATGTAGTTGCACAGCTCTCAGCAGCAAAATAGGGACCAAACTGTGACTCATTGTCACATTTCTATTTGACTCCTGCTTCTCTCTGCTCCACTGGGGAAATAAGTTGTGGCAGACAAACAGCTGGCACAGAAACCTTGTCTTTCTCCTCTCCTCACCTTCCTGGATTAGATCAGTGCAGGGTCTCAAGAGCATTGCAGCAAGCAGAGCTGAGTGTCTGTTCATTCTTCCCTGTGTGGGAGGATAAAGTGCCAGGGGATGGCCATCAACCTTGCACTGTGACCTGCCGGAGATTGGACTAGAAAGGCCCAGCTACAGGGCTGGTGCTGGAGCTGTTGTGCACACACAGATTAAGCTGTACATTGGCAGAAGCCATTTCTCACAGGTGTCAGCCTTTTCCTGTTTGTGTTTCGGTGGTGGCAGCTCCAACTACATCTGCCACTGAGTCCAGTCCAGTCCCTGTGTTCATAGACACAGTGGAGTAGCAAAGTTAGAGACCCATGGCTTTTTAGACAAAGTCTTAAGTGGACCACAGAAAAGATGCCAGCTCCTACAAGAATACTCAGTAACTGCTTAGATGTAAAAGTAACAAGAGCAATAATTAGTATTCACTACAATAATATGAATAATCCTAATATTAATACTAGATCCTGAGAGTATAGCAAAGACAGAGTAGTTAGTCCCTATACTGTGTCTTTGTACTTTTTAAAATACAAATTTAAGGACTTCCACTTTTTAATAGTACGTTTCTGTGATCTCAATGACATGTAATATGAGAATGCTGAAGATAATGCTTTGGAATCTTCTCCTAAATACTTGACAGCTAGAGACATAGGTCCTGCCAACTTTCTAAGGACATTTATGAATTGCTGTCTTTGGGGATCTCATTTTGTCTGTGCATCTCACCAGTATTTCCACAACTAACAATTTGCAGCTGCGTAAAAGAATAAGTAGCACATGTGGGTTTTGGTGCAAGTAGACAGTGCAGGGTAATTACTTATTGGCTACATATTTAAGAAACTTAATCTCATTGTCATTATCTTGCAGTTGACCTGAAAGAGCTCCCCATTGCCTCTGTTAATCTCTGGATAGATTGTTGTCCTGACACAGGCTGTCAGAAGGGGAACCCTGAGATGTGCACCAGCACACTCTGCCAGGCCTGGGCCATCTCCCCAAACCAGCAACCACACTGTCCATGGCAGCCCCTGCATCACTGTTGTGCCCTGCTCTCTGATGTGTCAGCATGGTACCCCAAAAGGCAAGGGGCCCAAGAGTCTGGCTCTGTGACTGATAGTGAAAAAAAATTATAAATACCTATTGCAAGGAGCAAGTGGTTTAGTCCTAGCAAAGTCATAAATAGCCCAGCAAATCATGGGCTGGGAGGTGGTATGGAAAAAAAAAAGTGTGAAGTAACAGTTAGTTGAATAGTTTTTTGTTTATCCAAACTATATGTTGCTGAAGTTTATTTCTAAACTTTCAGACTGAGTGCCAGTATGAGCCTCAGAGGAAAAACAAACTGCAGGGAAACATTAGCTCCAGGCTGAATTCTTACTTTTTGCCATAAATAAAATTTCCATCTTGTGGATATAGTGCTTAAAAATCAGTCAATCACTACAAGTACATTCCAAGTACATGAAAACAAAATAAAACTAAGGCAAACATAACTAAATTAAACCAATTTTGTAGTTTATTTCCCTGTCATGTGGAAGGTCAGCTTACTGGGGAGCTGATGCCCCTTATCATCTAAGCCTATGCCTTGTACAAAAAGCCCCACAGAAGATACACACTGTTGCAGCTGTAAAAACACTCCTGTAAAAACACTATACAAACAAAAACATTTTCAGACACTATTTTCTTTCATTCTATGGTCTTTTGCTTCATTCTAGAATCATTCATTTTCTTTCTTTAATAAGCTTAATGACTGAAAAGTCAAACTGGTTGGAAAGTCTTATATCTTTTCCATTAATTTTAGACCAAAAATCTTGCTAAATTGGTTATTTCACAGATTTGCCTCATAACAGTGAGAAAATAACCAATGTTTCCAACAAACCTAGTCAAGAATATCTGAATAAACCGGTGCTAGTATTTGGGTTAGGACTGTCAGGCTGAGCCACCTGTTCTGGCAGTATTTGCAGCCAGAAGTAAATTATAGATCAGTCCAACTGCTGATCACTTTGCCTCCCTGATGTGGCTAACCAGACATCAAGCAGGGATTGTACTACTTGACATAGTGCTAACATCAGCCCTAAAGAAGGAACAGGATCACTTTCTAACAGCACTTAATGCAGATCCTCTTAGAAGTATGAACAATAAAAAATGGAAGATGAAAACTACATCTTTCATGCACTGAAACACCACAGACCCCTAAGAAGCAGAATAAAGTAACGGTCAGAAGACTTTCCAAAGCATTTTTTTTGTATTTTTGTCATTATTAAATTTTTGTTGTTATTAAATTTGGATAAACAATGGGAAAAAAGTTGGAAGGAAATTCAACTAAAATATTCAGTATATTCAGTATTAAAGATTATTTTAAATACATCTGCCCTCTGACTTCAGCTGATAAAATATTATTATGCATCTAAAATGTTATTTAAATATGGATGGTCAGGAAATATTGAAGTACATTAAACATTCACATTTTAGAATATGTATTTATTAGTTAATACAATTGCCTGTCATTTTTGCAGACCGACATCTGGCAATCTGGCATATTTATTTCAGCACAAGTTCCACTGACTCCCTTAGAAGTCTACTAAATAAGTATAGCAGAAGGGTTTTTTGCCTTTTACCCTTCAGTAACTTCATGTACAGTTCCAAAATAATCTGTCCTTCCTGTGGAAAAATAAGGGCTAACAAATTAAGCTATTCTGACTCAGGTGAATCTCTGATTATAAGGGACTACCAAAGTTTTTTTCTGAGCAAAGGCTTGAGAATAGAACACCCTGAACTTCAGACATGCCCTGTTTGTACCACTCAAATGGAGCTGCCTAAATAATGGTGTTCTGCAAATGAAACAAAGGTTATTTTTAGAGGTGTACAAAGAAGTTGTTCCAGTAACTGGTAACAACTCAGGCTACAGGAGTGAAAAAATAAAAAAAAAAAAAAAACAAAAAAAAAACAGGAAAGAAAAATAAAAAGGAATCCAGAAGACAAAATTAAATTATCCTGGAGTGAAAACATTATTTGCTAAGAACAACAAATAATTTTGGCATGCCAGTTCAATTATACTGTTAAAGCACACATCATTTTTGGTTAATTATATTTGAAAATAGTTACTGTACCTTCTGCTGTTATCTCGGCCATGATGATGGTAAGAGATATTCTGTTTAAAAGGTCAAGATTTACTGTGGCAGCTTAGATAGTACTTCTGGGTTGCTGACTTTTGCAGGAGTTGCAGGAGGAGGGAGGTCCTCTGCTTTTTCTAATTGTCTTCCTTCTTCTTTTATGCTCCCTGAAATGTCTGTTTCCTCTGCAGAATCCTGGCCTCCCAAAACAACCCAAGTCCTTCCAGAGGCAACACTTAAAGCTCAGTCTAAAGTATCAGCTTCTAACAAAAATAGCCACGCCTCAGAGTGAACCTTCAGCACGTTTTTCTAATATCCTTGGAACCATGCACAACACAAATAAAATGTAAAAAACCACAGCTCTAAACAGGACAGGAATGCATGGAGAGGCAAAAAAATCAAAAGAACTGGGAAAGAACTGTTCAATGCTCCTACAGCCTTGCTAGCATAATTGCAGTTCTTTGGGGGGTATGTCAGGAAACATGAAATATAGAGTTCAAAGTAACCTTATCCATCCCAGTACAACTTTATTCTTAGCACACTCAGTGCTTAGCACATTCTTCCTGGCCTTATATGGCTTGGGGAGGGTCCTATGAAGCTCACCGCTGACTAAGGGGGAGGGTAAATTTAGGTGATTTTCTCCACTTCGACTCTTAATTGCACTTCAGAACCAATTAAGACACCAATTCAAACCAATGAAATTGGCTTGGTTTTTTTTTTTTATTCCTTTTTTGATTTGCTGCAATTATCACATATACCTGTGAAGTACATCTAAGTATTACAGAACACTTTTAAAAATTTAAATAATAATATTTTGCATAGTATAGATAAATGAAGGCAATATGCAAAAATATTAAGTAGATCAGATTTGTTTTTCTGGATCTGATTAATGGAAATATTTAAGTAGCTCAAAAATTCTGTGATTTTTAAAGAGATTTATAAAACTGAGAACAAGTAGATTCTTAAAAGTATTTAGAGAAAGTAAAATACTAACAATTCAAATAAGAATAATTATTTTAAAACCTGACCAATCTTTTCCTTGCACTACTTGCAATTTCACAGCTGTAGAATTTTGTATGTGATCAATAGCTTGAAAATGAAATTAGCAGAAAAGTCCCCTCAAGCCAGCATACCTTCTTGTAAATGTCATGGTCACATGAAACCAGAAACCATCTTAAACAGCTCTTGCTGGTGAACCTATAGTCACCTTGTCTCTGCTACATGAGTTGGCATTTACACTTCTCATCTTCCCCTCAGGAGATATAAGCACCTGGCTCTGTGGCAAAGCGTGGGGAAAGGGATCTATTTATCCAATGCACAAGACGCAGAAGCAAAGGTTCATTGAACAGCAAAATCACCACCAGGTATTTTCTCTTCCCTCTACTCTTAACACACTTCACACTTGCCACATGTCTGGAAACGGCAGCTTTTTCTAGCCAAAGCTTGCAATCAGTGCTTGAGCCCCTTTCTTCTTTAGCTCTACTGACCAAATGTTTAGCACTGACAAGTTTTGATGACTTGATGCTAAGTACTCAGTGTTTTTCTGATCACCCCTCTAGCCCTCTGTTTGCTCCTTCAGCCTGTTCTTCAGTAGATCCTGCTCACTAAGGCTGACAAAGAGATTTTATGCAAAACCTTATTTCTTCAAAAATACTTCCATGAGTACCAGAATGGTCTGAGGAGTCACATTCACATGTTAACAAAACAGCTGCCCACAAAAGGTCAGTAGTTAGTAAAGGATGACACTAAGGCAAATCCCTTGTTCTTCTTAACTATATCTCTTCTGCTGAAGCAGTTCCATTTTATATGAACAGTTAAATATTTGGTGTCACCTATGTTTTGACAGCTTTACTACTTGCTTGAGATGTGAGACAGATCATCTAAATACCTGAAGCACAGAGTTAATCAATCCTGAGAAGTCAAGATTTTTTTCACTTGTATTCCTATTCAAATTGAATAAAACAGTAAAGCCTTTGTTTGGGAACAGGGGGAGAGAGATAAATGGTGAAAAATTAATGTCTGAATATTTTCTTGTTTTATGTAGCAAGATCCTGCTACATAAAAGATTGTGGACTATACCCAGACATAGGTGTTTGTACAACTAATTATATGTGCATGATTGTCTGTCCCTCACCACTTTACATTTCAGCTCCTGCCACCTGCCCTCCTTCCTCCATGCCTTACTCCCTTGTTACTATTTATGCTTACCCTCAGTCATGGGATGTTATTCTGAAATCAAAATAAAAGAGCAGAAGAAGTGAGAGAATCCAATTTGAAACCAATTTCCCACGACGTCAGCCCAGTGGCCAGAAAGAGAAATGGTCAGTACCCTCTGCATCCTTTGTAAGCACAAAATAGTCATTCTGGGAAGCAGGCTAAAGATGACATGTGCACCAATATCTTACATATATAAGTGTGGCTTTAGGCAACTGTATTGGAAGTTACACAATTGCTCCCTTTAAGGAGGAAGAAGTCAAGGGATCTGGGTGTCATGTTTAACAGAGAAAATCAGAGCCTTGGTGAAAATACACAGAACTAAAATAAAGCTAAAACAAAACAAGTTATGTGTATGTGCATATAAGTTCAATCTGAAAAACAAACATTACCATCTGGAAATTATAAAGAATGTCATATTTATTCTCCAGAAGTCTAAGCAACAGAAAATCTGAAATTTTTTTTAGGGCAAGTTAGATGTTTTTTCAAAGTCTGAAGTTTAGCTCCTGACTCAGTTTAGGAGATTCTTTTGAACTAATCTCTGAAACTCAGAGTATGCAGAAAGTGCAAAATTTATACGAATCTTCATGCAACAAAGTAAACATATTTTCCTGACCTAGTTTATATGTTGAATATTTCATTTTAGTGGGAACCTTTTCTGGCTAACCTGACCAGAAATATTCTTTTGTAGGATGTCCTTTCTTTCTCCTTGTTCCTCAAACAACATGGAAACTTGTAAAATCTGAAACTACTCTGGGTCTTGCAAGTGATATCTAAACCTGGACACACACAAGTTTTCCATAATTGCTTCTGATTATGTCTTGGGCACAATGGAAAATGCTCTTACCTCAAGTTAGCAATAGATATTCTGCTCCTACTCACAGGTGTTACATGGTAAATGAACTGCTCTGGGATCAGTTCTCAAATTCAGTGGGAAGAGACGGAGGGAAGTGTAGAAACAGCTACACCCTCACACCAGATTCCTTAGATACATGAGTCTGTGTTAGACAAAACAAAATGACAATTCTCTTTTCTCTATAGTTGCCTGGATAGGGAAAAAAATAACAATACTAGAAAGAGGGGAAAAGGATGTACTATATGCTGCTACTAATATCTGCATGTAACCATGTGCCTTGATCTCAGATAATGTATATTTCACTTAGAACCCTAACTGATGGAACAAAGTAAAGCAATTATTTGAGCAATTTTTTTAGGAAAATGTCAGAGGTTTACTATTTGTCAGATTCTAGTGCACAATCCTGCTTATTAGTGAAAAGTTTAGTTGTTAATATAATCAAAGTAGGAATATACAGATACTGTATGAGCTCATTTCTGGATTGTCTTGATGATATTATTGAAAAAGGAACTAGGAGAGACAGGAGTTCACCTAAATTATGAGGTAAAGATAGGAGAGACTTTGATACTGATAAAACGAAGTATTGGAGGAATTGAGTATAGCTATCATTCAACAAGAAAATGGAGGACAATATTTCAGTTGTCTGCTAACATGTTACTGATGAATTCTCGGAGTTTAGTCATCAAACTGAGAATCAAACTATTCATAAGAAAAGAGCTTTGTATCTCAGTGCACGCTCAGCAGCACAGCCAGGTCAAGGAAACGAAATGTAACTTGAACTCTGATACACCCAATGATATCCCTGGATCAGATGGGACTCTGCTGTTATCAGAAACACCCAGCAATCAATTGATAAGAACTACAGGATGGAAGTACAATGCCAAGGGAGATGGTGAATGGTACTGAACGTAGTGGGTAAAAAAGACATATGCAGAAGCAAGTGTTGGATTAGAGTGATGTCTGCCAACTGAGCTTTGATGTGCGTCTGAAGCTGGTTTCCTCTGAAACAGGAATGTTTTATTTTTGCTTAGGAATACTGCTACTTCTTATGCTTTATTTTTGTTTAGGAATACTGTTACTTCTAGATGAGTTTTTCATTTAGCTCCACTAGTAATACCATGTTTTCCAGTATGAATAGGAATACACATTCTGGTGCCTTTGAAGTCTTGATCAGCCAAAGATGTAGCTGTGAGTTTCCATGGGCCATTAGACAATTCGCACATAATTTTTTTCCATTTGCGATTGATGTTTTAAAATTCACAGTTGCAAGATTTTTGGAATCAACATGACCAAAATATAGACATATTCTGGATATTCCGAAGCACACACAAAATACAAAACAAAGCAAGACCTTGGTATCAAATCTGATCTTGGCATATATATGCTTGTCTCATAAATCAATTTGCACCATTTTTCAGAGAATTGTACTAGTACTTTGTACTGTAGAATTGTACATAGTACTTTTAAACAAGTTTTTATTTAATATGTAGGAGACAGCAGGTTAAACTCCGTAGTAGATCTGTCCTACATCTAGTGTGAACTACTGATGGACAGATAAGGAGCTCTGTCCCTGTAGGCTGACTGGTCTGAATGCAAATCAGCCTCTGCCTGGGCACAGCTGACAAGAACACTGGAGTCACATCACCTTGGCACTCTGAGCTCATTAAAGGACACTTCCAAAGCTATATGATAGAAACACAGCCGGTACAGAAGAAAATATCTATGATACTGACTATTCTGCTTTACTATGGATTATATCCCTATTTGTCATTGTACTGCAGAAGTGCTGAAGTAGCCTGAGTCAAGGTGTGTGAATAATGAACATTTTCTAACATCCAAGAAGGCCAACTGATTATAAAACTACTTCCAGGAAACAGCAACACCCTACTTAGTCTTCTTGCAAGCTGGCCAAGTAGGCAGTCTGTGGACGGAAATCAGACTAAAGCAGCTCCCTAGCTTAGGAGAGTTGGGTGTTTTCAGCATTCCCTGCTTTAACCATAAAAATTATTACTATAAGCTAGGTTCAGGGAGGGCATTTATTGCAGCATGTCAAGGTAGAGTGCAATTGGATGACCTTTAGCAGCTCAGTGTAACACGCTTTTCCTTTTCCTTTGATTGCTCTATTTTTGCTATTCTTAATGAGTATGGTTTTACTAGCACCTCTGTGGCTTTACTTTCACATCTAGAAAATTACTCAGAAGCTGTTTCACAGACAAATTCCGTGACACTGAAAAAGGACTATCTGAAGCTGACCTTTTTTAAGAAACAATGACAAAAAGTACATTATAATCATCTTTTTCTTCAGGACAATCTCTATCCAAGCTTGACCATGGACAGAACATAAAAAGTTGCCAAATGATTATTAGAGATGGGGATTGGCTTTGGCACAACATAAATTACCCCTGTCAATTACCAATTGAGAACTGTTCAAATATACCAAAGAATTTGGTGTTGAGTCAAAAATGTCCTTGCAAAGCACGGTGACTTCAGTTCCCATGACTTTCCTTGAGAACAGGAATTTTCTGAAAATAATCACTGACTTAAAAAAAAATTATTTGAAACTGAGTTTTTATGTTGAAAGAACAAGACTCAGAAATACCTAGTAAAAGAGCAAAATTGTTCCTGAACTTCAAATTTCAAACCCAGCTCCAAATTTCCAGTAATACATTTTAAATTTGTCGTCACATCTTAGCTTTATGAAAAGTTTCAATAGAAACCTGCAATTAGCGCATTTGTTTTTTTTTCCCGATATGCCATAGTCAAGCACATTGAAAAAACAGATGGACAGAAAGAAAATTTTGAACAAAATAAATGCTTTCATGCCAAGTACTTGAGGGAAAAATATGGAGTAAAATTAAATATCAAGTATCTTCAGTAATGTGAACCCTTTTTGGGATGCTTTAAACTATCTGCCCAGGCTGACCTTCACAACCAAGGGGAAATCTCATCTTCCTTTCCATTTAATAGCTTATTCTTCTACTTGATATGGCACATTATGTACCACATGTTCTTAGACACTCAGGCTAGGCTGGACCTCTCCTAGCAATATTGCCAAAGTATTTGCCTTGTAAATAAACCCAGTCAAAGTGTCAGGAGGCCCATCTGGACTTTGGCATTTTCACATTTTTGTGAGAGCAGACACTCAGTATCTAGGCAGAGTGAATTAAAAGCCATTTTCAAGCACTTTTTGTCCTGGACGTCTCTGTGTGCAGTACAGCTGCAGGTCTAAGAGTGGTTTTGCCAAGAGTTTGTGTCTCCTGTGTTTTGTGTTTGGGTTTTTTGAACATCAGGTTTTTCTGCTATTCCCAGGTCTCTGTTTCCCCTGGGACACCAGGACCTGCTTGAGTTATGCATTTCCACAGATATGACAGATACCAGCTCCTGGCAGTGGATAAACCATTTTCTAATGAAATAAAAATTCTGCAGATTAATTAACTCTCTATGTGCCAAAGTCACCCATCCAGCAGTACACAAACATGACACAAAATGCTGAAGAAAAAATTGAATCTATTATTTGTCACAAATATACAGAGAGACAGAGAATAAAGGAGAAAAATATAAAGCAGACAAAGTATTTCAGCAATTATCATCTCTAAGAAAGAAATTGCATTAAAGAAACCAGATTCATAAAAAAGTTCGTTTCTACAACAGCTATAATTTTTCTTTGAGCTTCCTCTTTCTTTCTCCTACATTCTAGTCACAGTCTTGGAGAGATCAAAGCTTGAATTACAGATGAAGAACCCACTTTATCATTATTACTATTATTATTATTATTATTATCATCACTATTTAAAAATAAAATCAAATCTGTGAGCTTTTTTATTAGGCAATTTAGCTTCTTTACAGAGTAGAAGTGGAAGACATGAATTAGTAAGTTCAACCTTGTCACTGCTGACAGCTGTGACTGCACTGAAAAAAGTATGTCTAAAAATTAAAGGATCTTTTAAAAGGAAAGAAAAAAAATTGAGCATTGATGTCTTTACAACTCATCATAGCACATATATATTTATTTTCCTTCAATAATACATCACCATTTGTCATTGTCAAATAATTCAATTTCCTGTTCAAGCTCCAACATAGATACATAGTCAACTTCTTAATGCAAACCAAAAAGAATATTTGTCTGCAAAGCATTTACTGAAAAGAACTGCTAGGTCTTTCTTTCTCCTCTCCAGTCACCCTGAAAGAGCAGAACACAAATAGACCAAATGTAGAGGACTACACTGATCCTTAAGGGACAGTGACACCACTTCTTTTTCCAAATTCCCAGTTTAAATGAAAATAAAGTATTACCCCAGAGGCACAAAGTAGAAGATCCTCAGCTGCGTCCCCAGAGCTCAGAAGGCGAGGCAAGGGCATCGGGGACTTTTGGAAGCTCCCGGATGCATTCCCAGGGCCTGAGGAAAGCGTGCAGCGCTGGTACAGCTGGCACAAGCTGCAGCTGCCAAGGAGCTGTTGGCAGGTGCTCCCTGTGGGGTGAAGGGGCTGTGCAGCCAGACCCGGCAGGGCAGCCCGTCGAGCTGTTGTGCAACCGTAAAACAATCCAGACTGGGACGCAAGTATTTTCTGCAGGATCCGGCCTCCAGTGTAAGGGTTTGTGCTAGAGATCATTTGTGGGCCTTGGAAGTGATTATACCCACGCTTGTGGTTTTTTAAATTTGTAGGCAGTCTGTGAAGTGGACATTTGACTTTAAAATCCTATTTTATATGCCTTGTACCTTGAAGATTTTTCTCTCTGGTCACCCCTGCTTCTTCCGCTTTCCTCAGCTACCTGGAAAGTTCAGGGGTTTTGCGCAAATTCATGTCAGGAGAAAGGTTTTGTGAAGAAAATGTAGCCTGAATATTTGGATTCTGCTTCACCTCACAATGTTGCTTTATGATGAACAAGGAAAAATCATGTTTCTTGTTACAGAGGTATGGACAATTGAGAAAGGGATTTTGGTTTTGTTGCATTGTGGTTTTGTGCATTTTTTTCCTTAAGAGAGGGAAAGTAGCTAGGCTTATAGGCAATCTCTGAGGAAGGCAGATATAACAATACTTCTATTTTCCACGTTTTCAGAGTAACAACAAAAAAATGTTATCTGTTCTACAAATAAGAACCAGAGCATGACAGCTGAGTGAGGCAAACCTTTGGTTCAGCTGCAGAAATAACAAAGGCCACACATCAGATACACAGATGGAGGACTGAAAGTACAATCCACCAGAACATACATTTTGCACAATCAACCAGAACATACACTTTTCACACCTCACCGGACTCGAGCTAATGTTCAAAATCATGTTCATGACCCATGTACAGCAAAGAGGCGCCTGACAGAAATGTGGGTGTTACACAGACCTGGGAAGGTTATGCAGAGGCAGAAGACTGCAAGTAGTGAGTGGTTCATGACACAAGCAGAGTTTTGGTCCCAGTTCCCTTATGTTACCTGAATTGACAAACCTGCTCTGTAAATGATGCAATCCCATTTCCTTTAGAGCATTTGCCACATGAGTCCTTATTACCCCCATTCTCCCCACCAGTAAATTTTGGTTTCAGTTTAAAACCCCCAACTTTTCATTTGTCACAGTAGTGGTCTGACAGCAACAGGCAAACACTTCTGGCAGACTAAATCCTAATGGTCTTTTTAAACCACTCTGAGTAATGTTTCCAGTTTTCCACTCCACACTAACACCAGTGGACTGGAAGAGAAATTTACTCTTGCTCTTTTCCTCCTGACATCAGTGCATAACAGAAAGAGAAAAAAACCCTCTTTTGCATTGTCGGAGTATACAATGTCTATCAACCCATTTATTGGAGTCAAAAACTGTGGAGAATCAGGCACTTAAAGCTGGTGGTCCTGAAGGAAATTCATGTCTTGGATGGTCTGGGTGTTTTTTGAGGGGTTAATTTAAACATACCTGTCACTCTTAAGAACAAGGCAGTTGGAGTATATTAATATTCTGCTGAATTATTTAAAAGATATGACTAATGCTTCGTGTACCATAAGACTGTTATCTGCAAAAATAACATCTGTGTCAGTCATTGCTGAGTGGTTAGGATTTCGTCACTGGAATTTACCAGTGTGTCTGAGTCCTTAGTGTGAAGGATTCTGCCAGGTTACCAGATCTCCTGCACCCTCAGGTGTAAAACCCAACCTACAGACTCTTTCACATTGCCTGTTTTAATTAGGGATGAATAAAAGTAAAATTTAGAGTCTCTTTCCTGAGCAAAATCTCATGAACTTTCTGATAAACTAAAGACTATGGAGTAGATGTGTTAAACAGTCTGGTGTAATATAAGTGTTCTTTCAAGAAGCTAGGAATTGATCCCACACCTTTTTTTTTTTCCTGAGTCTCAAGAAAGAGCAATATTACCTAATGGAATAGCTCAGGGGACAGAATTGAATACAATCTACTAAATAAAATGCTGTTCTCACAGTCCTGCGACAGTGGTATTGTGTCCTCATATGTATAAAACTTTCTTCAGTTGCCCATCAGAAATGAACCATCACTGAGAAGAAAAAAGAGCAAGCATTAAAAAGCATGAAAAGCAAATTTTAGTACTTTCATTTGTGGCACAGCATACCTTTCCTCCATGGTATAGGTCTGGTATTAGATGAAGAATTTTGTCTGTGTAAGTTATTTCTGATAATTTTCTGGAAGAAGCTTTTTGTTAGTTGTTGATCATGCATTGCAGGAGAGGTTTTGGCACCAAAGAACTTCTGTCTCACCTAACTTGATCAATTAAAGGCCAATTTTCAGAGTTTTCAAAGATCTCAGCTAAAGCAAATGAGAACTGTGGGAAATTTCAAAACCAAAATGTTGATTATGTACTTTATTGCTCGTATATTTGCATTGCATATGCAATCAATAATTGTAAACATAAGTATTTAATTGAAAATATGTATATGCCATGATTATACTGAAAGATCATTTCATTGAGTTATTGAAAGTTTTGCAGCCACTTGATTGGTTGCCCTTCATCAAATGCACAATATGGCTGGGAATCTGAGTCAGGTTAAGGAAAGAATGTGTGAAAGAAAGAAAGAAAGAAAAAGAAAGAAAGAAAGAGAAAAAGAAAATAAGAAAGAAAGTGGTAGCCACACATTCGCATATTTTAGGGGTCTAGTCCTTTGTTATTTGCTATTCTCAGTGTAAGAGGACATATAATATCAGTTACATTTCTTTACAAACCTAGTGGTCTGCTTTTACTTATTCACTTATAAAATAATCTTGTCATACACTCCACAGAACTGAAACCTTATTTCCATAACTGAGAGTATTAGGATATTGTTTCTCAGATTTTAGTTTAATTTTGTAAACTTTTCTAGTTTGCTTTGTTCTTCTTTGGAGTACTAGAGATATACTGTACAAAATCCAGTAGTTTGTGATTTGAGTGTTATCTAGTAGTCTCACACAGCGGTAGCAGCTTACCTCACCATAGACACAGGTTATGTAAATCCTAGGGCAAAATACTGGAAAATTCTGGGACTCAAAGTGTTTCATCAGTGATCCAGATGTGAAGCTATAGAGAGCCCCAGCTTGAACAGCAGCAGTGTTGTACTTGTGTCTAAACATGCTTGAAAGCAAGGGTCTACTGCTATAGCACGAGCTGCGGGAGGCACAGGGAAGTGGTTATCTTGCTTTTTAGATTGTGCTACCCTTCACTGGAGGAGGTATTAGACACTTTGGCACACTAAAAAGGTATGGGTACATGAAATAATTTACAAACTAAACGTTCTGATCCAGGTCATACTGATGCCCTGGTCACTATTTTCTTACAGAAACTATTTTCTTACAAATTTATGTCCACAACTCTGAAGAAGAGGTCAAGAGCCTCACTTGAATGTGTCTCTCTTAGCTGCTACAATTTTTATGTTTCCATTAGCATTATTTCAGTTGTGCCACAGGCAAATAAATTGAAACATTAAGATGTGAAATCTAAATTATTAATTAACAAATTTGTGCCAGAATCTGGAACCCAGTGTAACAATTTTACACTGTGATTGCCTCTTGTGTCTGTTGTTCAACATCAAAATAATATAGGGAGTATACATCTGTCAGTATTAAAAAATAAATTAATCAGAACTATTAAAATGTACACTCAGCATGAGAATTTTAAATACTTTGACACATTTTTGTAAAAAACTCCCACACTTAAATGCTATTTTCAAATAATTAACACTATTAATTCACTGCTAAAAAAGATTATTTGCATAATTTTTAGGATATATAATTAACACAGTGATTTGTATGAACACTTTAGTCTTGAAAGGGTTTTAAAAGGTTCTCCTTTCAAATCAAGCTTCTATTTTTACAGTCACAACCAATAGGTCAAAATTAAATACATATGCCTTGCTCTTTATACTGTTCATACTTATGTTACACAGAGAATAACAGTGTATTCTGAGGCTGTTTAGAAGGATCCACTGGTGAGAGAAATACTATGCTTCAGCCTTCTGACAGCCACACAATGTAGTGTCATTGAGGTGGAGAAATTCCAGTGGCAATTGAAATTTTACTCGTTGTTATAGCAGATAATGGCTTCTCACACCTTATGACTTCAGAAACAATTCCCAGCATTTTGTACCTGCTGGATTCAGAAAAAAAGAACTCAGCTTGGCTTCATGAAAAAAGTATGTTTAGAAAGTGTGAATGCTAGAATTCAAAATCAAAAAGACGTGATGTACCAGTACATGCAAGACAAGGGTGGCAAAAATACAAAATACTCTTATCCTTCCTGACTTGAAAATAGAAAAAAAAATCAGAATTTGAAGTTTTCCGTTATGCACACATCCCCTTTAGGATAATATAGGGTTAGAGCCCTGGTGATCCCAATGAGCCAAAGCAAGCTTGTAACAAAAAAATCCCCTCGCTTTCTTTGATGATTGCATCTTTGGTCGCTGTGCAATTAATGCACTAATTTTGCAAAGAGAAAAAATTCTGAAGAATCTCCTAATATAAAAGGGAGTAAATCTAACACATGAATTCAGCACAGTATAAAAACATACTGTCTGGTCATACCTTCCAATAAAATACCAAAAAAACACAAGTAAAAAAAATGGTACTTGATATAAGCAGACTTATGTTTTTCTTCAGCTGTTAGAAAAAGCATTCTTCAGCCAAAATGTCAGCTCACTGGTCAGATTGTATCAATATACTGCAGCTATTTTACAGATCAATATCTACTTTACATTTCCTTCCTGGCAAATTTTAAAACCATCACCATGTTTTGGAGAGTCAGAAACTCTACTATCACTGCACTTGATGACTTGTCAGCTGAAGGCTTGGCTTTTTATTGCAAAACCAGGCACATACATTCTTGATTGTAAAGAATTCCTTTAAACGCTATTTATAAAATGACAGCCTCTTTTCTCTCTCATTTCCCTCTGGAAAACTTTGCATTCACAAATTGGATCTTTTGTCTTCCAGATTTTCAAACATCTCCTGAATCTTTGCAACGTCAGATTGATTCTGTCGCTGAGTTTGAGATGAAGTTAGGCACTTCTCGATAGCCTTGTTCCACTATTCTAACTCAAAGTCCTTATTAAAAATATCTCAAATTTATCATTTGTTCCTTCAGCTTTAGAGACCTTCTGCCACAAAAGAAGGACTGGAACAAAATATCCCCCTGGTGTTTCTCACACATCTACTGTCCTCTGACAGTTTGCATACACTGCAAGGACACACAGTCATTCTGCCATGCAAACCTGCTCCATCTGTCCCCACCAGGTTTTCCCCTTACTTGCCTTGGAGTACCAGTCCCACCAGTGACAATCCACACCAGTGAACACTATCAGACTGCTATCATTTTGAGCCCCATTGCTCCAGTGAAAACTCTCTACCACCCCAACAATTCTATTCCTTAACTCTATGGAACTGAAGTGGATACATGGGCTGATGAATAGCAATGGATCGCTTTGTGTTGCAAGGATCATCAGAAATAGGCTGCACTATTGTTGTGTTGTAGTTGCTTAGACTGGAGATGATCAGCACAACACGAAATATCTCCAAGTCTATCAGTAGTTAGACTAAGCTGATTTTTTCTTGGAGCAGAAGAAATTAATTATCCTAATGCAGTTCATTCAGACTCTACCACCAAAAATCCTGCTACAGACATTGGCCAGACAAAGGCAGAACTAGCCACAGCACTTTTGTTCCCTTGTGATTCTCCAGGTACTTTTTCTAACCACGTGGAGCCTCCACCTGTCACTTGAGGCAGGGCTTTTTTGTTACTTTACTACACTATATCAAGGAACTTAGAAGCAGCTACTGACAAACAGCTTCATTCTGGATGTGCCCAGCACCAGGTAGGGAGCTGGAAGCTCCCTCTTTATATTTATAGTGGTCTCACATAATAGCAATAGCTTCTTTGGTGACTGCAAAATCTCCTGTAACTGTTGCAGATGTAAGGTTGAATATAAGTACCAGCCAAAATCAAACCATCTAAGTACCTACTACCTTGATTTCAAAGTTTGTCCCATTTTGCAAAACAAAATTATGGAGCTGATAATCACATCCATTATTTGAGATCTTCACTGCTTTGCACACCTACTTGCTTCCAGCCGACTTGACACCTGTCCTAATTTATGAGACAGTTGCATCAGTGTTTCTACTCTTTCCATTTTAGGGATTCAGCTCACTCAGTTCTTCCTGCTAAATCTCCTTAAGGATCAAAATTCAGGT
This sequence comes from Irena cyanogastra, assembly GCA_013397155.1. Taxonomy (NCBI): domain Eukaryota; kingdom Metazoa; phylum Chordata; class Aves; order Passeriformes; family Irenidae; genus Irena; species Irena cyanogastra. The sequence goes on from VWZV01004010.1 coordinate 107,733, forward strand.
GCAAGATATGGACATCTCTGTATTACAAATTTGAGCCTCAAGTGGAGACTAAGAACTAAATAAAGGACAAAGCCAACAGTTAAAATTTACTGAACAAGGAAATATTTATTATTCTGAACAAAGTATTGGAGCACTGACAGTCAGTGGTGGGCAATAGTGAAAAATTCCATGGAAAAGCTTTATTATAACACCTCTAATTGAATGTACAAAGCTATGCTGGTTTTCCATTGCAAAGACTTAAATACAGTCTAGTTACAAAAAAATATAACACTGTATATCAGGACCAATGGGATCTGTGAAACTACTTCTGCTCTCACTCTAAAGAGCTGAAATGCATCAAGTTTTGACTTTATTGTAAATCTGCAGTGATATCAATTTACCCATGTCACTCTTCATTGCATGGGTATGTATACCCATGTCACTCTTCATTGCATGGGTATGTAACAGTAGTTTGGAAAGAAAGAAAAAAGTTTTTATGAGAATTGTGATAAATAGAAATATTCCCTTCAAAAATAGTCCTGTGATTTTGTCCTTCATTTAAGCCTTCTCTCAGGACTCCAGATTCTTACATGTAGTTTACAGTCTACCACTGACTCAAATTATCCTTGTGGCTCAGAGCATATTAAAGGTGCCTCTAATACTTTCAAGGTTCCTTTTTTAAGTTTATTAATTATTTTGGTAGTTTGCTTATTAGTGAAATCACTGAAGATTTCAACTTGACATGCATTTCTTTGCACCAAAATATAATGAGTTCATGAATCAATTTACTTTGGCTATATTTCTTCCTAAAATAAAAGTATGGAATCTCTCTCTCTTTTCCCCCCTCTCTCTCTTTGCTTTAAATATGGATGGACCATTTGGCTGAAAACTCTCTTGGGGTATCTGAGAACCGAATAAAAATAATTCTACTGATTTTCACTGACTAAAAACTAAATCATAAGATTCTCTCTCCTACTATCCACATTTATATGATATACATATTCTTTTATTGTAATTATTACTGCAACTTAAACAGAATTTAAAAGTTATATGGAATGAAAAGGAAAATTTGAAAGCAGAGGATTAGTTTTTAGCAGCTTCTTGTCATGTCTCTATTGAACAGCTCAAAACTAAACACCCTAAAGGGATTTAGAGTTTAGCGACCTTTGTATTGCTCCTAACCCAAATTCAGAAAGACAGTGCTTAGTGTTTCAGTAAAAAGGTGGGCTTCAATACCCTGCAACTGAGCGCTTATTTCTATATTTGACCTCTCAGGGAATAAGAGAGAAGTAGCAGCGGGAACAGACCATGGAAGCCCCCAGAAAAAAGCAAATAAACACAATTTCTTAAAAATTATTAAAGTCAGATTGTCATAAAATGCAGTTATAGAATGCAGAGGGAGATATCAACAGGAAATTAAATAACAGGGAGCAAAGGGAATTAATTTTGGAGGGAAGTTGCTATATCCTCCATCTGCAGTGCCATTAGAGAAAACCATTTTGAAGATTTTTTTCTACATACACCCCATTCCCAGAGATTCAGTGAACACTTTCTAGGAAAGGGCACTTGATAGGGTCAGTAAAAGGTGAAGGGTTTACAGTGCCTGAAATACAGTAAGAGTGTCTGAATGTCACTTCTAAAGTCAACCCTTTCGCACCCTGAATTAGACTCTTAATTTTTGTTCCATTGGTGGTTTCTTATGATTTTTTTCCTAGTAGCATAAGATAACAGCTTGAGTAATTAGAAATTAATTCTTCATGTGTTAGTGACAACCAGATGTTCAGTCTTAGACAGGTAGAAGAAAGAAAAGCAATGGCAGATATGAAAAAAGAGATCTCCTTAGAACTTCAAGCGCCCTGATCCTTCCTGTTCTGCATAAGTATACCTATTCCCTATAGAGGCTTTTATCATGTGTAAGGCAAAAATAATAGCATATACCTTATGCCACATTCACTAAAATATATTTTAAATGTATTTGAACCTGGAAACTTTGAAAGAGTGATTGCTTTTTGAGTAGGTAAGCACAAGAGGTATAAAATATAGAACTTTTGTTATCTTTTTCCTACAAATATTATCAGAACTGCATTTTTTGCACAGATAAGGGTTGATCTATAATTTTTATTATAACTATATCTTCAAGTCTGTAAGAACTTTGACCTTATAACGCAAAGGAACAGCCAAATATTTCTACTAGGTCTTTTCAGTGCTCCAAACTGAGAATACTTCAGTACTGAATATTTCTTCTATGATCAAAGTTGTAGACATTTTTCATTTGCCGCTCAAGACTAGACTATTGTAGATATGCTGGTATCTAAAGTGTGTGCATTCACTCACACTGGAAAAGAGATTGTATTGCTCACTATTTTTTCTCCCTGCCAACTCATTCCACAGTGCACTGGTACAAAGAGTTTGTTTGTGGAGATGGAGTTTTGCCAAAGTGGTCATTAATGGCCAACATCATGCGCTCCCTGTCTCTAGCCTATATCCCAGGCTAGAGAAAAAGAGGGGAGGATTTCCACCCCCCTCTGACAGATATGCAGTACACCCAATGACCAAGCCCTTTTTAAAAAATCAGCCTATATTAGACATGTTAAAAATCATCAGTGAATGGGAAATCTGGGGAAGAGCGAGCATAAGTCACTTTATTTCTCATTTTTGATCCATAGTAGGACAAATTGTAACTTACAGGGGTAACTTCCAAGTAGGAAGGTCAGTACCATGGAACGATGGGAGGAACCTTGGTAGTAAGAGGTCCTTGTCAACCCCATAACAGAAGGAAATGGCTCAATTTTTAAAAGATTGATATTACCTGACCTTCCATTTGGAATCAAGATCAGGATCCAGGGAACCTCAGAAGAGAAGATTTCTCTCCTCAGAAATCTTACTATGCATTGTTAAAGAAGTAGTACATATAAAATCTTTCCAAGTATGGCATTAATGATTGAATGCTCAGTTCTGAAGATGGCTAAAAATCCTCATTGAGATGCCTAGCAACTCTATTTCCAGTTGCATACTAATTTGGAGATTTGTAATAGCTAATAATAACACCCTGAATACCTATGACACTCTTACAAGATACCCCAAAATGGTGCTTTTCTCACTTCCAGTGGACCCCACCATGGGCACTGGGATAGCCAAGATCAATCACATGCCTGCCATTCTCCATCTGTCTCTGTCCCCAAAATACCTTAGGACTGCTGCAAAGTTTGCAAAAAGCCTTCCTGTTTCTGTTTTCCTCAGTTTTTGAGTCACAGGACCTGGAGTTTTCATTGCCCTTATACATCACTAACCTCAGTCTTTATCTCAAGATTGGTGAATCAAAGTGGAGGCTAGCTCATGCCAAATAGCCAAGATTCAATATTCTGCTCTTTAGCTTTTATTTTTATTCTTTTTTGCTTTCATTTAATAGATAAATGAAATAATATTAACAGAGTGGAATATGCCATTTATGTCAAATTTTTTAAATATTTGATTAGTACAGTGTTATTTTCTATATATTCAATGATCAATTCATATTATATAAAACAAAATAAAATACCAGATAAAATAGATATAAATCTTGAAAAGGTACAAAAATATCTAAATAACAATACATAAAAGAAATTGAAAAATAAATTCTAGAAAACTTCCTTAAATTTAAAAAGGAGGGGAAAAAAAAAGGAAAAATTATTAATCAATGGCATGCAACAGGGAGTTTGATTATAACATGATGATAATTCCCCCAGGCCTTCCCAGCAGTATTCAATCCAAGTTATAAATAACATCACAGTAAATGCTAACGGCTGAGTTACACATTCATTTTCCATGTTATCACTGGATCTTCAGGGATGCATTCTGGACAATGTCCATCATGCCTGCCTTGCAAAATGAGCAGAATTCCAGATAGGAAGCTAAACAATCAGTTTTGGAGAGGAAAAGCATTCCTAATTTTTTAGCAAATCTTGAAATAGAAGGAATTATTATGGAAAATCTCACACCTTCTTTCATATACATTGTGTAAAAATGTATTTTCACCTCTGAATCATGTCTGTGAGAATACCAGAACTCTAATAATAGTCATCATATTTCCATTAGTGTTTCTATTTTGTATCTAAATTACAAAACATTGCGTGGCAGATGGAAAGAATACAGATTAAAATGTGTTAACAGTAACCCACCACGCTGTCTATAAGCTTTGGGAATTCTTGAATCAAGAAAAAATCATGAGCTTTTAATCAATTTACAAAAACTGATAGGAAGAGGTAAAGGTTATTAATAGCTGAAGGAAGTAAGAAACATTTGCTGTCAAATAGGCTGATTTCAGAAAGGGTTTTGTATACAAACTATATTTTAGTAGTTTTCACCAGTGTATATTTTCACCCTCAAACTTAAATTAATTTAGGTAACGAGGTAAGGCAGACATAAATACATTCTGGGAAGGCATCATTACAAATGAAACTCCTTAGAGGCGCAGCATACCACGTGTGATGCAACTTGACACATTCTTATTAATATACAGCTTCAGTCGATTTCAGAGGCAGTGTTTGACAGGGTCCAGTGGTCCTCTTATAATCTTTCAAGTGGCACCTTAGGCATGGAGACGTGAAAGGTAGCCCCACCTGTCTGAAGTTTCTTCTTTCAGCAAAGATGCCAGAAGAGACTACTTCTTCCTGCTTTAAAATTACAATTTAGGTCCAGAATAAAAGTCCACTCAGAAAAAAAGTCCAGCCAGAAAAAAATGCTTCTACATTGCTGTATGTAACTGATGAAGACACTTTTCAGGAGCTGAGCTTTGATGATCCTTGTGGGTCACTTCTAACTCGGCATAATCTATGACTTATGATTTTCATATTCCCTGTCAATTTATAGCACTCAATGTTCCTGATTAACAGAAAAGAAATTGTAGAAAGTATGCAAACCTTGGCCATGATTTATATCTCCATTATAGGTAGCTCTTTGTTTGTGGTTCTCACAGCTCTATGTCATGAAATAACCTTATTGCTGCTATTTACAGGCATAAGAAACAAAACCACAGAGAGAAAAATAAATTTACCAAGATCATCAATTACTCGACAACATAATTTGGAACATAAACCAGGTTTCCTTGGGTCTCGAGCCTCCACACTGTTTCTAATTTTTTTTATTACCTCTATACTCAAGAAACACACAATACAAATACTTTGTCATCTATGGCTTAAATTATCCAACAAAAACTATGTACAGTTGCTATTTTGTTGCAGTGAAAAGCTTGTCATAGGATCAAATTCACTTAAAAATCATTTCCATTACTGTTTTTTATCAAATCACATGCTTATATTCTGTGGTAAGTTTTAAAGAACAGCAATTCAAAAATATTCAGAAAATAAATTGAAATTATCTCAGGGAAAACATAATTTCCTGTTGCAAAGACATCCACTTATCTTCAGACATTCTTCTTCTAGTCTTATGCCAGATGTGAATTTGGCTTGCACACCCTCACACACAGCCCCATTGCAACTTTAATCAAGTGATTAAGAGAGCTGTTATTTCATTAGTACATCCTTTTACTGATCATTGTGACACTTTAGTCATAGATAAAATGAGTATCAGAGGCTTGCTTCAAAAACTGTGTGTTGTCATTTCCACTGCAATGACAACTTTTGCCTTTCAGTCCACAAGAATGTAATTTCACTAAATAATCTGGCCTAGTAACACTTCCATCTCTGTCTAAATGGTGCTTTATTCCAGAGCAATAGCATTTCTTTTCAGAAAGGAAGGAAGGAAGGAAGGAAGGAAGGAAGGAAGGAAGGAGGGAAGGAAGGAAGGAAAGAAGGAAGGAAGGAAGGAAGCTAGGTAAAGAGAAAGGACAAAAATTGCAAATGGATGTTTTGTTTTTTTTATTTTAAGGGCCTCTTGACATGAGGGAAAGATTTTTTGTTAATAATCAGTCACATACCTCCTCCATCACTGGTGGTAAAATTGATCTAACTACTTAAAAAAGCCCTATGCTACAGTTTTCATTTTCCTACATTTGCTGACTAATTTATGCAAATCACTGAAGACAATGGATATGAGGAACTGAGTATTTTTTTTGTAGTAGACTGCAGTAAGAAATGGGCTTTGTAGTGTGATTGGTGGTATTAATAGTCAGAAATAAAGTATTTGTATTATCAAACACCCATCTTTGAGCTATAAGTGAAAAATACCAGCAGTGTCCAATAACACAAAGACAAATTATACAAAACCTAATCCTTTGGTGAATGACGTATACCTCAGATTTTTAAAATGCAGAAGTCTGTAAAATCCATCCCCTCTTCTCAGACACCTTCAGTTTTATACTATACCAACATAGTTCATCACATAATGACAGAAGCCATTTAGGTATTCACCTACAGCCATGATTTTGGCATTTTGGAGCACATTTACCAAGTGTTTGGGGCTCAACAGCCCCACAGGTGACTTTGTGTCCTTCTCAAGGGTCACCTCACAGCCAGTGACTCTCAGTTTCCCAGGGTGGATCTGTGACTATTGCAGAGCTGACATCTACAGAAATCAGATTCAGCATGACAATGGAAAGGTCAATATTAATCCTTGAAAGGAAGAAATTTTAGTAGCTGAAAGCAAAAGCTTTTTTTTCTTCTTGTACAATCAGCTACATAGCTCAGAGACCAGTGAAAGAAAAAAAGATTGAGTTTTTTTTCCAAAATGGGATATGATCTAATCTAAGGAGTATGCCATCTTCCTTCAAGAAACAGACCTTTCAATTTTGAATCAACATGGGGGCCTAATTGAACAGACTAATCTTTCCCCACAATATTTCCTCAACTCAAATTTGTAAGATAAATGGATTTGTAAATAGTTGCTCATTCCACCAAGAAAAGAGAGCTTCCAAGATTGCTATTAAGTGTTTGACATCTATTATTACAGTCTAATTGCTGCACATTCACAACGCCATAAAAGTGTGAAAGGGTGTGCTGTTACTTTTTACTGGCAAGTGTGCTGTGATGTAAAATGTGTGGAAGTAAAGGGGATGAAAGAGTTATAGTGAAATTAAATAACTAACATTACATGTAAGCTGTGAGAAAAACAGAAACATGCAACTCCATGACAGGTAATCGAAGTACTGGCTACTTTTACAGTTGTTGCAAAAAGTGATATTTAATAAAAAGTTTGGGGTTTTTTTAAAGAATAATGTGTACTGCTTCTTTAAAGATGACACAAAAACCAAGGAGAAACCAGAAGAATGAAAAGGGTTAACAAAAATCGTATTTAGTCTCTTGTAAATCCTCCTTCCTCCAAAAAAATGGAGGCTACCCTGCATTTTATTACAGGTTTCTTCAGTAGATTCAGATCTAGAGCTGTGATTAAGACCTGAAAATCTTGGCTGAAACTGAAAGATGCACTTCAGTAACAAACATGCAGCAATTATCATGAAATTAAGTTCATTCTACATTTTAGCTAATCACCATGGAAACCAATATTCATTGGCACCTAATTAGAAATGTTCCTGACCTGGAAAACACTGTAGGCTTAAGACTGCATAATTTCTTATTTAAGCAATTGTACTATTCTGTATTTGTGACAGTACACCCTGACAATTTTGGCAATAGTCCCGGAGAAAAATATTTTTCTGAGAAGCCTCCTTCTTGCAAGTATTTTTCATAATCTAGTGGGACTTCTGCCCTAGAAGTGGCTTCATCAAGCCACTTCTAATGTTTGTGACATTAATACCTGAATAGCCAGTCACAGGTGTTACAGAAGGCTGCTGTCCTAGTAACTCCAAACTTAAAAGTCACAAAAGTAATAATGAAGATTATGTCTTTCTGTCTGAAAGAAAATTATGGTGCCACGAAAGCATTGGAAAAACTCGTCATTTATGAAAAAATGTTCTTCAGGGATTATTTAGCTTGTCATAACACAGTAGAGAGCAAAGAGTAACCAGAGACTGGAAAAAACACCCTAGGTAATGAAAATTTTAGCTAAGAGTCATGCCACTAGACTGAAGTCCAGAGTACTGCTACATTACAGAGGTACTGGTGCCAGAACTAGCTGTTTATAAATCAGTTCTGGTTCATCTACAACCACACTGTTTGATTACCATGCAAATGCTTCCGAAACTGCTAACAAAAGAATTTTAAAATGGAATTCTTTCATCCATTACTGTCATCAAGAAGTAAAAATTAATCCTTGTTAAGCAGTCAAAAAAAGGGCACAAAGTACTTCAAACTATTGGAAATAGTTCTAGGGTTTTTTTTTTCCATGAATAGAAAGATTTAGCAAACTAAACTCTGTTTTCTGGTAGAAAATTAATTAAATGATGAGTCAAAAGAACATATTCCTCAAAATTACAAATCAAAATTACAAAACTGAAATGAAATATGATTATGTATGAAAGCCATGATCTGCAGATGGAACATAATATATTTATCTCTTTTTCAAACGCGTCTTTAAGTAAATAAAGTAAGAAATACACAATTCCTTTTAGTTTTCATGGGGCTAAGATTCAGTCTTGCATATTGGCAGGATGTTGTGCAACGAAGACATTGGTTTGGATTTTCTCTGTGTGCAATCAACTTTCTGGATTTAGTGGGGAGCATGGAGAAGTAACGCAACTGTTCCAGCATTTAGCGAAGGCTTTTTTGGATCAGCTACAACAAAGGTGTGGACACATAGAAAACACACCTTTACTCTTTCGATTCTTCAGCTCCTGGTTTGTACTTTGTCTCTCTAGCTCTCATTACATACATTCTACTCACTGCCTTCTGTATTTCATGCTCATGAGCTGCTGAGTATGTACTCCTATTTTTGCTATGCACACTGCTTGCCACAAAGAGTCTCAGTATCATCAGGTTATTTGCAGCATGCATTTAATTCTCTCTTTTTCTTACAGTGAAAATTGCCTCAAGTTCATGTTCAGTCTTTGGTGGTTTTGCCTACTGGTGGTGCTGCTGCCTCAGGTTAGGTGTGGCCAAGTCCTGGGTATCCAAGCCCCTGAAATGTAGCGCAGCCTCTCCAGTATTGAATGCTGCTGTGAAAAGCTGCTCCCATCCCTTATCCCTTCCACTAACGACTGCAACCTTTTGCTGTCACTCTTGGTCTGTTTTTCCCCTATCCCTTCCTCTTTCTCAAGGAATAATCAGCATATAATCCCATCTGACATGGGATAGCATATAATCCCATCTGTGAGCATGAGATGATAAAACAGGGAACCCATTTCTCTACTAGAACCAGGGTTTAGCATTGTCATATGAGAGGTTAATGTTCTTTTTCCAAGAAGTGTTCATTCAATACTCATTGCACTACACTCTATCTTGTTTGCTAAATTTGAGTTTTCACAGGGTTTTGCTGACACAACAGCTGAAAGACCAAATATTTCTTATTTGTTCTTTCAGGTAACCAGCTTCCTGTTGGCTGTTAAAATCTTACATTTGAGATGTGGTTAATTGATTTAAGTGCTTTGTGTATCTGTTACAGTGACTTTAAAACCTTCCAAGCCTTTGGAACCATTCCTATGAGACATCATAGCCTGGCACATTAATTTATCTAGCATTCAGAAAACCTTTAAATTTTGTTTTAACAATCTTTGAAGTTTTGATACACCTAATAACTGAAGTTTGGGAGCATAAGTCTTTCCTTGCTCTTCCCCTGAGAACGTTACAAATAATCAATCTTCAGACAACTAAATGAATTAATTCATTTTGTTAATGTATCTCTCACTGAATAGAGCTCCTTTTCTCCTGAAAATGCTTGGCAAACTTTGAAGTTTCCTGTTATCCTAACATTTAAGAGCATTCAGAGTATTGTTAGCTTTTGCCAAAGTATTCTCCCCAAGTCTTCTTATGGCCCTCAAATCATCCATTTCACTCCTGTAAATACTTACATGATGAATAAACACATATTTAATGCAGTTGCATAACAAAATTAGCATTTTTTGAGTTCATGGTTTTAATTCTTGTTCTCTATCATCTACTCCCATAAATGGAACTCCAGAATGTAAATTAGAGCATGCATATTTTAATTCTGATTGGTCTCTTAATGTTTACATGACTGCCAGTATCTTCCTTTCTATACGCTTACTATGTTGCTCTATTAGGATGGCAAAAGGATGGCAAACTGATAGCTGGGAAATAAGGGGCTTTTTGCACTTCAGCTGTGCAGAAAATGAATGCAAGAAATTAAAATTAGAATTCATCAATCAAAAAGCAAAAAAAAAGTTGATTTAGCATAAAAGTAATAATAAATATTTATTGTTTATTATGTTTATTGTTAACAGCAGAGTAATAGATTTTGTTCTGTTAATTTATATGGAAGACAAGTAAATAAGGGGCTGGTTTGTAAAAAGGGCTCCATGTGTTCCAGAATATATCCTTCTTTATGCCATTCTTCTGGTGTTTAATCTTTCTGAGAGTTTTGGTTTAGGAATGGTGTTCCCAGTTTAATGTTCTGACTGAAATATTCCAAACCATGTGCCATTCTCTCATTACTCCCTCACTCTCCCCCTGCGGCTGCTGGAAAGAAGAACTAAGGACACAAAAGATAGACATTATGGGTTGAGATAAGAATGATTTACTGGAAACAGCAGTGAAAGAGAAATGAAACAGAAACAACAACAATATTTATGAAAGGGTGTAGAAGAAAAGTACAGCATTCTCCTTGCAAATATTCTGTCACTTAATCAGAGTTCTGCAAGCGTGTACTTCCAAACCATTGGTGAGAATAGCTCTTCGAAAGCTGGCCTGTTTTGTCCCACCTTTCATGCCACTCATGACTACTTACCCTCAGGGCAGATCTCTGAATTACCTTTCTGGAAGTCTCTGTCTGGAACCTAAACATGGAATTGACTGTACTGACTCTAAACCTGGTCCAGACCACATTGAGAATATGTAGCACACATAGCAACAACAGCATGCTTTCCTTAACATCCAGAGGAAACCTGGAATTCTCAAAAGCTGCTGTAACAGGTCTGAAGGAGAAAAAGGGTGGGAAAAGCTGGGGAAAATCATCCTCCCCTGTTCTCTCCATAGACTGGGTATGGTTATTAATAAATGTCCAAAGGTAGTGCCCAAAGTAAGTGTAGGAGAGCAACACTGAATACACATCCCAAAGGACCCTCATTGGCCTTGGTTCTCATGTCATGAGCTTCTCATGTCACAAGCTGATATGACATAGTACAGCAACAAAGCAATCCTGACCCCTCTGTCTGCTCTGAAAAATGGCACAGCTCTGGTCCCATGCTGCATACATGGAAACACATGTAGGGTTGTGTACCACAACCACAGGAACAGTCCAAGCAACACTGTGGCCAGTGTCTCTGATCATAACATAACAGATGCTTAGATCAAATATTTTCCAGCCCTCTCACTGGGCAAACCTGTTGTTATCTTAACACTACATGCCTCACATTGGGTAGATTAGGAATGGTGTTCCCAATTTAGTGTTCTCACTAAAACACGCCAAAACAATGTGAGTTTGGTCACCCCCCCCTCCCTCCTTGTCCCCCTGTGGGGGGAAGGAGAGGACAATTGAAGGCACAAAAGGATCATGGGTTGAGATAAGAACAATTTACTGAAAAGAGCAATGAAATAAGAAACAAATGGTAACAGCAACAATATTTATGAAAGTGCGCACAAGAAAGGAGAACAACTCACACAGGAAAAAAAGCTCACTATGTGAGAGTCTGCAATTCCTGAACCACTGCCACACTACCCCCGACCTAAAGAGATTAAGGACATGAGGTGACATAGAATAACTTCTGTGTCCTGGCCATGCCCACTCCTGGCTGCTGCAAAAATTTACCCTGTCTTGTCCAGAACCGGGACAATGGGCATAACTGAACTTGATTTATGTTAGAAATGTGTCTTCAGATAATGAAACTTTCCTAAAACCACAATTTTAATTCCAGAAATTGGTTCTGGGGAGAAAAATTTGATGTGTGAACAAAATGCATCTGTATCCAGCTAAGGTAAACCCTGTCTTCTATGGTGGACAAAGAAATGCAGACAGAGGGATTGAAATCAGTGTATTTTTTAAAGAGAGGAATTAATGTTAAATCCTACAAGGAAGAGACGAGAGAAGAGACATATTAATAGAATTCTGAAAGCAGAGAGGGGATGGTAATTTGAAAATCTTAAAATACCCATTTTATAAGGTTAATTTATATCCATCCTGTTATTAAAGTCATTTAATGGCTTTTTTTTTTCTAAAAATGTGTTTAGGAGCATGGACAGTACAATGAAAGGTGTTAATAGAAAGCCTAGAAAAATACAGTGGTGCTGCACTAATTCAGATGGAATAGGTTCGCTGGACTTCACAAACTTGTTCTTGTAACACTTGCTTTATAATACTGTGAACAGCTAAGTAAAGTTCAGAATTTGTATCATGATAATAAATACTATCCAAAATCTTTTTAACCTTTATTAAACATAGAGAAACAGCCAGAGAAAACAGACATATAAGGAGCTAAACAAGGCTCATTTTAAACAACATTTTTCCTATTACTTTCTTCTTTTGCTCTAAAGCTTTTAGAAATAGACTTATATCATAGCTTCTGAATGGTAATAGCTGTCCATTTGGGATAGAGAAAAAAAAGGAAGAGCGTTTTAAAATGAGGTTTTGTTGCAGTCTGTGTCCTTCAGGACAAAATACAGAATTAAAGGGAAGATAATAAAAGAAGTAAAAGAAAAAAAAGAAAATTCAGATTCTGTTTCTGAGCTTCACTTTCGAGTTATGGACTAGACTTAGATTATAACTACTTTTTAAACTATGATGAAAGGCACGCTCTCCTTTTGGCTGATCTGAAGAGGACACATTCCTGCTTTGGATTTGCATAATCCAGGGCAAGACTCAAGTCCTGAACTGGGGCTTCCTTTCCCTATTTGTTTTTGGCAAGGTGTCTGAGGATATGTAAGTTTATTTGCCCATAATGCGAAGAGGCGGTCCAGTGGCCTGGACAGAATTCCTGTGGCTCTAATCCACCCTTCAGAAAGTTGATGCGAACCTTCTGTAATAGGAAGGCTCCTCAAAATTATTATGACACTTGGATACACAGAGAGCTGGGAGGTTGTTTTAGCTAATCCACAATGTTGATTCCCTCACCAGACAGATGTCCTTTTCTGTTCACAGCTATGCTGCCTGAAGATCCTTTCGTCAGCCAGAAAAGGATGACATATTTGCTCACTAGATAGTCTCTGTGTGGGATTAATAAAACCACCATCACCAGCAGGATATTTCTCCATCAGTATCTATGAGATGAAGCTGTAGCTCTCAAAACCAGGCTCTAATACAGAAGGCCAAAGGAGAAAGAAAGAAAAGGAAAAAAAAGGCATTAAAAAAATGGAGATAAACGTGAGGAAAGAGGTGCTGGTATTAATGATTTAGCTCACACTGTGAAGTTGGCATTTGCACTGAGTTGTCTCCATCTGACATGGTACGTTCAGGGCATTTTTCACAACTCATTCTGAAAGTTTTGGGTGTTACAATGGAACCCCAAAGAACTTGGGTGTGGAACCCTGGGGGTTGGATCTCACTTCTTTCAACAAAGAAGCTTGATATGTTGGTGGCATTATCCTGTCCTCTTAATTTTTTTTTATCCACTCAATGCAGTAATTTTTTGTCCCACACTTGTCATACTCATGTGTGTCAGATATGAATTTAGCACAGGTCTTTGTGGATAGTTTTGTTTGTATTTTTGTTTGTGTGTTTCTGGGTTTTGGTTGGGTTTGGTTTGTTTGTTTTGAGGAAAATAACAGCTTGACGCTGTCAGTATAATGTTGCCTTAACAGTCTCTGTATGAGGTGAATTTAGAGAACCATAGATTTTGCATAGTAAACTAATTGCAATAATTGCACTGACAAACCAAACCCATTAATTGAAGAACATGTGTCAGAAGATAATTGTAATGAAGTTAAACACTTCTGAAAAAAGTGAATCCTTTTGTCATATGACATGACTTGGGAAGAAAATGCCAATCCACATTATGTTCCACGGCTGTAACATTATTCTTCACAGACTCGAACATGTGCAAGTGAGCTATATCAGAAGTTGCATAATACTGATCTTTTTACCCCTGAGACTATTGCAAATGTCTATCATTAAGGCAGCTGCAGCTAGCCAGTCAATGTCAATCAAAGCCTGTGAGGCACTTTACAAATCAGTTCCTACTGATATATAACGATATATGAATTAAAAGCAGGAGATGGAGCCATTTTTCATTGTAACAGCTAAGTTTCCAATTAGCCTATTTAGCTACTTTTATTGAATGTGCCATTTGTATGCCATGCATATATTATCACTCAATGCATTTTAATTAAATAACACAAATGCTGGAAGGTGCTAACATTAAATCAGAATTTTTTCATTTCTTTAAATATGTTAGATGTATGGAGGTAGGAGGAAAATAATATTCCTTACTTTATTCTTAACTTCATTTTGCCTTCATCATTTGGTTCACATTTCTTCACACACTCACAGAGACTTAAGTTATAACCAAAGCCTTTCTGACAATACTTTAGGGCTAAATTTGGAGAGTAAAAAAAAATTCTTGGGTAGAGAAAATCCAGAACAGAAATATCTATCTCACTCCTGTAGGTTAGCTTAAATCTCATTATGGTAATTGATTTGCTCCCACATTTTACTAGAGAAGATGAAATGAGAAGCTAATCCACACTTTTCAAACAATTCTTTGGGGCTACAGTTGCACTCCTGTAGTAAACCTAGCTGCAAGTACGCTCCTTTTAGGTGTGTTTGTGTACCCCAAAACAAAAACACATGGTCAGTTTCCTCTTCAGGATATTTGACAAAGGACAATGGAGCAGAAGAGAAGTCAGAATGATATTTTTGCAACTGTACTGCAGCTTCTCAATTCCCTGTCTAGGCATCCCCCAAAGCATAAAACATCAACTCAGCAGCTGGCTTATAAGCTGCAAGAACAGAAAATTGATGCTGTGTCAGGAGCTGCTTTGCTCTAGTTAGATTAGAAAATTTTAATTATTCTTTATTGCTGTAGATTTTAAGTAGGGAGGTATCTTAATTTATCTCAATTTCTAAAATGTATCTCTTTCATGTATAATATTCTCTATCAGAACAGTAGTCCTACCAAGATTATTCTAGTTATTTTCATGCTACATGCTGATTTTTGCATATCAGATCTTAAGTATTTTAGACATTGATTTGTCATTTGTTTGACCTCTTTTACTCAGAGAATATGATAGTTACATTAATTAGCTCTTAGATGTTTATTCTTTTTAAAATTATACAATGCCATGAAGAATAAAATGATTTTCAAGGAACAAGGATAAAGAAAACTTTAAAAAATAGAAGGAAATTACACATTTCACACAACTATGTCAAGTAGTTACACAAATCTGCTAGAGTAAAGAAGACTAATCACAAGTAAAAGAAGGAATTGTTAGAAATACTGTTTTTTTAGAAGATTTCCATTCCAAAGCTTCTTGCCACGTATTGTGTTTTGAATCTTCAAAAACAGTCAAGGGATTTACACTCTAAAGTCCCCCTGGAAGTGTCTTTGAAAGTCCTCCCTAGGAGAACAGCCTGGAAGGAATTTTGTGCAAGGAGTAATTAGGAGCTACGGTGTACCTGCAAGCTGAGCAAATGCAGAATAACACCATCTGTGTAGCAACTCTCATTCTGCATAGGAGTTAGTCCCATAATGTCACCTTTCTTCACTTATTAATCTGATTGTCCTCATTCCACACTTTACCCACCACTGTGTACTCTCCATCTACAGAGAGAAAACTTGGACTCAACTGATTGCATCAGTTTTTTTATTCTTATATTTCTTTTTAATTTTTATTTTTATTTCTCCTCTTTTATCTATTTTTTATTATTTTTATGCTATTATTTTTATTCATTAAAACTCTATTTAATGAGAATTAAACTATTTACTAACTCTTCATGAAGTGACATTTCTTGTTTAATTGTAATATCCTGCTACCAGTTCTTCACATAAAGCTGAATGGTGTATGAATGTGGTGGAGCACAGGTGCTACAGTGTACAAACTGACCAGAAAAGGTAGAAATAAAGGCAAGTAACAGGATTCACAGGGATTTCTAAAGCCATGGGACACTACAGAGCAGTAAGTAGAACAAAAAGAGACAAAAGAATCAATATTAGTCAAACTCTTTTGGGGAAAGTGATTTAAAATGTTTTACAGTGTGATCTACCATCACTCTAAGCAACTCTGTACTGTTAATAAAATAAGGGCAAAATTCCTGAAAGACTTTACACGAGATCTTTCTTTTCCAGATATAAATTAAGAATAAATGCCATTAAAATCAAGAGTCTGAGAAGAGAGTTAATTGCTCACTCATAGGGTAAATACAAGAAAGAAGTAAAAGAGATTTACAATGAAGGGTAGAACTGACATAAAACAAATAAGTGTACATTGGTGAGGAATTACTTCAGGCTGGAAATTAGAAGCTATCTAACGATCTTGAGAGCCAGGTTCCAAAAGGCTCAGCATGTGACCCAGAAAAAGAGTCCATTTTATTTTGGAATGTGAGAAATTTATGATGGCAGTTGCATGATAGTTGCATATTTGAAACCGGGGAGAAACAAACCCAAACCAGGACCAAACGCCTCCTGTCAAGTGTTCAGTTGACCTGCTACTTATCATTACATACTTAAACTTGGTGCAGCAGTTATCTTCTCACTATACATTTGGACACTGCAAAGGAGAATCCAAATCAAATGCAGCTTACATGGTAGAAATAATAGCAGAGTGACATTGAGGTTTAAAGAGAGCTATTTAGTGAAAAGATTAAATTATGATAGTGTCTGCCATAGAAAATTTCACTAAATATATCAGAGCCAGGTGAGTTCAGAATCAGTGAGATGAGGCTCAATTATGACCAACTTATTAGGTAGAAATAACCCATGCGTGTAATTTTTGAAAGACGGAAAGTTAGGGAAAAAATGAGAAATAGTATTTTTGAAATAATGAGAACTTAAGAGTTCACTTAAACCAAACCTTTTCTTTTTGATTTTTTTTCTTTTTTTTTCTAAGCAAAGTAGTGCAGTTTAACTCCTTACTTTTCAAGCATCAAATTATCCTATGCATTGCTCAAGATCAGATTTGCATAAAAACATTGATGCAGTAGAATTTATTAGAGCCAAATAACAAGAACCACATAATGAGAAATATCTCTTTGAAAATTAATATTTTAGTGTGCCTTTACTATTTTTTGTGAATCTAATGCCTTAGACTCAAATAGAAGGAAGAGATTGTCCTGTGATTGTCCTGTTTGATTCATATTATCTCTTAATTAGATTAATACATGCTGTAACACAGACACTTGTAAAAATAATTGGTTGGTAAAAAAGGGCTATCATGGATATAAACATTCCAGTCATCTTGATGCAATTCAGACATCTTTGCTAATGAATGACTTGGACAAAAGTCTGGATTTGGCTCACACTCTGTGATAATAACTTAGAAATTGGGCTATATTGTTATGCAACTTATTTAGTAGGCTTACAAACCTAGCTAAAACTACAAAACAAAGATTAAAAGGAATACCCTGCAAGCATAAAGTTTCTTTGGTCCTGTTTCCAGACTCAAATACCTAGGCAAAGTTCCCATTCATACAAAGCAAATATAAGTAAATTAATAAGAACTGCCTCAGAACATGATCCCACAGGTGGTGGGAGACAGTTCTTCTTTGGAGCCATAAACCTGAATCTTCATGGCAGGCATTTGACTCAAATTCATCAATAGCTTTGAAATATTCTGCATCTATCTCTGAGATAAATGTACTTGATTAAGACTAACAAGAATGTACATTAATAGGGTATCTTCCAAAACAATAACATGGAGAGTCACGTCTTTGAAAATTTTTATTCCTCTCTTCCCAAGGCATATTTGAACTATCTGAAAATTAGTGAGAAAACTGTTCAATTACACCGAGAATCTAAGGGAAACAAGTGTTTTTCTCTGTGTGTAGAGGTTCATTTCAACCTCTACTAATATTAATAATATTAAATGAAGAATTGTCATGACATGTTCTATGGTATTTAAAATTACATTATTGTCTTCAGCATCAACTCAGACTTTTACTATAAATAGTGCTTAGGAATCAAAGTCAGCCTTTGATTGAGCACTTTTCATTTTCACTGAAGTGGACATTAATCACATGGATTCCTGAGCCACACTTGCCAAAAGCTTTTCTGATGTCTTCTATGCAGCCTTGATAATTATCTTAACCATCTTCAGACTCTTGCAAGACTGGCTCTAGAAACACACCAAAAGACTATTACAGCTAAAATATAGTATCAGGTGATAGCCTTGTAATGAGAATAAAAACTCAATTTCCTCATAGACAGATATCATGACTTCAGTCATGTTGAAGATACAGAATTTCCTTTTCATATCAACGGTCCTAACACAACCAAATGTATATTTCTGAAGTGCAATTTTTTACTGGATGGCCCAACTGGCTCTATAATACAGGAAAAAAAATCCATGGAATTACTTGTATATTGTGGAATTGTCTACCAATCCAGGAAGAGATTGGTTGATACGGTTGCTGCCTGCGAAAGCAGCTGGCTTCTTCAGCATCTGATTACTGTAGTATATTAAGTGGCAATGCCCAATCACCAAAATAGAAAAGAAAAGAAAAGAAAAGAAAAGAAAAGAAAAGAAAAGAAAAGAAAAGAAAAGAAAAGAAAAGAGAAAAGAGAAAAGAAAAGAATTAAAATGAAAGAATGCATAGGCAGCATTAAGGAAAGCATTACTTGTTTGAATATTCCCTGTCTCTACATTCCTCTTTTTGTAATGTTTCAGCTACTGGGCTCAGCCAGACATAGTTTATAGGACTTGAGGGACAAATTGTCCCAGTATTTTAAATTCTATGCTCCTCATTTTGATAAGCTCAGGTTGATGCCATGACATTTACTTTCACTTGTAAGCAGACATAGCATGATTCATTCATATCTATTTCTCTCAGCAGTTACTTGCCTTTTTTTTTTTAGCCATGAAACTGGAAGGAAAAAATAAAAATTAGGGATTATCTGGATTCAGGGTTACTATATTCTTAATACTGAAACAAATTATTCACTGCTAGCATCAACTTAAGAAACTTTTGCATACTGTCCTAAGAGTATGGTCAGTTTTTCTTCAGATAATTTTATGGATCAAAGAAGCAATTGCAAATGAAAAATGCAATATAAGCATGTAAAGCATATAAGAATTTTTAAAAAATGAACTTCAATTCATAATGCACTTAGACAAAGACGATTGCCCCTTTTTTTCCACCTGTTCCAGAACTAAAATAAACAGAATATGCTTTGTTTCATTGGTGCGCAAGTCATTACTTATGTTTGTGTGATGCCAGCTTGCTCTACTGTTGCAAGAATTTTCATGTTCAGCAACAAAAACTTTCAGAAGGAATTGGTTATTTTCGAGGCTCAAGCTGCAGCTGAAGACATTCCAATTCATTATCTGTATTTACATTCTATTCTGTCCAGAAATGTATTTTTTATAAATTTCTGGCCTTGCTGTGTTTCTTTTGAAGTCAAAAAGTTTTTGCATTGACTTCATTGTGAAAAAAGCATCCTTATAGTTTTGAAGGGATAACTCGAAGTCACAGGATCATGGAATGACAGAATAGCCCAGTCTAGAAGGGACCTCAAAGGCCATCAGGTCCAGCCTTCCATAGGAAAGGGACAGGAAGCCTAGATGAGAACAATTCCTTTCTGTCAGCCTGCTTAGATATGACTCATTGTCTATATATTTAATTTTGTTTTATTTTATGTTATTTCTAAAAGTTTCACATCTAGAAAAGACCTGCAGTCTTGCAGTGGATGGATGTTATGGACATAAGAGCGATGTTCTCTCAGAGAAATATCTTTTATGCATATCTTCTTCTGAGACTTATTTCTTACATTGAACTGCAATCCAGCAGCCAGTAAATGTATGTAGGAGTTCTTTTGTAAGACACAGGGTGAAATCCTGCTTCTCTTAATCATCAGGTAGAATCCTTCTGAACTAAAGGACCTGACTATTAACTCTGCTTTGAAATGGAAAACTTGGCGGGCAGGAAGATTTCACCACTTAAAAGAACAAGGTATACTGATATCAGTTATCTTAGAATTCAGATGGCTTTCTTGCTGCAAAGGTTGTACTAAATATAGAAACGGTTTTGAGCTGAGGACAAAAACCTAAAAAAATCTGCAGAAAACTGTGGTCTAGAAAAGGCTTTTTGCTTGTGAACCTTCTCACATATTAGAAATGAAATAGATGCTTAATTAAGGTGAAATTCCACTAATTTACAGGAATCCTTGTTAGACCAAAATCTCGTGATTCAGGAGAACAATGGTTGCCAGATTTGGCTGATTTGTACTGTGAGTCAGAAAGAATAAAAAAAGAAACATTGTTCCTTTTTTTCCCCGCAGTCAGTCTCACACAATCTTCCCCTCCCAGCTTAAGAGCATTAGCTCAAGAAGCAGAGAAAGAAAAGGAAAGCAAGCGTTCATCTAAAACAAATTACATTATGTTTTTTGGCCAAAAAGACAGGTTAATATTTTTGGCAACTTGCATTTTTCCCTCTGCAGCTGGAATTCAGCAGCTCATAACTGTCTGCCAAAGCAGATGCATAATCTAGGCCACTGCCTCACAACAGCTTTTGTGAGTGTTGTTAAAACAAGCACTTTCTAGACAGATTCTGTGAGAATCTTAAAATTAGAGAGTTTGAATAAAAATGGCAGAATTCACTTGCCTGGGTTGGAGCAGAGGAAACAGCTGGTTGCAGAATTTAGGTATGGAGATAGTTTTTCTCATTTCTACTAAATGCGTGTTATTATTTCCTCCATAACTACCCATAAAGTAAAGATCAGCCAGGTAGCTATAATTCTGAGGATGATCTATTGATGAAATCAAGCATTTTTTACAATATTCTATTAATATGAATGCAATCATCATGTTATCTTGAATGTTAGAAAAATTAAATCACCATAAAGTTTCCTTGTTCACATTCCTATGTTTTTTTCAGAGTACTGATTTTATAACTTTCTTTTCAAATAGATTTACAGTGTGGACATGATACTTTCCACTCCCCTTTGTTTGCTTCTCTCTCTTTTTGCTCTCTTCTCTATTTGCTTCTCTCTCTTTTTCTCTCTCTTCATACACATATATGCATACATATATCTATCTATTCAAGAAAATACTGAGAAATGTCCTTCTATTTTTAAGCTGGGTGGAAATGAGTGCTTTGTATTGAGGATTTGGGACTGTTATTTACTCAGATGTCTCCTTTGAAAGCACTGACACTATTTCTGGTAAACTGAAACCATTAAACTAATCTGTTTCAGTAATGTTCTATCCAAATCCAGTAGTTTTATGTGACAGATCAGGGAACTTTATGGAACATTTCAGTGTTTGATTGCACTTGCTCTGGCATTGCTCTTTCTATTATCTGTTGAGAGTTTCCCCTGCTGTAAATTGGGAATTGTCCTTTTGCTGCTGTCTTTCAAGAATAGCCTGGCTCCTTTGTTTTCTGCACACTCTCATTACATGTTGAAAGACTAAGAACCCCATTCAGAACATAGTTCTCTCAACCTTCTCTCATATGTCATGTGCTCCAGTCTTTAATCATCACAGTGATTCTCAGATGAATTTATTCCAATTAGTCAAGGTCTTTTTGGCAGCAGTGGTATGTTGGGATTCCCATCAGGAAGAAAGTACAAGTACTGTGTCTTGCTTTTCCACAAGACAGCCATTCTTTTTTGTGTTCCAGCTTATGGGATGTATTTTTAAATAGAAATATTTCAGGTCCAGAAGTAGTCTGCCCTCTGCATAGTGCAGTTCCTAAACTGATACTTCTTCCTGGCACCAAAACAGCTAAGGATGTTGATACAGATAGGTGCAACCAGCATCTTATTAGTCTGAGTGTCTGCAAAACAGTGAAGTTGGTTTGAGCTTCCTAATTAGAGCTGGTTTCTTATGGAGTAGCTTTTTTCTTTTTTTTTTCTCTATNCTAGCTAATAATCACCAAAGTTATCAGGGAAGAAATCAGAAAGTCTTGAGCATGTATTTGGTAAATCTTAACTGTAAGAGTTAAGATTTACTCTTAACTATAAGAGTTTGTTGGCCAAATTCATGGCTGCATTCATCAAGCTCCTTTCTCAAGAAGCACTTTAATGAACATATTGTAGTTAACATTGTTTTAAGACAAAAAGAAAAATAACTATAATGAACCACAGTGGGTATCATTTAATGTTTTTATATTCCTGCCATAAAGATATGTGTTCCTTTTGTACTGCCTGACACATGTATCCCTGAAGCAATAGCCACATGAGGTCACTGTTGTTCATACATGAGTCATAAACTCAAATCACAAAATTTTTAGTTGACTGAAACCAAAATGTGTGACTGAAAAGCAAAGTTGGCTGTATTATACATTAACAAAAGTCTATGTTTCACAGTCTGCAAAGAAAATTTATTAACATGGGCAGTATTAAATACAAACACCGTATGCATAAATGACAAAATATACATTAATAGTTTCTTTGCATTTGAAAAACAAATAAAAATTATCTCATAGTGACTGGAAAGAGCCATTATCGACTATATCTTCTGGAAATTTCTCTGTAGTAGTTACTCAGCTGTGCTGGCATAATAGCATCAAAAAATTTCAAGTGACAGAATTTTGTAATTATTTAATTGCTTATCTTTCATGAGAATTTTTTTCTTTCTGCTTTTATATGTAATGTTTATTGTCTTCAGAAACATAAAAATGCAAAAAGTTTAAATATTACAAACAATGTGAGATGGTCTGGCATTAGATAAGCAAGCTATTAGGCAAGCATTGTTACAGCAAACCTGTACACTGAACTGCAGTGCAAAGCCATTCTAGCTCTGAATTTGCTTACAAGTTTTTTGTCGATTCTTAAAATATATTATACCTATTATGTTGATAGACCTTCTCTGAATGATTCATCCATTCATGTGATTATATCAGCATACATTATCATAACAACTTCTCTTAAAAGATTACATAGCATATATGATGAATTCAGTGTTATGAGATTTCAGAGAGTACATTTCTTTTTTGTCAAATTCTTCTCATAAAAGAATAGTGTCATATTCGCCAGTGCTATATAGTCATGAAATTAAAAACCTTATCACGATCAAAATCATCAAGAGAATAGAACAGAAATAGCAATCAGAAATGTCAGCTGAATTTGAAGAACTGCATAATTAAAATCTTACTCCCCAAACTGAATCAAAGTCACATTCGTATGCTGAAATTCTTTCAGGGAGGTGGATTTTTTTTTATGCTGGTGTATTTGTCAGCATGCATTTGGATGCAAAAGCATGATTTGTTCTACTAATAAAATAAAAGATAACTTTAAAAGTTGATTAGTTTTGCTACATCTTTTATCAAACTACTATGCATATTAACTTCAACATCTGAGCATTAAAAACCCTCACTACATAATGTAATAAAAGACTACTTTAATAGAACATTAACACAGAAAAAAAAACCCCATGTATGTGCTCAACAATTCTTGCATGTATTTTTTCATCTGTAAGCAGGTGAGTAAATTAAATTCCTCACATTATCCAATTATTTCATACCTTTGGATTCCCATATGGGATTTTAGAGATCACAGAGAAAACTTAAACATTAAACGTATTCATCTTCAGCAAAAGAGCAACAAAATAATGAGTCTTAAACAACAGAGCCTGTATATAAAATGGATGGAAAAGTGGGTCAACTCTGGACGTTATCTGCAGTTTCTATTGTCAGTATGTAGCCTTAAAACTGAAAAAAAAATGTTATCATAATTAAATAATCATTAGCTTAAACTCTACAGCTGATCTGACTACACATAATATGACCTCCATGTTTCTAGAAACAAAACATGGTATAATTACAAAATATAATTAACTACACTAATTAAGCTATAAAATAACAATAACTCTCAGTAAGTATATGACTACAATTTGCTGCTTAACTGAATTAATTCATGCCTGCAGAGGAAGGCTAAAAGAACTAGATGCAGGAGTGAAAGAGTTCATCCAGTGTCAGAAATCAACTAAATTTTGAAAATCTGTCAGAATAATTGGTGACTGATCAGTAGCAGCAGCATGTGCAGCAGATGCTTGTTCAACAGTGGGAATGGGTGTGAGTGTGCATGGCTGCAAACACCACTCCAATAGCTGGTGGCCCTTCCACGATCTGAAAGGACAAGAAAAGTTTTATCTCAAAATTTGTTAGCAGGGTCCAGAAAACAGCAGTTCAGCCAGCTCTTAAAGAGGAGTCAGATAATTACCCATCAAAACGTGTGATTGATAGGGAAGCAACAACTGGGTGTTTTCACTTGCAGAGCACAATATATAAAATTACTTAATAGTGCCGTGATAGTGCCATGATAGTGCCATGATGAAGAAGAAAGGAACCTGTTTCACTCCCTAGACTCAGGCCACTACCATGGGACAAATGAATACTTTTATTTTGGCACTTATGACCAAATAGATCTTGATACATCGTACTAAAAATTGTCTTAATGTATCCAACCTTTTGAACCATACCATCTGTCAATTGTTCTACAAGATAAATATATGAGAGATTTTTTCAGGAACAAGTCATACGACAAAAAATTCAATTTAATGTTTCTTAGTTGTCTATTAGCTAGCAGGTCCCTTCTTTCTTTTGCTATTTTTTTCTAATAAAGTATTTCTGCCTGAGCAAGCAAATGAAAATACCTCCTGCTCCCTTGCCTTTACTCAGCAATCAAAATCCATACTGAAATAATTTATCATTGTGTTACGAGCACATTTTTTGAGTGGAATCCCTTCAAGATATTGGCAACACACCACTGGGTTCCCCAGGAAAGAAAAAAAACCCCTTTTTTACTAGAAATACCTATTATTGCATCAAATACTATTCCACCTTAAAACTCAGCTACGCAGGGGACTACTTTTCATCACTGAATGTAAGTGTCCAATGTGTCACTCCAGCAGATGATGATGGGGCAGGTGGTGGGCTCTTACATTCATTTATTTCAAGTGAGATTTAATTTATTCTCCACCTATTCTTTCACTGAGAACTTCTCTCCCCTGGCTTTATAACCCACTCCATTAGGGTGTCTGGCAAGTCAGGGAAGAGGAGAGAGGGTAACATAGTTTCATATGAGTCATATGCTGGTAACAGTCTGAGCTATTTTACTGTCTAAAGTAGCATAGCTCTTTCATCTCACAGGTAGTTTTACTACTGCTGGTTAAAGGTTTAAAGGAATGTATGGCCAATCTATTTTAGGGGCAGCTGACACACAGTCAGAAAATACATTGGGGAAATTTTTGTCCAGTGAGGTTTGAACGTTATTTAGAAGCATAGAAGCAGCAAGCAAAAAAAAAAATCCTTTCACCACAACCCTGTGACCTCAAATGTGGCTTTTTTTAATGTATCTCTATAGCTTGTGACTTATAAGATCAATTTGGTAGCATTCTTTATAAAATCTTTTGAGATTTCATCATTTGAGTTGTTCAAGATCACATTTATAAGAGAAAAATTAACACAGTGTCACCCATAACTCTTTTATATGAATCCACATAATTTAAACATATGTATTATATATAATAATAGTAATCCATCCATAGAGATGTAAAGACCACTGCTGACATACGCAAATCAGCATGTGAAGTCATTCAGAAGTCAATAAGGAGGTAATAGTTATAATAACAATAGTAATACCATTATAATCATAATTAAGCTTGTGTATAATATTAATATGAAGTAAAACTGTTTGTTCCAACTGTTGTGTAGATTTTTGAAGAGCTTGCTGTACAGAAGTTTCTTCTTCCAAACCATGGAATCTAAGGTTAAGAGCCACAAAAGGCACCACCTGTCTGATCACTGACCACCACCATATCCACAACTCCTATGTATCTTTTCTTTACTTGAGTTTTTTAATGTCCATGTTACCAAGATTCTGGACACATGTAAATAGACAATTACTCATCATCAAGGCATTTTTGAAATCCATTTTTACTTGGGAAATGTGTGTGTGCGCACACTTTTTTTTTTTTTGTGTGTATAAGTAAGGTCACAGAATAATTTAGATTGGGAGAGGTTTCTGGAGGTCAGCTTGTCCAGCACTCCTTGCTCAAGGCAGACATACATTCACTAATTAGGCTGGAAATAGCAAGTTATTTATTTATATTAGCATGAGGACAGCTATGGAAAAGAAGAACTTTCATGAGAAAATAATTTAGTACCTTGCAATTTTACACATTAAAGAACACCACATCTCAGTTACCTTTCTTATATATATATATACATTTCTCTTTACACAGACGTATACACACACACACACATCCCACATATAAAGATAGAAATATGGAAGTTGGAAAGAGAAAGAAAAGAATGTAGAAATATAAAATTGCATTTGTAAAAAGAATATTCTTATATGAAATGTTCTAAAATAATACTCTTTTCCTCACTAAATAATGGCAATCCGCAGACCCTACTAACAGATATAAAAGGGGTCAGAAAACCACTTGTCTTTTATTTAGAGCAACCTTTTCAAACAGAAGTATCATAAAATGGAGCCTGGACACAAGATGTGACATTTTGAGAACGCATCAGCTGCCCCTCAGTGCATGCTGTATGAGTTTAACAAGTCAAGGCTAACCTGGAAGACAACTAATTAAGACCCTACTAATGAGGCTGTAAAAATTGGTGTCCTTAGAGATTTCTGATTACTGACCTCTATTGCTCTTTGGTCATTATACAGGGAGAAACATCCCTGAGTGAAAGCTTAAATGTTTCAAGTAGATTTTCCAGAGCACAGCTCTCTGTAGTAAATAGAAAACAAATGTAGTTAATCATGCAGATATCAGCAAAACATGGTACATTATGCCTTTGTGTTCATGCAGAAAGAAAATGTGTCTGATGTAGATGTTTAGATTTACAATAGTTTAATAGAACAAATATTTGGCATATTCAAATACCAGACTACAAACAAATGTGCTGTCACTCTGAAAGCTTTCATATGGTTGCAATTTTCAAATTAGCAAACTGAAAGTTATCTAAAAGGCAACATATTGTTATACTCTAATGGGCCACTATGGCATAACTTATTTAGTTATCTGTTCCAGCTTAAAATCAATTTCTCCAGATTTTGGACTCCGAATCCCCATAGGGTTTTCACAGTTTGGCTACTCCTTTCTCAAAAACTAGGCATTTTCTTCTGGGCTATATTACAGGAGCATGTACACCACAGGACATGGCAATACATCTGAGGAAATGTGACCTGTATAGGTGTTTTTTTCCTGTACTCATCACCCCTAGTGCAACAACAGTGTAATGCAAAGACTCCCTTGTCATAGTATATCCTTGCATACAGGAGTGCAACAAGACTGATCTGAGCCTATTCACAGAGAAAATATCTGATCTCAGCACACAGAGAGAAGATGAGTAAGGCCAGATTGCAGCCAATTGACCTGAAAGGAAAACATCCAAGCTCCCGTATTAGTTTCATGGATGCTCTACAGACTGAAAGGCATTTATATTTGTGATGATTTCCCTGTGCTTTTTCTCCAGACATTTTATTTTCCTAGTTTAAAGCAGAGAACATGAAAAAGGTTGTCATCTTTATTCCAAGTACATAACCCTAAATCAGAAATGCTGTTTTCCTGAATTCAGGCATCTTTCCCTGGCCCAAACTCAAATTGCCCACAATGTAAATGTCTATATATGAAACTGTTGTTTTAAACAAACTGGCTTTATTGCCAAAGGAAACAAACCTGTGTAGTCAACACAGAGTTTACTTGAAAAAGTAAAGGCATCTATGTCTTCTCTTCATTGTTGTTACCAGATTTCTGTTGACTATAGAGATACTGCATGAGGATTTTTCAGATGATTTCTAGAATTACTTCAATTTTAATAATGACACCATTGCTCAGTGTAGTTACATCTGGAAAAAAAACTGAAAACATGATCTTGTTCCTCTGACTTTTCTCAGAAGAGTTGTTTCTTTCAAGCATCACACCTTTTACTCTTATAGATCCAAGTGACTCTCAGATTTCATTTTGATCTTCATTTACAAAATAAGAGTACACAAAAGTGAGAAAGTAAAGTTCTCATCCATAAAACTCAGTGATAACCACAACTGCAATATTAGACTCAATTTCGTCTTTGAGTTCTATGCTGAGTCTACTGCTATCTGTTGAAAGATCGGCATCTGTGTGCACACTCACTGGATTAGGTTCCAGATTAAAATTCTTTTACAATTTTGGGGAGAAAAAAAGAATTCTGAATTAAATTGGGCATTTATACTCGTCAGAATTTTCATTGCTGCTGAATGATCTAGGTGGCTGTGCTTTCTACATGCATACTGCATTTGATCTGTCACTTTTCTTTGCAACTTTTTTCCAAAGCTGCTAAAAAACTTTAAAAGACTCTGTTCAGACATGCCTTATTTTTTTTTTTCAATATAGTACTAATTTAGAGATTTCTGAAATTACTCATTTGAATTAATACCAGAAGAGGAGTAATTATGTCCCATGTTAATGCATGCTCTTTACATATGTCAAGTAAATATCTGTTCCCCTTCAAAATGCAGTGCACTGTCTTCTAGATCATTAATATGCCATTTATTCCCCTTATTCTAAGATTTTATTTTAGAAACAAAACTCAAAAGATTTTTCACTGATTCAATAAGAGCCATCTCAGTAACATTAGCTGTATAAAGGTAACTTTTTCATTTCATGGTTATAAGACTTTTCTCTTATAAAATCATCATATCATTTTATATCTTTCTTTGTTTTAAAAGTAATTATATCATAACTATTAAGAAAAAATAAAACACAACTGTGATTACATTCAAGTTACTTTCACATTATTTAGGTAGGGTTTGTGGTCCCTAATATAAAATTCTAGTTGAAATCCAGCACAGTTCTCAGGATAGAGCTGGAGATTTAGACCTCTCTGCTTCCAAGACTGTATATTTAATAATTCTATGAAGAAATACTAAAATTATTTGGAGCAGGAACCAGAAGCTGGAAGTATCTTCTGTCTCAAGTAAGGATTATTGTCAGTGGTTTGTTACAACCGGTTTTCCCCTTTTTCCCATATCTTTGCAGAATGTCCCATTTTTACCATGAACATGAGAAACATCTTACTACTCTGGTTTAACTGGTGATTACGAGAGTTTCCTTGACAACAGAGCAGTGCATAGCTGCTTCTCCAGATGCTAGTCTCACAAGACCTAGAAGCTACAAGCAAAATACGAAATTATGTGATTAACAGAGGTGAAAAAGTTTATTTAGCCAGGCTTTATATGCAATCACACTTTCCTCATTGGCTCACACTTTATAAGACATCAATGACCAATTATACTTTCCTAAATGAAATTCATAAAAGACTAATTGCAGAAGGACATTTTTGATTGTTTGTTTCCATTTTCATACACCAACTGAAGACTGTGAGGAAATGGCTATTAGCAAGATTTCAGATAATCCACTCTTTGTATTTCTTGTTGATTTTTTATTCATATAAAAGATCTAAGAAACTGTTGCTTATAACTGTATTTTGTGATGTGTACAGAAACTGCCTCTTCCAGACATTTTATTGAGGCTCTTTTTGAGGCTATCAGCACTCTATTCTGGAGGTAGGTCATTGAAAAAGAAAAATCTTGATTAGCAGCCCAGGTTGTTTCCTCTGGTTACCAACATTTACACAAAACAGACTTGTGAAATCTTCAGACAATAAGAGTGAAGCAAGACTTTTCAGTGTGCTGTCTCACCTAAACTTGCAACTCCCTAAAGCACTCATAAAATCTGCAGGCATGACTTGGTGACTTCTCTGGGGTGCTTCTCTGCTGTCTTCTGCTGCACAGCATGTGGAGCCCTGAGGCCTACAGAATGCTGGTTAGTATTGCTTGGAATGCATCAGACATCCCATCTGGAAAGTGCACTAATTTCTTTTGCAGGGAAACGGGAAGTGTGGGGAGAAGAAAAGCTTGGAGAAGAGGTAGCACATGGCCTTCTCTTGTCCCATCAGGATAACCTGATGCATCCATGCTGGGGCTTTTCCTTCTACAAATTAGAACTCCAAGCCTGAGTCATAATGCAGCATTCATGACTCATACCTTATCTTTAATTTCTTTCTGCAAATAGAAACCTTAAAGCTTTTGCTTCATGTAAAGTACTATGTGCTTCAAGATTGACCTGAGAATTAAAAACTTGGAAGCCCCAGATGCATCCTTTGTTACATTGGTGTTGTGTATTGTATCATGCTGTTTGCTACTGTTTTCCTTTCCTACATTAAATCTTTTCATCTTATCTAACTGTAAGCAATGTATCACACAAAATGCACTTTTATTCACTATGCCAACAAATACAATGAAAATGCTTCCCAGTTTGGCGCACAGAGCATGTGTCACATCTTGTGACCATTTAACAGCAGCACACTAGATATAAACAAGAAAATAAAATCACTTGGCAATGTATCACTCATCAAGTACCTCCTCTCCAGACAGTGTAACATAAAATTGCTTAATAATCACCTGCTTCTTTATTTCTTTTTTTCTTCCAATTAATAAGCCACACTTAAAAGTTCTCTATGAAGATACAATATAAGCCTCCAGAATTTTCTCATCATGACTCAAAGAAACACCCGAGAATCTTGTGAAAAGATGCTTTGGCCTATTTGAACAGGAGCAGGTTTCAATAATATATCTCTTAGCAGCCACTGACAAAGGAAGTTTAGAAGCAATCAAAAGAAGATTCCAGTGCCTGTATGTTCTGACTTTGACCCAATCTGCTGGAAGCATAAAAATCCCTGTTCAAGACTGCAGTTTTTGGAAAATACAGGCAACTGGGTGTATTATGGGGTGTTTTTCTGAGATGTTAGAAATCTTCACATTGCCTGTATTACCATATGAATAGAGGGAACACTCTTAAAGATAAATATAATGTTTATAGACATTTATATGTCAGGTCAAATGGAAAAATTATTCTCTTTCATTGAGAGATAATGATTACTTCTTATGACTAAATTTTATAGTGCTGCATTATTTACAAAGCTTTGAGCAGACATTAAAATAGTCATTACCAAGGGGAGGATTCTCCTTTCATTCTGTCTCTGCTCTTTCACATAAAAGAACATATTGCAAATGTAAACACACTTTGAGCTGAATATTTACAGTATTTTTAACACTCTTTCTGGCATCTTGCTGGCAGATGACTAGCTGTGATATATAAAAAGAATGTTTTTGTGACAATTGTTTCATGTGCTTTTTAGCGAGATTTTCTTCTGATACATGTGTTGTCAGAATGCACATGCACAACATATTTATGCTCTGTTGACCACCCAGATTTAAGATATACCAGCTGAATATGGGAAAATGGATGCAGTCAATCTCAAATGTCTAGGAATCTCAGCTCTGCCAACTGAAGAAATCCAGGAAGCTTTCTAATACTTACACCTTGACTCTTCTGTGTTTCTGTGTTCTCACCTGTATCTATTTAGTCCATTTGCACGAACAAGAAGGAAAAAAAGAATCATACACAGACTATTCATACACAGGCTATTATTACAGGCAGGATTAGGATTTTCAATACAAGTGAGGTACACTCTTTGAAGCCTGGACATCCCTTGAATAGCTCCCAAAGACAGCTTCTCTGAGACCCAGTTCTATACTCATTTCTCTCTGCAGCCCTAGAATCCATACGTGGAACAGGCTAACAGCAAATGTTAGCCTATACAACCAAGAAAGCACTTTTCCCCTCTGCTGGTTGCTCATCTGATCTAATAAAAAAGCCTGTGAACCAAGGAAAACCAGATGCTAGCTGCTATCTCTATGCAGCTGCACATGGGTTAGCCCAGAAACTGAGCTCACCAGTGCAGAGTTACTTTCTGCTTCCCGGCACATGAAGGCGGAACTCTTAATCAGAAGTTTCACTTGGCTGAAATGTTGTTAGAAATTGTGTAGGTCTGCATGAAAAGAACAATCAAGACTGAAAAGGGTTGTGAGGCTGAGCTCCACACATCTGCAAAATGTAAAAAAGAAGGCCTTACTCCTTTGCAAAAGCCACAGCACACAGGGGAGTAGATTATTGCAGTGCAATTGATGTGTCCATAAGCCGATTGCATGGTGTGTGGGGTGTGTGTGCAGAGATATGAGGGAGGGAAGCAAAGCCTATGGTCTTACAGGCTGACTGTGCCTCTGGTGAGGAGCAGTTCTTAAAACTGTCCCACAGTGTTGGCTGAGATGGTGACTGCCATATTTATGCTCGAAAAAGATCACCTTGAATGAATCATCCAAAATAAATGCATCAAGGAGAGATAAAGCAGACAAATGTGGAGGAAAATAAATTCAACTCATACAGGCTGATGGTAAAAAAAAAAAAAGGTAACATTGATCATATTTCTTTATTTGTGATGATTTGCATTATCCCAGTCAGCTCTATCCGCTCCTAGAATCTTGTTTGATGAAATGAAAATCGCTTTAGTAATATAGTTTGCAGAGGGCATGGAGAACAAGATTGTTTATTCCTATGTTATAACTTTATTACTCTGCATATTTACAGGAGAAGTTGCTTACAGTAAGAAGAAAAATGAAGGTTTATAGCTTGGGTATTCACTTCTGATATTTGGGGTTTTTTTTCACTTAGATTTCATTTCCCATCTCATTCTTAGATAATTAAAAAAGAAAGCTACAAATAGAATCAAGTTGAAGATTCACTTGTAATAGGGAACTTTGGCAATGTCAAAACCTGCATGACTGAAGTACCTTCATCTCTCGATTGTTTTCAATATTTTTTGATCAAATTTATAAAATCAACAAACAGCAGAAGTGGGAAGAATATCCAGCATCTCTGAGTCTTCCTCTCTTTTACCCTGTAGACAGATGTTGAATGTGCAGTTTATGTAATATTTCCCCCCAGTGCTGTTCGAGCAATAATCAGACTTCTGTGACTAATGTTTTGAGAGTGAAGAAAAACAAATAAATGGTAAAGAAAGCCCCAGGACTAGCAAAAAAGATCAATTTGAGAGTTTCCTGCTGGAATTATCTGCAAATGAACCTCAGAGTTCTTAAGAAACTTTGGGGTATGGAAGGGATTTTAGCAAGTGAAGAAAGAACTTCAGAGAAGCAAAGAAAGCTTGGTGACAGAAGCAAGACCTAGAGATAGTGAGACCAAAGAGAAAGTGAGTCAATATATGAGCAAAGAACACATTCAAGAGTATCCGGGAGTAAAACAACCAAAGAAAAAGTGGCGAAGAAAGAAAGAAAGAAGAGGAACAAAAATCCACTGTAATTGTAAATTTTACTCTGGATGATTTATTTATGTGAAATCTTCCTAGCATGAATTGAAGGATTACTCCAGGCTGGTTAAACCTCCTTAGGCAAAATAATCCTGAGAAACAGACTGAAGGGGAGATTTATTTTGGCCTTTTACTGAATATAATGGTAGAAACAGTACAGAACTCTTACCCTCAGAAAAAAAATCTTTTACATTATTTACCATCATATTCACTATAAGGGGTCAGTAAAAATGAGAAAGCATTTGCATTATTTCCAAAGAACTGTAGAAAAAAATGCTAGCAAAGTCAGCATTTTCTCAGAAGTTGTCAAGTCAAATTTAGTCTACCTTTGTGTGGTTCTAGAACAGGTGCACGTGATAGTAATACTCAATAGCTGGCTGGAGGGATGGATGGGAAACACATAGGAGGCACACATGTATTGTTAGGTGAGGGCATGAGCTGAAATGTACCACATGAACTTCAATGCCAAAGAAGAAACAATACACATATTTTCCTAAGTGCAAAAAGAAAGACAAATGTTTTGCATCCGCAGAGCAAATAAAATAGGTCTCTCAAGCAGGAAAGCTTTGCCCAGAGATAAAGAAACACTCTGGACCATCAGTAAAAGACACAAGGAGAAGGGGGCAAAAACAAACCTTCAATAAAAAGATACAAAACATACAGAAAAGTATAGGAACAACAACAATAAAACCCCAGATTTGGTGTCTGCAGGAATTGACAAACGCTTCTCGTTCAAATCTAACCTCAAGGCAGAATATGAAAAATTGGTAAAAGTATTAATTGGAAGAAAACTGAGAGAACTGACATCTGCCACGGCTAAAGAAAAAAAACAGAATTAAATCCCTTTGAAATACTCAGTGAATTTAAGAGCAACTGAAAAATTCTGTAATAAATCTTAACAGGATACACAAAATAGGAGCTTAAAGAACATAGTTTTTAATGGCCTAGCCTATTTAATGTCATTTCTTAAATGCTCCAATGTACTAAACATTTTATGATACAGCTAAAGGCCCAATCTCCATCCTGAAGAATTCAATTTATATTTAAAGCACAGCTTAGAAAAAAAAAAAGTGTTTTATAAAAAGAATTGGAATTGGTAGTTTCAGGCTACACTGTTTAGCTGGTTGCTTGTCGAGCTTACAGGTGTCTCAGTAGTATGTGAAACCTATATTTCATGTTGGAAAAAACACATCAGAGATTAATTTTAAATATTTAAAGAAGGAGAAGATAATGAAATGTGTGAGAGAGAACAAAATAAACCCTAAATTTCTAAAAATAATCAGATACTATGACTTCTAAATAATCTGGTTGGTGGACACTTCAGGAGCCTGTTACTGAGAAGAAAAAAAAAATCATCATTATAGCCAAGGCTTCAACTAGCTTCACAGGCCTCTGATAATTGGGTGACAGCAGGGAAGAATTTTATTTCACAGTTTTTATGATATGATAATAAGTTTATTACAGCTTCTTTCACCAAAAGATCTAATTTTTGTTCCAAGGAGGTGTTTGACCTAAACTTCTTTTATTTCACTTCAGCAGAAAAAGAAAATAAATCTTAAAAAAAAAACAAACAAAAAACCAAAAACCAAAAACAACCCCACCAGAAAAAACCCCAAAAACCCAAACCAAGCAAAAACTGTTTAGGAGTTATTATTATAACTAAACTAGTATGAATTTAGCAGTCTGAGAGGTTAACAATTTTCCAACATGTATCTCCTTTTAGCACAATACCATCTTGTACTATCATCTCCACATATTAAATCTATCTCAACTCTCTGTATCAGCTATATAGTTGAAGAAAATCACCACTCATGAAAAATAAATAGAAAGGATCATCTTCAAGTAAAAATAAACCGGTTTGCTGTTATTTGAATGCCAACACACAAAATGTGACATTGCTATTTGATAAAGGTTTTAAGGCAGTCAGCAAAACCTGATCCATTAAAGGCCTTTCCCAACTCTTTGTGAATTATGTTAACTACAGAGCTGGAAGCTGTTCTGTGCTGTTTGTACCAGCTTTCCAGGCAGAGGAGCACCATAAGAGAGACCTCTTGGCTTACATCTTCCCCATCAACAATGCTGAGGATTTCTGCCTCAGAGCCAGAAGGACCTGAAAATTCAGATGGCCATCCCTGCTTTCCCCCAGCACAGAAGGGAAGTGTGTGGAACTAAAGGTATTTCTCCTGCCTCTGTGCCTCTGACCAGGGAACTTTCAGCAGCCAACCCTGCCACAACAGGGCTGGGGCAAGGACCACCAGGGACCCCCGTCTCACCTGCAAGCTTGCTGTCTCCAGCACGCTTCCCCAACACCCCAGCCAGCACAGAGGAGGGCTTTTGGAAACCTGAATTTCTTCTCAGCTCTGATTTACAGCCTGATTCCATGCAGAGTTGTACAGTGTCTCTGGGAAGGTGGTCCATCGTGGGGGATGCCTCATTGAGAGGGAAAAACAGGAACTACTTCCACTGCTCTAACTACTAGCAGAAACATAATGGGAAATTATATCCTAAGACTTGTGAGGGAATGTGAATCATGGCCAAAGAAGATGCCAGATTCTGGAAAAATTCATACTGCCATACTCTGCACTTGCTGTTGTAAATTCACTTTTCACCTCTTGACATACATTGCATTGGGGACTTCCACTGCAGCAAGGCACCAGAGTCCTTTTGCAAGTGTTGTCTGAGGATGACAAACTAATAACAAGAGGGAATGATGGTGCGATGAGGGGAAGAGAACCATCAAATTTAGCAAAAAATGAAGATGCTTAGAACAATTAATCAAAAATCCAGAGGATATGAGGAAGAAAAAACTTTAATTGCCTGTATTGCAAGGCTGGGAGCCTTTTTAGTAAACAAGAGCTGCAATGGCTCATTTATGAGCATGAATTTTTCCTCGTTGCCATTACTGAGACTTGATTGGTTGATCTGCATGACTGGAATACTGAAATCACTGACTGTAATCTATTCAGGAAAGAAGAAGTTGGGAGAAAGAGTGTGAAAAGACACTTCATGCCAAAAATGGCCCTTACTAAGTGCTGACAGTGTAGAAGTGACAAATATTGGAAGTTTGGGGGTGAATATTTAACTGGCAAAGGACAAAGTACCAGCTGGGATTGGCTGCAAGTTACCATATCACACACAGTAGGAAGCCCTGGGCTCAGGTGAGCACCTGTCTACAGTGAAGGAGAACTAAATGGCTGTGTAATCACAGGAACTTCAGCCTGAGTGACATATGCTGAAGAAATTCTGATGCTAATGGCAACATTCTTCTAGAATTCAAAGTTATAGGTAAAAATTTCTAACATATTACTAGGTAAAAATCATGGTTATATTAGTAAAAATTCTTAGATTTGCTGTTTGCACAGAAAACAAAACCCAGTCAGCTGAAGAAATTCTGATGCTAATGGCAACATTCTTCTAGAATTCAAAGTTATAGGTAAAAATTTCTAACATATTACTAGGTAAAAATCATGGTTATATTAGTAAAAATTCTTAGATTTGCTGTTTGCACAGAAAACAAAACCCAGTCAGCTGAAGAAATTCTGATGCTAATGGCAACATTCTTCTAGAATTCAAAGTTATAGGTAAAAATTTCTAACATATTACTAGGTAAAAATCATGGTTATATTAGTAAAAATTCTTAGATTTGCTGTTTGCACAGAAAACAAAACCCAGTCAGCAATGATCCTGTATTGCTTTTAATGGGTTTATTTAAATGAATTGATAGCAATTAAGAACGAAATTAAATGGAAGGAGTGGAAATAGTATCAAAACATAATGAGTCTACAAAGAAGTAAGAACCAAAGAAAATAGATAAAGGAAACAAAAGTAAAAGAATACACAATAATTTAATAATGGACCTCACCAGACTCAAGTAAATCAAGATTACTCAATTAGAAAATTGAAAAGGCAATAAGGCCATGGCTGCTAAGGTCAATAAGAAGAGAGACTATTTGGGCTTTTTTAAATAGATATTAAAAGAAAATAAAAGAGAAGAACAATATTGGTTTTGCACTAGCAGATGGGAAATGCAGAATAAAGAATAATAGTTCAGACAAACCATGTGTGCTCAGTGCACAGCCTCATTCTCCGTTTAGGAGGGGAGAAATTTTATCATAAGGTAAAGCTGAAGTACTTTCCATTCCAGTGGTCACTCCAGAGAATTAAAAGGCAGTTAATAACAGCACACATTTCCAAATAAAAAGATCCAGGTATTTTTCATTGAGAAGTTTAGAAAAATCTGGTAAAGAAATTCTCTGAACCATTAATGTTGATTTTCAATAAAAACTGGAGCACCAGAAAAGCCCCACTGAAAAGGAGGAAAGCTAACGTTGTGCCAATATTTTAAAGGGGTAAATGAGATGATCTGTCAATCTAACATTGATTAGAGGCAAAATGATATGACTCATATAACAGCTGATATAAGACTCAATAAAGAATTAAAGGTGGATAACTAATGCTGATCATCAATAATTAATGCTGATCAACTTGAGTTTATGGAAAACAGACCTTATCAAGCTATCTTGATGGGTATTATTGATGAGATTACAAGCTGGATGATGATGGTAACCACATTGGTTTAAAAACTTAAGATTTTTTTAACTCATATTGATGACTACTTAACGAGGAAAACTAGAAGGATGAAAATTCAACATAGAGCATATTAAGTTAGCAAAAAAAGTAGCTAATGATACATCTCAAATTAGAATTTTAAATGGAAAACAACTTCTGAAGAAGTCAATAGCACCTTGTACTATCTACCATTTTAAGTATTTCTACATAAAAGGAAAAACAAAGGAAATTGCTATCAATATAGCTTGAAGATGAAAAGATAGCTTCAGTGGCATGTTTTGAAGAGGACTGGTTGTTTTATGTAACTTGGGTAACTTGGCAAGCTGAACATAAAGAAACATTTATCTGAGCAGGGAATCCATGGATTCCTTCTGAATTGTCTTGTTTTTTTCCTGGCTAAAGAAGCCTATCAGGAAACAGAGAAGGAGCTCTAGAGCTCATAGGAGATGAACAAGATGGACAGGACATTTCATGAGGATGATGAAAGCAAATCTGATGAGGCTTTTTGCATTTGAAAATGCAGCATTCCTTAATAACATACTGTGTTCACTCCCACAGCCCAAATTTCTAGAAAATATTGAACTGCTAGGGAGGATTTAAAAAAAAAAATCTGTGAAAATGATTGAAGGACTGAAAAATCTAGCTGGTAGTATAGTGCACAGGGAGACCAAGGTCTTTATCTCATCAGAAAGAAGATTATATATTAAAATGGCAACAGTTAAGACAAGATTAGAAGGAGACAAAAACAACCTTTTTGATTTCTAAAAGAAACTTTTCAGTGTTACTGCTAGAAGTTGAGCAAGTAGCAGTTCTTTAAAAATAAAGTTTAGACTAGAGATAAAATGTAATTTTTTGATATTATTTCTTCTACTGGATCTCTAGGATTTATTACAGAATATTTCATGTAGTCCTTGTTTTTAGAAAATTCTAAGTAATGTCTGGAACAGTATTTCCCAAATTTAGTTCAATCAGAAATGAGCCCAAGGAAGTCCTATCAGCTGTTGCAGAAAGCCAGTCTAGTCTGGGTAAACGAAGGGACTCCATTTCACCTAGAAAGCCACTAAAACGTTATAAACAAACATAACTTGGGTTATTCTTCTCTCTGATCTGTTGTGTGAGTTACAAGGCCACCCACGATCTCAGGAAAACAACAGGGTTTTCCAAGATCAGAGCCCAGAAGAGATCACGAGACCTGCTGCACGCCTTTTACTTTTCCTTCTTACAGTCGCCTCTTCATGAAGCCCACGGATTCCCTGCGTGGCAAAGCGAGTCCGCGCTAGGCACGGCTGCCTCCCGCAGCGTGGTACCCACGCCGCTTTCCTCCGTGCCCCGGCGGCCGGGGCGGGGCGGTGCCGGCGGCGCGGGCAGCGCAGGGCAGGCGGGAGCGCTGCGGGCGGGGAATCTGCGCGCCCACAGCCATCCGCAAGGGCGCCCGTGTCTGTGCATGAACGCAGTGCCCTCTCTTGACGGGTTCCAGTTTGCAAAGAGTACCAAGGCTCAGCTGCAGCTGAACGCTACCAGGGCACTTCCAACTGCTCAGAGCTTTGGAGACTGGCAGTACGGCGGTTCATTCCACTTCTTCTATTTGCCCGTCAAATCTCCTCCTTGAATACAAGCCATATTTTTATCCCTCTCTCCATTTTCCTCCTTTTCAAAGACCAAAGTCACACTTCTGTCACAGAAGAAAGCATCTTTCTATTTGTCAAATGTCAGGATTTCAGTTTCACTGGCAATCAAAATATTTGCTGAAAACAGAGCCTGTTTATTTCAGAATTAAAATATGTTAAAATAATTTGTCAAATAGATTACATTAAATAGAAACTTGATTAATTAAAAATTAGATTTGACAGTGACTTAAGGAAAAAAGCAACTTTCAATAATATTAATAGCAGAATGCTTAAAAATATAATTTTAATGTACGTGAGTCATGATTTCATGGAGTAAAGGAAACGAACTGAAAAAACAATGGTCACAAAGAACAATCTGACCTCCTCATTGGCCAATTTTAAATGTGAGAAGAAATTCCATTGCTATGAAAATGATTTCTCCCTTGTGTTACCTTGCCCTAGGCAAAATGAGAACACATTTATTTTCCAGATGAGGTATATAAGAAGCAGAATGTTTAATCGACTTGCTAAAGGTTACACAACTTTATAGGAGACAGATAAGAAAAATCTACTTTGTGGATGTCCAAAGTACCTAACATATGAAGTGTTTCAAATCTCTGTACGCAGATCCACTGAAATGTAGGATCAATAATATTAAATTACCTATACAATGCTTTAATGTCCACAAGTGAGAAAACATTGACTAAAAATAGTGATAGCATTATTAGACTCTCTTTTTTTTCCCCCAGAAAGACTAATAAGTGCACAGAAAATTACAGTGTTAGTTAAGAAAAACATTGTACAAACTGTGTCCACAGAGAGCAATGATAAGCCTTCAGGTTGACAATTTTGTTAACCATGCTCCTTTGTGAAGCAAGACAACATGGCAAGGAATTCCTCCTACTCTCCCATTCCTATTTTTCCCATTCTCCTACAGAAGGTGGGGCAGTCTGAAAAATGCCAAAGCTGTTGCATCCTTAAGGTCTCTCCAGCCTGGGTGGGAAACAAACTCAGCAGCAAGGACGCAGTGACAGCACTTGGCTGCCACTGACCTGTGGCCCCAGAGCAGGGTTTTTGTCACTTGTGTGCTGCAGTTGGTGGCCCAGGAAGGTCAGACACCCTCGGACACTACTCTGCTGATCTCTGGTCTTACCCCATGCTGCAGCCACCTGCAGGAGGTCAGCTGAGTACCTGGGTGCAGCACCCCTCCAGACAGTCTCAGTATTCATATTCATGTATAATTCACTAAGATTTTCTACCAGCAGTCTTAATGGCAGGCATGTGATGGCTGCATTGTCTACTAAGGCAGTATATGACAGAGTGCCAGGGACACATCATTCTCTTCTTCAATCTAACAGCTTGCTGAACTTCCCCATCCTATTCCCTTCACATTTTGAAAACTGGCTTGTCCTTTGCTTGCACATGAGAAGGGACATTGCTACTACCATTACTTCATCCACCCATTGCCAGAAATAAAAGGCCCAGAAAATTCCCTTACTGGTTAGTATTGCTAAGTAGAAAGGACACATGACATTATTTACAAAATCTAGTTACTTAGAATCAGTCAAGAGACTGAATCCATTCAGTGAATGAATTATCCTTATTACTGTTATTACTTACATCTCATCTAAGGTATGGATATTGTTGAATAAGAAAGTAAAATCTTATTATTTTCTTCACACCAGTTCCAGTCACCCAATATTTCTCTCCATAAGGCAAAGAGAGACTGTTTCTGTTTCCAGTAGCCAGAGTGCATGACATGGCCTCAGGTCTCCAGCACAGACTGGTAGGAACAACAGGTTTTGGAAATAGAAGCCAAGGACTTTTTCATCTTTGTAGAAGCTATGATGCATGGAAGCATAGAAGCTAGGCTTTCCGTGTCTATTTTTTATTTCATTCATGAAATGATGCCCCTCCTAATATATCTCACCCTCTAGCTAGTTGTTGTCTGGTGACTTTTACAAGTCTTAAATTCATGCCTGAAAGGGATAACACTGCTCTTCTCATTCAGTTAAAACAAAGACTTATTTAGGAAATGTACACATTTAAAGCCACTTAATGTTTCAAATATCATTATTTTCTGTAGCAACTGCTTCTTAGTTAAATGGTTTTTCAGACATCAGACTATTATATGACAGATGATTTTGTCACTATGCAAAATGTGAAACCTGTAATCAACTTGTTATGGCATTTCACACAAGTATGTGACAGTAAAATAAGTAAACTGTCATTTGGGCAATCAAGTCTTGAAATCCTGCAGAAGGTAAAAAAAAAGTACCTGACACTCAATCTTCATGGTAGAGATGATGTTCAAAAAAATCATTTAATACTGCTACAGTCTTAGAGGTTTGAATAGAATTTTTATTGCAGTGTTCTTAAGCCTGCAATAATTTTGTATTATGTTTTAATCACTTATTTTTTCCCCTCTAATTGACTGTTTCCCCAGAAAGTCAACATGCACGTCACACAGCAAGGTCTGCTCTGTTAACAAGGTGTTGGTTAAATTGAAATAATATTTTCCCTTTACTGTTGATGACAACATTATCAATTACAAAGCATTTTCAGACTGGTTTGATATGAGAATGGATGCAGTAGGTAGGAGCCCATGCTGATTTACTGGCACCTGGGGCAGCCTGGGGAGGTGGTGCTGGCGGCAGCAAGTTCCTACATGGCTGGAATGCTTGGCATGACATGCCCCTGAACCCACACTGTGCTGGCTTAACAGATTTCACATGAAAGTTTTATTAAAGGAAAGGGATACAGAAGCTAGGTCCACAAGCCACTAGTGGCCCTTCCTGCCAGTCTGTCTGGCCTGCGGCTTGTTCTCGCAACTCCTTGCTCTCCTCTGTGGCTGCTGGCTTGATGCAGCAGGCTGGCAGCTGCAGCCCTCCTTGGGCTTCCCTTTTCACCAGAGGCTCCCCCAGGCTCACGGAAGAAGCAGGCTAGGGTTAGGCTTAAAACCAGCTAGTAAGTCCTGTCAAATCACAGGGAAGGCACTCTAGGGGACACAGGTTTCACCATTATGTTGGCGAAAGCCGTGTTCCCCTCTCGTCTCCAAAGAGCAGACATCCTGGGTGTACAGGCACTAGCAATGAGCTCCTATAACTGTAAGTGCAAAATGAATCTGTAGCCTCCTGTTTCCAGTCATTAGTCACAGGCACAGATTTCGGAACTGATCTGCTCCCAGAAATTAGTTATAGAAATAGGAATAAAATTACACTTGATTGAGAAGACTGAAGGGAAACTGGGAAATCTATTTTTATCTGTCTTTTTTGGGTTGTGTGGGTTAGGGTGGTTTTTTTTGTTTGTTTGTTTGTTTGTTTTGTTTTT
Source organism: Irena cyanogastra (assembly GCA_013397155.1). Taxonomy (NCBI): domain Eukaryota; kingdom Metazoa; phylum Chordata; class Aves; order Passeriformes; family Irenidae; genus Irena; species Irena cyanogastra. The sequence continues at coordinate 150,467 of VWZV01004010.1, forward strand.
ACCTCTTTATGATTACAAATCAACTGGTGAAACCATTGTAGCCAATAAGTTAATGTTTTGCATGGAATAACCTTCAATGAAGAGCACTGCACAGCCTGCCTTTGAAGAAAATTGGTTTTGCTTTGACAAAGTTATGAATGTTTGGAAATTACTCACTGAGCACATATAACAGGCCTTTTGTTAAGTCTAACTAGGAACCAAAAAACCCAGTATTGCTGTGTGTACACAGCTGATTTTGCTGCATAGTGAAGCCACAGGGCCCCAAGAACAGGCTTAGACTGGACTCAAAAAGGCCCTGACCTGAGCATTTGACCCAATGAGAGCTCAATCCTGTGGCTCACTTCGAGTCCTCTCAATAAAAGAGATTAAACAGATAACAGTGACATGGAGAAAGGAAGTTTGTGTGGACAGATAAGCCACAGACCAGAGGAAAGTGGAAAACAGCATAGAAATAGACACATTTACTTTAAAGGTACTTAGGAGAAGGAAAACAAGTTGAGATTTTTACTACAATGCAAAGGTATAGGAGAAGGTGTTGAGAAGAAAAACGATCAAGGAGCTTTGGGAAGCTGTCAGAGTCCATGGAGACTGTAATTTTGGACTCTTTCACTACTGCTCAGGTTTTCCTTAGGAAATCTCCCACTGTAATGAACAACCAGAACAGTTATGGGCACAGAGAAAGAACTGTTTGCTTCCTCTCAAGTGTCCAACTGAGTACAAACTGCCTTTTCTGTTAGCTTCCCAGCTCCCAGTCTCAGATAATGAGATACACTGTTCTTGCCACTGCCATGTGCTATAGGATGACCCTGTTGGAGCAGGGAAATTGGACTAGATGACCCACTGTAGTCCCTTCCAACTCCACCCATTCTGTGTAAGTGTAAGCATGATATCCTGAAGAAGCGAAGAAAGACTGAGTTCAGAGGTACCTGAACTATTCTCTGCCACTTGCTGGGCACCTCTGCTTTCTAAGCCTCAGCTGTTTCAGAGCTTTATTTGTTCTCACCTATGGCTATCCCTAGTAGTCGCCTCCTTAGATCCTCAAGTTAATGTTCACCGTGTTTGGTATTCCTCGTGACCAGTGATTTGACTGGTCCATACTGTGTCTGACAGCACAGAGGCTGACAATCAGAAGAATGTAGTTATGCAGCAGAGGACAAACACTGTCACTTCTGTGCGAGTTTTGCTTCCCTGTGGAGTGCTCATTACATTATAAGAATTTTAGGACTCATAACTGCTCATTTGACAGTTTGCCAACTATTTTGACAAACTTGCTTATAAAATTAGAGCAAACTACATGGGGTTCTAAGCTCCCAGAGAGCTTCCAGTTTTACAGGGCATTTGTGCTGCAAACAAATATCCACATGTGCTCAGGAAACCCAGTGATGTTCCTCCAGTTCATAACTGAACGTCCTGCATAAAACTGCTTCTGCTAATGGGCGGCTCAGTAAGAGTGACCTGGTCCAAAGCATCGTCAAGGTGGTTGCTGATGACACAGCAATTAACAACCTTTGGAAGCTGACTGACACACCAGATCTTGACACGTAATTTGCCACCAACTTGATGTATTCTGAATGCTTTTAACAGCAAAGGGAAGCTGGATCGAGTCACTAAGTGCAAACGTTCCTCATCATAATGGTGGGCAGAACCAGCTCCCTGACATCAATTAGTATTTTTTTTCTAAATTGGACCAGTCTTGTTCTTCTTTTCCTGTCCTCACCCTCCAGCTCCTAGCCTGTGTCTCGGACCTCTCCCAGTGTTCCAGGTCAGACTCTTCTGATCTGCCTCCGCCTGACAGCTCTGCTCAGTGTGGGAGTGACACCGGCGCGGCGTGCAGGCGGGGGCCGGCGTGTCCCCGGCGGTCCCGGGGAGCTCTCCCCGGTGCCGGCGGCTGCGGAGGAAGCGCGGCTGGGGCGGCTTCCCCTGCACCGCCGCCTGCGGCCCGCCAGGCGGCAGCAGCGCGCTCCGCCGCGGGGCTGCGGTCGCGCCGGCTCCGCTGCGCGCCCGC
>VWZV01004010.1:152892-175732 GCA_013397155.1 Irena cyanogastra
GGGGAAGGAGGGGGCGGCGGGGCGGCTCCCCCGTTGCCCGGAGTGGGAGCTCGAGGAGGAGCAGGGTGGGAAGGCAGCGCCCGCGCTTTGGGCGAGGAGGGGCCGGGGGCCCGGGGATGAGGATCCGAGTGCGGCGGCGGGGTGGGATAAAGGGGCTGTGTTACAGGTAGTTTGGCAGGGACTCTGCCAGGGAGGCTGCGGTGGGCGCACGGCGGAGTTAATAAACTCGGGCAGTTCTCCCAAGCGTTGAGTCAAGTTGGTACCTGGTTTCCTTTCACTGGCCCTGTGTGAGGCACAGACGCGTGTCAGGGGTGATGCGCTGCTTGCAAACAGTTTGCCATACAGGTGTGTGTCTGTGTGAAGTTGTCACGCCTGAGCTGTTCTGCAGATGTGTATTTTTTTTGGTTTGTTTTCTTTCAGACTTGTTGTCCAGTGTATTTTAACACTGTATCATTATGTTGCTACAGAACTCAGACATATATTTATATTTACCTTTGGAGGAGACATGTGGCAGCACTTGTAAGCTACCAGCGAAACTAGATTGAGTTTAAAAAGTAGGCGCTGAGATACAATAACAAAGAAACTCCCTAAAAATAGATCTGGTTAGCAAGATGGTTGGGCTATACAATTGTATTGTGACACTTTGAAAGAGACTGGGGTTAAAGTTAAGAAACTCATATCCCTTTCTGTAATGTATATATGGGTTATTTCGTTGTTGTGAAATCAGATACACGATGTAAGAATTCCTGTGGATTTGGATGCAATGACATACAGATAAAGACCTATCAATGGAATATGCCCCATTTCTTATTCTCATTATATTGAATGTTCATGTGCTGGCAGAACAGGTGCTGGAAGCACCTTTGTTAAGCAGTTAACCTTATGGCAGAAACGAAATATTTCATGTTACTCCATCCCTCTACCTCTTAGTGAATAGTTTTGCTGAGAAAGTCTAAGTCAGTGTCAATAGCAACCAGCATTGTTGCCAATTGTCTTTCCTCGAGGCAGAGAACTACAAAAGAAGAAAAATAATAGATTTCAGGAACAAAATCAGTAAAACAGTATATAAGAAAGAAAGATGTGTTATCAGATCAGAAATTTGAAATGTCTGTGATCTTTTTACCAGTTGTCATCAATCCTTAATCCTTTTGTATTCTGAAAAACATTTTATTTGTATTTGCTGTTCCCCACCTAAGTTATTTAATTCTTTGTAACTGGATGTATCTTATCAGACATGATTTATTCATGTGTATTGTCTAAAAAGGAATCTTGAATAGTAGTAATAGAGTGAATCTTGAGTGGAATGGTAGGAATGTAGCCTTTTCCAGCAATTTGGAAACATAAAATTAATGGCTGAAGTTCTTCAGATCCATTTAAGTTTCAGAGATGTACTTTTTTTCCTCCAAAGGCGACAAAAATGGTTTAAATTGTGCCTCTTAAAATGCTTTTTTTTTTATTTAATGCATGTAACAACCAGGAGGTCATGATGACTATAGAATGTGCTAAGATGTTAAATTATTATTTTTTTTGAAAGTCTGTGAAGGAAAGCATATTTGCTAACTCATGGTGACAAAAAATACATGCAGAACTTATAAAAACATCAACAGAAATGCCCTGTAGGAATGTGTCAGCAGGTGGATGAACAGGTAAGTTAATGCAGAACTGTAGCATTACTTTCTACATGAAGCTTCCTAGAAGTAATTGTAAACTAGAGGGTCAAATAAACATATTTTTTAAAAATAAATTCTGTTTTCTGGAGTAGCTTAAGGAAATTTTTAAGAGAATCATAAACTGAAACCCAACTTGAAAATTTGTATTGAGCAAGAAAAGGATGTGCTAACAGCAGTGAAAACTTCTGAATCACACTTGGCCTGTGTCATGACATTTAGATAGGTTAAAAGCAGGAGTAATCATTTAAATGAGAAAAAGGAGATGGAATGGAAAAAAATATGCATTTTATTAAAATCACGTGTCGTATTCCTTCATGTTCCATATACCATCAGATGGGAATAGGTTATGAGTTTTAAGTCAAGGAGATTTACCTCTCCTCACTAGGCCCGTGGGTAATTAGTCGGTTGTCAGGACTTTTTTAGGTAAAGACTACTTAAAAGAGCAAATGCTGTCAAGATCCATCCTGGAATTAACAGCCACGTTAATGCAGATGCAAATCAAAAACAAAGGATCTAGTAGTTATATGGCCTGAGGAGATGGGTGTGGGAAGCATTTCCACACTGATAACCATACTATAAAAAAAAAGTGTAAAACTTAAAATGTGAAGACTATGTGTTACTGGTACCTGGGATTCAGTTTTAAAATGGTCATATTTGAGTAGAAAGTGTACTTTTGTTTTGGAGAAAGAAGTTGGTAAGAAGAAATCTTACCAAGATCTTTTTTTAAATGTAAATATGTTCTTCCATCTCTACAAAGCTAGGGTGTGGTGATCTAATTGGTCTTTGTAGGCACTGCACAATAAACAGTATTGTAGAATACTGCAGTTCATTAGAGCAGCTGTTGCATATTGTACATANAATACTTTTGGTCTCTTGCTCATTTCTCTTCTGAAGAAAACCCTCAGCACAGGGGCTTCTGGTGGTTTTTGTTTTATGGTAGCTATCCTGGTTGCAATAAAAGACTTCTTTGCTATTTCATTTTGTCCTTTAAACCTCTTTATTTTTGGGTGTTTCCTTTTCTTTTAATAGCTTGCATCAGTAGCACTGATGTCTTGTTGCCTAGTCTTTTTAATAGCAAGAGCAGCAAAGGTGAAACTGACAAGATTATTTTGCTTTCTGGAAGTTTTCAAGAGCCCCACAGAAAACAGTTTGAAACTTTCTTCATTGTTGCTGCTTGGGAAAACTTGGAGCATGAAAAAACAGGAAAAAGTACAACGTTTTCAACTTAAAAGATCTCCCCCCAAATGCAGTGATGAAGAAGGACAGTATTTCATAAGGAAACTTTAAGTCCCTAGTAATCATTGCCTAATTGTTTCCCACCATCAGACAAAAATTGCTATAGTCCCAAGGCAAATTAGATAACAGATAATTCAACTTTTACACTCCCTTCTCTCAGTTTCCATCTGAATTTACTGAACTCATTTATTAAATATTTCTCTAAAATTCGTCTGNACCAGTTGTCATCAATCCTTAATCCTTTTGTATTCTGAAAAACATTTTATTTGTATTTGCTGTTCCCCACCTAAGTTATTTAATTCTTTGTAACTGGATGTATCTTATCAGACATGATTTATTCATGTGTATTGTCTAAAAAGGAATCTTGAATAGTAGTAATAGAGTGAATCTTGAGTGGAATGGTAGGAATGTAGCCTTTTCCAGCAATTTGGAAACATAAAATTAATGGCTGAAGTTCTTCAGATCCATTTAAGTTTCAGAGATGTACTTTTTTTCCTCCAAAGGCGACAAAAATGGTTTAAATTGTGCCTCTTAAAATGCTTTTTTTTTTATTTAATGCATGTAACAACCAGGAGGTCATGATGACTATAGAATGTGCTAAGATGTTAAATTATTATTTTTTTTGAAAGTCTGTGAAGGAAAGCATATTTGCTAACTCATGGTGACAAAAAATACATGCAGAACTCATAAAAACATCAACAGAAATGCCCTGTAGGAATGTGTCAGCAGGTGGATGAACAGGTAAGTTAATGCAGAACTGTAGCATTACTTTCTACATGAAGCTTCCTAGAAGTAATTGTAAACTAGAGGGTCAAATAAACATATTTTTTAAAAATAAATTCTGTTTTCTGGAGTAGCTTAAGGAAATTTTTAAGAGAATCATAAACTGAAACCCAACTTGAAAATTTGTATTGAGCAAGAAAAGGATGTGCTAACAGCAGTGAAAACTTCTGAATCACACTTGGCCTGTGTCATGACATTTAGATAGGTTAAAAGCAGGAGTAATCATTTAAATGAGAAAAAGGAGATGGAATGGAAAAAAATATGCATTTTATTAAAATCACGTGTCGTATTCCTTCATGTTCCATATACCATCAGATGGGAATAGGTTATGAGTTTTAAGTCAAGGAGATTTACCTCTCCTCACTAGGCCCGTGGGTAATTAGTCGGTTGTCAGGACTTTTTTAGGTAAAGACTACTTAAAAGAGCAAATGCTGTCAAGATCCATCCTGGAATTAACAGCCACGTTAATGCAGATGCAAATCAAAAACAAAGGATCTAGTAGTTATATGGCCTGAGGAGATGGGTGTGGGAAGCATTTCCACACTGATAACCATACTATAAAAAAAAAGTGTAAAACTTAAAATGTGAAGACTATGTGTTACTGGTACCTGGGATTCAGTTTTAAAATGGTCATATTTGAGTAGAAAGTGTACTTTTGTTTTGGAGAAAGAAGTTGGTAAGAAGAAATCTTACCAAGATCTTTTTTTAAATGTAAATATGTTCTTCCATCTCTACAAAGCTAGGGTGTGGTGATCTAATTGGTCTTTGTAGGCACTGCACAATAAACAGTATTGTAGAATACTGCAGTTCATTAGAGCAGCTGTTGCATATTGTACATACATAAATGATGTAGGTGTCGCAAATGGGGAAAAAAGGGAGTTGTTTCAAATACTGGTGCAGGAGTAGAGCTGTGTTAGCTTGAGAGACCCTGCACGAGCAGAATTATTTTCATAAATGCATTTTAAGTGCTCATAGTTAAGGCAACATACTGTATACCGTCAGATTATCAGAAACCTCAAGGAATGCTTCTGCTCTCAAGGGCATACTGATCATTGCTTTCTGCTTATTAACATACGTATACCTCACTGTTTGTGCTCTCATTTGTACTATGGAAAACAACCTTTGACAGCTCATTTTCCTCTGCATTTGTAGCCAATGAGAAAAATTAGCAGCAAGTAAAAGCTAATTTTGCTCATGTTAGGAGCAAGGCATTGCCTTATGTATATAAAATCAGTTCTCTCTCTCTCTCTCCGTGTATATATATATATATATATANTGGAGCATGAAAAAACAGGAAAAAGTACAACGTTTTCAACTTAAAAGATCTCCCCCCAAATGCAGTGATGAAGAAGGACAGTATTTCATAAGGAAACTTTAAGTCCCTAGTAATCATTGCCTAATTGTTTCCCACCATCAGACAAAAATTGCTATAGTCCCAAGGCAAATTAGATAACAGATAATTCAACTTTTACACTCCCTTCTCTCAGTTTCCATCTGAATTTACTGAACTCATTTATTAAATATTTCTCTAAAATTCGTCTGGTGTGGCTATTGTTTTTCTTTTCTTGCCTTTTTTTTTTAAGTAAACTGTATTGCAGTTCAGATATTCCAAGTAAGTATTAAAAACATTACAAAATTTGTAAACAAGTCATATATGTATATATATATATATGCAAAGGGTCGGTTAGTGATTGTGAGGTACTCGATCTGATGCTCTAAAGAAGTATCTGTTATAATGTACATATCCCTGAATCTCTGAAAACTGGTGCCTTTCACAAGCACCAGTATATGATGCTTGTAAAGTCTCTCCTTTCTTTTGTTGGCACTTCATACGTAGGGCTATGAGCACACTGACACACAACCTCATGGTGACTCTTTCTGAACTCATCCTGTTGCAGGTCTGGCCAAAGCCACTGTCCAAGTCTGTCATGCTGGCCAAGCAGAATGATAAAGATACCCAGATTTGGTTGGTTTGCTAAGAGGCCAACTCTTTTGAGCTAATGAAAAAAATGATCAAAGTGCAAATGGTTTGTATAGAATGTCCTCATTCTGTACTTTTCCACAAATGAATAATGGTAATTAAGAGAAAATTAAAATACTTTGTTTCAAAAACTGTTTCAGCTGAGGTAATTTCTATACTTAACTGTGATACTGGTGTCCATAAACATATTTAATTGCTTGTTGGACATGAAGATACATATTTGAACTGCAGCAGGTAAAGTGGTGGAACTCAGGAAATTAATTACCTACAAACTATTATGGAAAGAAGTATCTACCATGTTTCTTCTATGACAAGAGGTGTCATGAGAGATGTCTATAATCAATATTGCACACTTGATATAAGACTGAAGAATTTCTTGTACTCTTCCAATTCTCCCTTGCATTATTAAAAATTGGCATATGTAACTAAAGAGAATAGAGCATGATACTTGGGGAAAAAGTCTGCTTTAGTGATAGGTGCTGTAAAGTTTAGGTTTGCCTTTTTATATATGAATAGCAAACATTCTTATGCTCATTCAAACACTTCATGAATGGTGATCATGACAGGCTCTAGTCTGTATCACAGATCTAGCTACAAGGTTCAATACAGTTTAATATCCTGAATATCCTTACTTGGAGAAAACCTCGTGTTTTAACAGTTTGGAGGTTTAATTCTCAGGACTTTCAGAGAGTGAAGTTTGCTGGATTAGAGCTCAGTTCTCACTGACAGCAAAGCAAAGGCAATCACAGTGGATATTCTTTAGAATTAGCTATCCTGAGGTATTATGCAATGAAGAACATATTTTTGTTAATATAGGGTCTTGCACCATGCAAAGTGTCAGGGTACTTTGCCATAGAACACCAGACTACATAACTAGTGAACATAGAATGTCTTTTCTTTTTTTTTTTCTTTGTTTTTGTTAAAGGGAAACAGTAGTGCAATTTTGGGACTTTGTTTTTAATTTCTGGGTTTGGGGGAGAGGTTTTTTTCTTTTTGCATGTGTGTTTTGATTGTGTTTCATTGTCACTGCTGCCAATGGTTTTCTATAGCAGCTTTAGGAGAGAAGTGTCTGCAGTGGAAAATTCTGATGACATGTACACGTTCCTACATTTTCTGCTAGCGAAAGGGAAATGAAAAACGTGGGCTTTTCACGTGGAATGGGAAGTGATGTTACTGTGCTTAGCCAGTGGATCTGTAGTTTTATCAATTTGCAAAGAATAGAAGGAATTGGTTTCAGTTTTGGGTAGTACTTAAGTGCTGCTTTTGAAATTGTGACTGTGTTAACAATTTGTGTCTGTCCCTTCTTTCAAGTCCTGCTTTGTTTTCCTCCTTTAAAGTTGATTTGTTTCAAATTTGATAGGAAAGTGAAAGTTTCATTGTATCCAAAAACATGTGATCCTACTAACAATGAAAAGCAAACAGTCTGTGAATAGCAGACTTTCAGCAGATGTGTGTTTGAGAGCTATTGTATAACACTAAGGAGTAGATTTCGAGGTGTTGCTGGAAATAGATAAACCAGAAACTTGATTATGAATTCAGAGAGCTAACATCTCTTGTCATGAGAAAACATATAGCAGTGTTTTTAACTTTGTGAGACCTTTGTAGAAAAATAAGCACTTTTTAAAAAATTCTATTTTGAGATAAAATACCAAGGATTCATAACCAAACTTTTTTTTTTCCTTATAACTTGTGCTCAAAAGGGGTCATGAATGCAGAAAATGGATGTCTGAGATAACAGTCCATTATATAATTTAATTTTAGTGGCTTGACATTTCCTATGAATGGGACAGTATTATTTTTTGTAGAAGGGTAAATGCATAATGATAATGAGTAACCAGTTATGCATGTCAAGAAAAGTGGAGTGTGTTGTGTTAAGTTACAGGGGTAAAAGATTTAAGACCAGATGAATAACTGTTTTAATTCACTGCATTTTGAAGCTCCTTTAGAGTTCACTTAGCAGACTCAACATTCTGATACTGTAGTGTTTGGTAGGAAGGAGAGGTTTAAATAGATTGAGAGAAGCTGAATGAACTACCTGGTTATAGGCACCTAGAATATCTAGCAAAGTTACTCTTCTTGTATAGCCATGGGGAAAATTTGTGACAGTAGGAATTAATTCCATATTGACCGAGACTTAAGCTAGCACCTTGAATAATGAATTGTGTTGTAGTTTTATTTTTGTTGTGTTTTTTTGTTGTTGGTTTGGTTTTCTTTTGGTGGGTTTTTTTGTTTGTTTGTGTTTTTTGTTATTTTTGTTTTGTTTTATTTTTCTGTTGCTTTACAAAAAGCACTAAGTGAGCATTTTAAAAATATACCTAAGGTTCCCTCTAGTCAGTCTGTAGTCAGTGAAGGGAAATATCTCATTTTGTAGTTAACAGAAAGGAACAGGTTTTGTGGTTGAAAACAGAAACACAATATTTTAAGTTAGTAGTGACTACTGTCCCAGGCTGAGCTGTGAGAATGTAGACAGTACAAAGTGCAGCAGATAAGGTGTGAAAACAAGTACTTGATGAGTTGTTCCAGAAATTAATCTAAATCCATATTGGATCTTCTCAATATTTTGGTGCATTTGATGACACAGATGTCAACATCTAGTTTCATTTAGCCCAGCGTTTTTAGAAACTCCCCTGAGCTTAGGGACTGGTGAGATTCAGATGATGTTTGTTCTGGAGGCTGATGTTAGTGAACTATTTGTGTATCCCAGTACACTCCAAACTTCAGTTTTGGTCCCATGGTCCTGCTGAGCTCAAGAGATTATCCCAGGTGTAAAATGCCGAAAGAGACAGCAGATTCCAGTGGTCTTTTATAAAAGGTATGTCAGAAATTTTGAATTTTTACAGGATTTAGGGTCCTGAATTCAAGTGACATTTTATGGAGAATAACAATAGTGAGTATTTTTGCTATTGACTATTGATGATCTGACTAAATCAGAATAGTCTCTCTAGGCTTCCCTGCAATCAGAAGAAGGAGTCCATCAGGATAGGTCAGAGTGTCTAATGTTTCTTGGCTTAAACTGACCATTAGAGTTGTGCCTTAAGTAAAGTGGTCTTTCAACTAATGTAGGCTTTTTGAGAATGGGAGAGAGAAGAATAATCACAGACCCATTGTATGATATTAGTCACTCAAAGTACTTATTATCGATATTTTCCTTACTCTTGCATTTTCACTTGTTATTTTAGTGAGGAATGTTTGATTTTAAGGACAGCTGTGATCTACGGATTGAGCAATGCTGTTTTGGAAAGGTATTTGTGTCTTCATTGACTATCAAGAGAAACTAAGGAGCCTGCTTTCACTAGAACAATGTCAGCCTTTATGCATACTCCCTTATGATCCCCTAAAATATGATGCTAAAATCACATGAAATAAATCAATTTATGCTCACTTAGGGGTTTGGATGATTTTTCTGTAGCTTCCAACAGGAGTGAAGAAGACAGGGAGCATTGTAAATAATGCGCGATCAAAGAGTGCGCTGAAAATGTAATAACTTTAAAGAATCAGATAGTTTATTATCATCCAGGTTAGTCTTCATTTATTTGTTTTGTCATGATGAGTGAAAGTGAGGGACTGTTGAGTGCTACCTGACTTGTAAAGTAGAATGGGTGCAATAGTTGAAATGACATTTTCTTGCCCCTGTGGCAAATAAACATTTCACAGTTCATTATTTTATGTCCTCTCCCCAGTTGTACATGTACCAGCTGGATGGCATCTGAGAATCGTTTAAGCATTTTATCATTCTATAACCCTCTGATAGAAATGACATTTAGAAGAAAAATTACTGATTTCTGTGTTCACTAAAGAGTAAACATGCATAGCTAATGATTCTATTCACCACAGATCATACTTATGCATTTTTAATAAAAATTTGATTTTAATTCATACATAACTTATGAGAAATGTTTATCAATTTGGAGATCTGCTGATTCCCACTTAAATGTTTACATGTATCTGGATACCTTGAAAATATCTCTCACTGATGCTCAGATTAAGGTGAATCTTTACAGACAAGTTGATTCTCTGCTGCCTAAATAATGATGTAAAGTATATAGGAAATGTTGATTATTATATTGATTGCTGAAAACATTAAAAAACCCCATTTGTTTGACATAAATGAGTCTGGTATTTTGCTATGCTGTTTGAAGAAATAGGTTTCTAATATTAGAATTTGAGGTGGCAGTGTGTGTGTGGGGGTGTTCTTTTTTTTTTTTTTTTTTTTTTAATTTGGGATGTTAGGCAGTATCTCTAGTGGAAAGTAACATGTAACTGGCAACTTACCAGTTGTGTGAATGGGAATAGGAAAAGTCTGTCATATTCTATATTCATACCGTAACAGATTGAGTTCTGGTTTCCTCCTCACCCTTCTTTTCTTATGAAGGAATTCTCATTAGTGGAGTTTGTTACAGAAAGCAGCATGTGAGGTTAATGCTATTATTTCTAAGAGGTATGTTGAAATTATGATGCCATGTTTATACACTACATAACCTTTCAGAAGGCAAAAAATGCAGGACCATTTGCAGATAGTGGGAGAGAGACTCATGCTATCTCATTCAGACATGTAATGAATAGGCTCTGAACCACTTTCTGGAAGTGGCTGCCTATTTTTGACTGTATAGGCCTGTCTTCTGCATGCACCTTTATTAACCTCATTATACTGTTAAGCCTGCTTATTTTTGATGATATCTTTGTATTAAAGAAGATTAGATAGACTGTCAAACTCTTTTTTTAGAATTCAGGCAGAACATAATTGAGTGATACATAACATTTCTTCTGGATGAATGGAAGTCATACTAGAGGCCTAGAACAAGGGTCAGAGGGCTGCCCCTGTTCACCTTAAGTAGCATTTACTGTCACTCTGAGTGATGCTGCAGTAGTGAATTAAATTGGTGTACAAGAACAAGATGCTATTAAGAGTTAGAGGGTCTTGAATCTAAGGTACTGACTAATATTTGTGTAAGAAAGCTTAACTGTCTTAGGAAATGGTGTCCTTCCTCTCCAGGTGACTCATAGTATGGGTCAATTTACTAATTAAAAATTCCTTTAAACTTCTTCATAGACAGACTAGTAATTGGCCCTCAACAAGTATATTCTTCTTGTTTGAAGATAAAAAGCTTTTGTGAGGAAAGGAAGATAGATGCTGCAATGCTTCTTTAGAACAATGCATGTTTCTTTGAAAAGCCATTCTTCAATAATTAAACAAAATGTAAAGTTTGCAAATTTTTGCCGTGACTGACAATGGCTTAACATTTTTCATTATACTCTGGTCACAGTCTTTGTGGCAGGGTGTTCTACTACAGAGCACAGAAACAAAAGGAGAAAAAACCTCGTTGTGTCATTGCTGCCTTCACAAAGCCACAAATACATTAAACTCAAGATACTGTTCATTGTGCTCTTGAGTCACCAGTGACAAAGGTGCTGTGAGTACCACTGAATATGAGGGAGTCATATGTCATTACATCACTGTTCAAATTGGCAGAGCAAATAGCATTAAAACAAATGAAAATGAAAACATTAGCGGCTAAAGGACAAAACAGTAAGAGGCTTGACTGAATAAAATATAATATAGAATTTAGATATTATTTTTGTCATAAGTTATAAAGTTGATTTTACCTTTTCCCTGTCTTTTCTTTTTAATTTACTTTTAAGTTATTGTCCATGCCCATTTCATGCCCTTGATGCCAGTTAGCTTTTATTTTCTTCAACACTTGCAGCAGTCATAGGCAGTGACAGCAGCTTGGTAACAAGCCAGATGATGGCACTGGTTGTGTTAACATAAGATATGGGCTTCAGTGTATCCTGAAAACAGAGTTCACTATCTTGGTTTTTATCAGACAGGCTTTCCTGGGTGTGGAGCTGGCAGTAAATTTGGTACTTCTAGAAGGAAACTCACAACAAATTGGAGCTGGATACAGTATTCATCAATATTCCTAATAATGCCTATTTCTAGTCCTGGCAACCTTTCAGACTGTTTAGAGTGCCTTCTGTCTGGTACAATATTTTTTGTTTTTTCTTTCTTTTTTGTAAATGAAAGCCAGTGGTGGGGTCATAGTGGCAGGTACAGAAGTAAAGTTATTGGCCTCGGCGACTGGAAGAAATGTCTGTTGTACATCGTGCTAAACTGTGCCATTTCAGATGCATAATAAAAGTTATTTATGGTCACCAATAAAGTGGTATCTGTTGTATAATATCACAGATAGGCATAAGGATAATAACAAAAGGCAGCTGGTTTAGTAAGCTCTATTTGCTGCAGAAATGTGCTGTTCTTTGTGAATTGAAATAAAAAAACCATGGGAGAATATTGGGGTTTTTTTCCTGCTTCCTGGCATTTGCAATCATTCTTGCTTTGCAGTGTGCTTATAAAGAAAATTATGTGGCTACCATATCAGTATTACATTTGTCATGACTAGCACCTTATGAAAGGACAGCTGCTGTTCTCTGCCCAGCACATATATGTAACTACCACTGATGATTATAGAAGTTGTGAGTATAACCCTTCTCTTCATTTCTTCAGAAGAGCTGGAGCTCTCATCGTTTCAGTTAAATAACTTAGGTATGAAGCCAGGAATGAGATAGTGACACATGTGTGACTATTCAGTTGCTTGTTCAGAGTTCATTGTCTGTAAGGAGGTTATGAACTTCCAGCAGTTTTTAGCTGGCCTTTTAAAGAAGGTGAGTAAGAAAGGCACTGTCCAAATGCACAATGAGTCTTTCAGTGCATGCTGAGTGTCTTCACTAGAAGGCCAGATATTCAGGACCCCATCAGCCCAAGAGCAGTCTGAGGAAGCTTGGTGTGCAGGAGATATTTTCCAACTTCTAAACATTTTGTGGTATCTCCTCAGTCTCTCTTTAATCCCATCAGGATTAAAAAAAAAAAAAAAGGAGTGACCAGGAGATTTTTCCAAAGTTACTCAGATGCTGTAATGATGCTTTGGCTGCTGTCACTTCTGCTGAGAACTGGACTGAACTGGAACAAAGAACATAGAAATGGCACAGTGCCATCGTAATGCTGTTAAGAACTAATGTAAACTCAGCTGGAGAAAACCATTTGCAGTGAACAGCAAGGTTTATTGACCATGGCAAGCCCAGGAACATATTCTCAACAACCACCTCTTGGCATTTTAGCTGTTGTAATGTGCTGCATATGTAAATCTGTAAACGCTTGCTTCTTCTGGCTCAGAGCTGCCTGGTGGGCAACCCAGACTGGCCTAGGGAATGTAAACACATGCCTCTGTGTTCATGTAAGTTTCTCTTTTGTTTTTTGTTTGCTTTTCAAAATTTGAGTAAATTGGAAATTCTGCAGTACTTGGGGTGACTAATTAAATTTCTTGGTGAGCACAAGCCCTGACTTTTTTTGGAAGGTGAAAATTACTCATCTTGAAACTGCAGCATCTATTCCAGACAGTTTCCTTACTAATTTCAGACAAGATACAAAGCTACAGTGATGAATGGATTGAACACTTAATATATGACATTTCCTTTTATGCTTATGCCATTTAAAAATAGCTGACTTTTGACAAACTGCTAGTAGGTTTTTATATGAATTAGAAAACCTAGACTTAGCAGTAAGTTCACTGCTACCTTTCATTTTGAACTCTCTGGAAAATGGCTGTGCTAAAGGTTCCACCTGCTTTGATGTTCAGCATGAGCACAATGATACTAAATTGGGTGAAGTGTTGACTCCCTTGAAAACAGAGAGGACTTGCAGAGAAACCTCGATGAATTAAAGGGCTAGGCACTTGCCAGCCATCTGAATTTTTACAAGTAGAAGTGCAGATTCTGAGCCTTGGATGGGGCAAGTCTGGATATATATACAGGGTGGAGAACGAGACACTGAAGAGCAGCCCCACAGAAAGGGACCTGGAGTCCTGGTCAGTGGCAAGTTGAACATGAGCCAGCAGTGCCCTGACAGCTGGGAGGCCAACCATGCCCTGGGGTGTATCAGGCACAGCATTGCCAGCCTGTCCAGGGAGCAGATTGTCTCACTCTTCTCTGCACTGGGGTGGCCTTGCCTTGAATATTGTATTTTTGGCACTACAGTATAAGAAGCATATAAAGCAATTAGCATCCAAAAGAGGGCAGCAAAGATGGGTGAAGGGCCTTGAGGCCATGTAAGGAGCAGCTGAGGTCACTTGTTCTGTTCAGCCTGGACGAGACTGAGGGGAGACCTCATAGCTGTCTACAGGTTCCTTGTCAGGGGAAGAGGAGGAGCAGGCACTGATCACCCTGTGACAGGACCGAAGGGAAAGGCATGAAGCTGTGTGTCAGTAGTAAATTTTAAAAAACTTGATTAACTTTTTTTTAATAATAATATGAGATATATTAAAGAGTGAAAGGTGATGATACCAATAGGTGCCAGAGGAGTACTTCAGAAAAGCTCTCTCTGAGGCAGTTTGGAAGGTATGTCTCTCATAATGAGATGCCAATGTCATTTTTTTGCCTCTACAGATTTCAGGAGATCGTGATTCTAATCTCTGCACTCTAGGCCCACCTGCACAATTTAGGACAAGATTTTTTCTGCTCTCATAGATGTCTCCCTGTGTTGCTAGTACTCTGTGGTGAGGACATACTCAATGTCCTCCATGTAAGCTGTGAATGAATCCAGGGAACCAAGCCATGCTGACACCCTTCATACCTCAGTGCAACGATAGCCACTGAATTGCATTCTTACCATGTGAAATTATTTCACAGTGAATTATGTCCATTTTGTACCCACATAATCCAGCAGGAAGGTGCAGGAGAAGGTTTGTGCTCACACAGAGACCCGAGGCTCTTGCATTGGATTATCTTTGGTCTTCTTTAGCGGCACATTGTAGCTTATAGCTTTTATCCCATTTATCTTGAAGATGTGAAATTTGTTAAAGAGTGTGCTGAGACATGCTTGCTGAGTGAAGGAATGATTAATCTTCCAGGAGTGTTTCCATATAAAGCGTCAAATTACATTTATGAGGAACGTCTACATCATAGCCATCCTAGGACTTATATAAGGTCACTGTACAAACACATCACCAAAATCTGTTTAGAGCATCAAATTCGATAGAGATAAAATGTGCTTAGTGAATTTTTTTTAAAGGTCAAAAAGGTAAAGATCATATATTTACTTCAATTGAAACTCAGCAGGTCTTAGGTTAAAGTGAAGGATAACGAAAATAAATCTCTAGAATTATGTTATACTTGACAGAATATTGATCAATAATTGTCTTAGCAGGAGCTGATGGTGAGCTGAAAATTTGTTTACAAATTTACATAAATATTTCTGATTGGCACATCTTGTGCATAGTTGTACACAGCTTTACCCTAGATTTTTGTTCCACACTTTGTCTCCATATTAATGATTTAGGAATGTTAGACCATCCTTATTTTTTATTAAAAACATGTTAGAAAAGTTTGTATTTTGGTTAATGTTCCTGCAGTGTAAGAAAATAAATATTTGCATGGACATTATTAGCATACTAATTTCTTGAAGAAGAATGTTTTACACTGTAGTGGTTTTACTGGATAGCCCACAGACTTGTGTACTGCTACTGTAAGGAAGTTGGCCTTGGAAAGGGAAGCATTTTCAAAATGATAGGTAGGAAGATGCATCTGTGGAGTCCTTCTAAGGAGAGTACTCATATTTGAAAAATGTCATACAGGTATTTTCTAAAACCTTTCTTCTTGTGTCTACGTTACGGTCTCCCTATGCTTGCAGAAGTTATACAGGGTGCTTTCTTCTTCTTAAGGGTGGGTCATCACAGTCTTTCACTAGTCAGCTAGTATAATCTTAAAGTATTTCTAGTGCACCTTATTGGAGATCTGACATTTTCTCTACTGCTTGTTTTATTTGCTGCCATACTCTCCCATGCATGCAAGCACCTGAGAGGAATTCCCTCCAGGTACCTACCTCAGTGCCTAGGCTGCCTTTCAGGATGATGGAGGCAGGCAGGGGCTTCTAGGGGAGGAATTCAGTACTCTCTGTTAGCACTTAGAAACTTTACTTAGGTGCTTTAAATCATGCTCTGAAAGAGCAAGTATCTCTATGAACTTGGTATAGAATATTGAGTCATAAATTAGGTGTCTGGAATACACAGAATACTTGTGCTTTTTCTGCTCCCATGCACATTTGATGTATACTTGGTGATGAATATAAAATAAATTAAAATATGGATAATTTTTTTTCTTTTTTTCCCTTTCTCTTTACCCCCTTTTATATTTCACAGAATCACAGAATGTTTGGGGTTGAAGGGATCTCTGGAGATGATCTCTCCATCCGCATAGTCCAACCCTCCTGCTAAAGCAGCCTCACCTAGAGCAGCTTGCACAGGATCATATTCAGGCGGGGTTTCGTAATCTCTCTGGGCTGCCTGTTCCAGTGCTCTGATACCCTCAAAGTAAAGAAGTTTTTCTTCATGTTCAGCTGGAGCTTCGTATATTTCAATTTGTTCATGTTGCCACTTGTCCTGTCACTGGGCACCACTGGAAAGAGTCAGGCCCCATCTTCTTGACATGCACATGCTCTGCCATAACCGGATCTTTTTAAGTTATATCATTTCCTTATGGATCTGCAAAATACATCAAGGAAAAAACAAACAAAAAAGAGGCTATGTCACTATTTCTCGAGGTTTACTCATGCAATAAGATGG
This sequence comes from Irena cyanogastra, assembly GCA_013397155.1. Classification (NCBI taxonomy): domain Eukaryota; kingdom Metazoa; phylum Chordata; class Aves; order Passeriformes; family Irenidae; genus Irena; species Irena cyanogastra. Next base: position 169,176 of record VWZV01004010.1, read on the forward strand.
ATGTAACTTAATTGTAAACAGGAAAACTGTAAAATAGCGTTAATAAAGTTCATCTCCTCATAATGATGTCTGAGTTTCTGCTTTCCAAGAGCTGACATGCACTAATGGAGTATGTGACTGTGGTTTTTTTTTCATACTTTGTTTTTGTCACTGTTCATATCTTTGCGCTACTCAAGTACTACTTGTTTTACTTCCTTGGCATGTCTTGGAAGGAAGAAAAGTTGCGTGCAGCCACTTCTTAGTTGATATTTTTTATATTAGCTTGCCTTCTGCTGCTGCCCTGAGCTATAAGCTAAGCTATATAAACAGCAAGGATTGCTTACTTAGTAGCTACTAATAAACGTGAAATATTTCTGGATGGAATCACTCTTTCTGATTCTTTCATAGGTTACTGAGTCTGCATGAATTTTCTTGGTTGCAGTCAGTCAGTGATCTATTTGGTGACAGGGCAATGTGTAGCCAAATACACTTGTCTGTATTTCACTGGACTATCATCTTTATTCCCATAGGTATTCCCATTCCCAGTGCGAGGGAATATCACTTCTGTTGCAGCATGACAGGAGAAAAAGAGGCAGAGCTGTTTCCCCAAATACTACCAGTACATGAGATGTGTGAGTGAAGGAATGGGGAGAAGAGATAGAGGGAAGAGAAAAGAAAGAAAATACATCATCGATGGAACTAGTTTTTAATTTGGGGAATTTGTTCTCAGAGGAGTTTCTTTCCCCTAGACTAACCTCTTTTTATACTGGTCTGAAATCAAAAAGGACAACAGTTTTTCAGAGATTTGTGGTTCAGATGAGATAAAGAAGTTGAAGGAAGCAAGTCAGTTTGAAACATTTATTCAGTGTATGTATATATATACAGGAAATGTATGTTTATGTGTTTATCTAACAGGAAAAATGTATATGTCTCAGTCATGTAGGAAGATGTCATACTTGACACTGAATTAATGTTTTAAGCAGTGATGTGTCAGGTACTGCAGTTGTACTGCAGTGCATACATGATGACATTGAATGTGTCATAGAATTGGGGTCTTTCAAAGAAAAACTCAAATAACCACTTGAGCTGGGAAATTTGGTTTCTGGGGAAAAGAAGATGAAGCTTAGGCACAGGCAGAGTCTTAATATGTTGAATAGAGAGTGCATATAAGCAGTGGATTACATATCCATTTTCAGCTCAGTGTTGCAACAAAGAAGACAGCAGCTTAAGAAAATATGCCTGAATGAAGTCACAGCTCTGAATGTGTGTGCTGTGTGTTTTTAAAATAGAATGCTGTTGAATTGAATAGAATCATAATCTCCTACGCTGCATGGGTGGTACTCAAGACTTTAGGGGAATGGATGATAAGTCTGATACTAATGGAAGTCTATTAGAAAGAGATATGAATTTATCTTGCATGTGTCATAGGTGAATTTGTCTTTAGCAGACCTACAAGTTGAGTAAATGATTAATGTTTTGTATTTATGTCATTGAATTAAATGGGAAAGGTCCTTCATTCAGCCCCTTCCTACTATTATTATTAGTGTTGGACTGCTAATTTGGGACATAAAGGAAGGAGAGCAGAAGAAAAAAAAATAACCTGGATGATGAGTGAAGGTGTCAAGACTCAGGGCCATTCTGGGAACACAGAGATATAGAGCTGCTCTTCAGAGGTGATATAATCTCCAGGGGCAAACACAGATGGAGGGCTTCTGCTGCTAGATTTTGCTGACCAGGGATCTTGGGACATCCTTTAGAGGCATTAGGACTGCAGTCTAGGGAAAGGAGAGGTTTGTTGGTAGAGGAATGGACAAGCTGTTGTGTGCCCACGGAGTTGGCTTTATTATGCCAGTAACCAGTATTGCTATTGAGCCATCAGAAATGATGTTCCTTTTGGTGGAGAAATACCCTGCATTTCTGTTAATTCCAACCACCCATGGCTTATTCACCTAATAGAGAAATCAATTCAGGTATTTGAGCAGTGGAGGTAGAAAAACCCCATACTTTTAGCTTATGTGCCCTATCAGCAAGCACACACATTTAAGCTTCATTTTGTAGAAAAAACACCTTAAAACTACTTAGCCCAGTAGTATAAAAGTTGTGATAAGGTCTATGGGTTATGTTGAATATATTTAGAAACTCTACTAAAATTTAAGCTTCAGCTCAGATTTTACAATAAAGGAATCAACATAAGTTAGGCACCCTGTGTAAGGTCAATTAGACACTTCTGTTCAAAAATTGTATAAATGTTGATTTTTAAAGCCCACATGAACAAGACACATGATAGAGGAAAGAATGCATTACAGTTGGATTACTATGGTATTTTTAAGACTACCCACAGTGAGGGAGCATTTGGCTAAGACAAGGTAATAGTTTGCAGGTTTCTTCTACTTAGGAAACCTGCTCTTTTTTGCTTTTTCACTCACTTAGCTTACAAAAATATAAAATAAATGTCTTTTTCCATTTTTCCTTTCACTTTTTTTTCAAGCAGTACATGCTATAGAGTTGCTGAATGTATAATAATTAATGTTATTTTGATTTTGTAGGGGGTTAATTCTGGCTGATACAAGCTTTTAATGTTGCTTTTTCCTGACTTGATTTCAGTACTCCTTTAAATAAACACAACTCCTTTGTGTTTGTTTCCTGGAATTTATCAATCGTCTCCAAAAAGTTTTGATCAAAATTTAAGTCTGTACTAAACTCCCGTGAAGCTTTACTGGTATCATACTGATGCATCTAGGCTTGATCATTTCCCCTTAATTCTCTTTTCTGTACTTGTCTTTACTTATTTTAGCTGCTACCCAGACCTACAGATTGGATATTTTCCAGCTTTAGCTACTTGGTAAGCTAAGAAATAGTCAGTATAGAGGAAACTGTTTAGATTAGTTCCATGGATGTGCCTTAAGTCCTAACACGGGCTGCTTGCTTGGTTTGTCTGCTGTGAACAGGGCATGCAGAGCAGGCAGAAGTACTCCTGGATCATTTTGAGGGTGTGGAAGGCTTCTCATTCCCCTTCCTGGGGGGTTTAAGTGACCACCCACTGCGCACATTAGATGCCTACATGGAGTTAAGATCCACACTTGCAACCTGTGCTTGAGGCAGGAACTGAGGTTGCTCTGTCATCCCCAAGATGAGGTTTGGTCCTTTCTGTCACGGTGTGTCTGGAGAAGGAACAGTGGTAGCTGTTGCGCCGCCCACTTTTCACATACCTTATAAGTGACTTGTTAGTTTGTGCGCACTTGAAAAAAGCATCCATTTGTTTGCCCTCTTGAGAAGATGGGGGCTGAACCCTTCATTTCTCAGCCCTTTTCAGAGTAAGTACCCTTGCCAGCATCCCAGGACCAGTGGGAACTATCCAGCTCTTACTCAGTCTATACCAAGAACACGACATAGAAGGAAGATGCCTGAGCTCCCTCTATGTAAAATAGAAGAGTTCCCTAAAGAAATGTACCTGGACTCAGCTCTTTGGACCACTCTACTAATTTTCTGTGATAGAGTTATAAGATGCATAAACAGTATTAAAAGCAGATCTCTACTGGGAATTTGTTTAGTGTGCTATAGAGTCAGGTAGAAATAATCTTAGTCATTTACTCAGAGTCATGACATCAAGAAGTGAGAACTAGATACAAGTCCTTAACCCTTGATGCTTTCCCTTTCAGGACTGATCTTATTTAATTTCTTCTTAGGTAAAGTGGTTCAAAGATTAGCTACATTAATCGTCTCTATTACCAAAAAAGTAGATTTAGGCTCCAGGACAAAAGCCTCTATATGAAGCAAAAGGTTTTATTAAAATATCAGCTAAAGTCCCTGGAGGATCCCTTAGAAAGACTACTGTTGCTACAACACCAAGTTTCTTTGTCGGGGAATGCAAGATTATGGTAAAAAGATTAAGCTTAACTTTTTTTTTTTTTTTTTTTTTTTCTCTTACACTTTATGGTTGTTTCTCTCATCATCAGTAGTTATCTAAAAAAGCTTCACAAGGGGGAAGCTTTCTTCTGTTCAGTCACTGCTCATGGTCTGATTTTATTCAGTGAAACATTAAATGTGTATGCTTGGAGTTCTGTGTGCTTAGGAGAAATACTGAATACGTTCGCATATGGACAGGGTGATAATTGTCATAATATTACTCCTTTGTTTTCATGCTTTTACCTTTGCACCCCCTGTGCAGGGCAGTGCTGTGTGACAATCCTTCAGATGTGGAATGCCACGTGGGAGGGGCTGAGTGGCAGCACCCAGAGCACTGTCACTCCTTGCCAGAGTATGGCCTTTTGCCTTTGAGTATCCCTCTGTGGCTGTTTTATTTCTCCTTACAGCGACGTCCAGACCTGATGAAAATACTCTGATGTTGGAATTAAGATTTTTTTTTAGGGTCATCTTTCCTAGGTGTTCTTTTAGATGTTGCTAGACAATGTTTTGCACAGAATGGTGTTTTTGTTGACCATTTTCACATATTTTACATTATTCTTGTGGGTTCCCTCCAGCTTGAGGTATTCTATGATTCTATCCCTGGTGTCCCACAGACAGAACTGAGCAGTACGTTTCCTGACCCATTCTTCCCTTTAGCTGCACTTTTCTTTGAATCTGTGAGAAGGAAAAAGGACATGGTTTATTTCTTGCCTGCCCATCTGATTGCTTTGCTTTAAACTTACTGCTGTCTGCCAGACAGAAAAGGGAAAAACCCAAAACACCACCAACACCACAAGAAAAGCCCCAAACCCTTACAGTTGAAATGTATCTCTTTATGACCTACAGTACAGTTCTGGTACTGTCAGATGGGTGTTGTGCTTTCTGGTCTTATCAGTGATCTTCATGTTTCCTGTGTCTTAATCCGGGCAAGTTGCTTTTAGCAGACCAGTTATGAGTTTGTGAAAGCAAGACTCAAGTTTTTGAAAGCTGCCTCTGTTTTCAGTCACTCAAATTTGCTAAAATTTAAATATAAAATGGACACCCAAATGCCTTTCTGACAGCTTTGGAAGTCTTAGTTTATGGAGTCTCTCTTGCAATTGCCAAAGTAACAGTCCATGAAGCCTGACAAGTGATTAAAGGAAATTATTGGTAGCCACCATTATGGTATTGTTTTCACTGACAAAAACATTATTGTAGTAGCTTTGCTGTCTTGCCTCAGTTTTTCATCCAAACTACCAGTAATAAAAAGTATGATTACTTAATTGGAAATGTGCTGCTTGCTATAATTCCTGTAATCACGTTTTATTTTCTTTTCCTTGTCTTAGTTTTATTTCTCTTATTATACAAATAAAAATTAATCAGAAGATGATGTTTGGCATTGGTAAAACTTAGGCTGCACCTTATATTTGCAAGCACCTCAATCAGGGATCTTTTCCAGTTTTGATTTTTTTTTTACTTCCCATTGCTCACCTATAGTAGCATTTGTAAATATTGTCAAAAAAAAAGAAGAAATGTGGTAGGAAACAGTTTCCTGATTACTTTTTAATTTCTTCTTGTTTTCTTCTATACCATCTCCCAATAAAATTTTGAAGCATGCATGCCTATCTGACCTCCTTTTCTATATGAAGGGATTAAATATTATTTTAAATGTAATTTGTAGAAACAGATGGGTAATTATATGCGTGACAGATGCTATCTCAGTATCTTTAAAATATATCCTTATAGGATTGTTTACTCACGTAGAAGTTATTCTGTCTTTAAGGAGCACTGATAAGTAATAATATGTGGATGCCAATTGTCCACCAAAATATCTCTATCACTCTCCCTCCTTCCCTAGACAAGGGAGAGAAAATATAACAAAAGACTTGTCAGTTGAGATCAGGACAGGATGAGATCATTCACCACTTACTGTCATGAACAAAACAGACTGACTTGGGAAATTAGTTCAATTTATTACCAATCAAATCAGAGTAGGATAATGAGAAATAAAAAGCAAATCCTAAAAACACTTCTATTCTCACCTGTTCTTTCTTCCAAGACTCACAAATTCTCTACTTCCTCCCTCCCTGTTGTGGCACAGCGGGACAGGGAATGGTGGCTGCAATTAGTTCATCACAATTTGTCTCTGCTGCTCCTTCCTCTAGAGGGAGAGGACTCCTCACTCTTCTCCTGTTCCGGTGTGGGGTCCCTCCCATGGGAGGCAGTCCTCCTCAACTTCTCCAGTGTGAGCTCTGCCCACAGACTACAGTTCTTCACAAGCTGTGCTAGTGGGTCCCTTCTGTGGGATGCAGTCCTTCAGGACCTCAGGCTCCACTGAGGATGTCCCATGGGGCCACAAGTCCTTCCAACAAGCCTGCTCTGTTGTGGGCTCCTCTCTCCATGGGTCCACAAGTCCTGCCAAGAGCCTGTTCCAGCCAATAAGGGTTGCTCCTTTGGGCACTGGTGGGGTCCTCCAGGGACTGTTCCACTCCAGGGACTGCTCTGCTGCCCCATGGACCTCCCTGGGCTGCAGGGGCACGGCTGCTTCACCATAGTTTGCACCAGGGCCTGCAGGGGAATCTCTGCTCTGGTGCTTGGAGCACCTCCTCCCTCTTCGTCATGGATCTCGGGGTCTGCAGAGTTGTTGGCCTCACATATTCTCTCTCCCTCTCTCTCTCTCTCTCTCTCTCTCT
>VWZV01004010.1:175786-334945 GCA_013397155.1 Irena cyanogastra
TTTTTTTAATTTTCCCCCTTCTTAAGTGTAGTATCTCAGAGGCACCACCCCTGCTACTGATAACTGGTTGGAAAGCAAAAAGATCCTTTGCCCTTCATGTTGCCTTATCTTTTGCAGCCTACTACATGAAAGGTTTGTGGCAAACAATAAAGTATTAAGGACCTGCTTTTATAGATTTGAATATTTTCTTAAGCACTGTAGTTTCCTGCCAGTGATGATGCCTGCTGAGATGGAAGTTCAGATGACAGCAGTCTTGAATGCAGAGTTGAGAAGCTGACTTGGCTTTGAAGTGGTCATCCTTTAACTAAAGGTTGAAGGAACAAGTTGCTATGCCTGTTCATTTTAGACATCTGTTCAGGAGGGCCAGCTTGTTATCTCTAAGCTCTATGATACTGTAAAATGCCTTTGTTTTACTACCATCTGTGTGATGTTGTAGCTGACATGCAGAGTTTAACCTCTCAGGGCCAATATAGAAACATTTCTGTTGCTCACAAACACTCTTGCTCTTGTTATAAATGTATAGTCTTACAGTGCATTGCATCTTCAGACTTTTACAATGCTAATCTAACTCATTACAATATTTAAAGGACAACCGTGTCTTTGCATTTCATATAAACTGAAAATCTGAAGTTGCAGCATTGTCATTGATTAAGCTGTAATAAATAATTAAACTGAAGTATGGTGTCAATTGATTTCTAAATGCAAAATATTCATCTGAGAATTTTTTCTTCAAAACTTATTTTCAAGGCACGGAAATAAATATTGTTAGAATGATCAAAGTGAATCACCCGTGTTTTCCAATTCAAACAAGTATTTTGAAATGCTCATTACTATAAGCTATATGTGAATTTGGTCTCATGTATTAATTCTCAGAAAATCCACAGGCATGTTTAATCTAGAGCAACAGCGATCAAATCAGTAGCTATTCTGGTAGTGAAACACAGTCTGGGTTAACACCTTTATTTTGGGCTAATCAGTCTGTCTATTTCAAGGAATTGCTCACAGGAGAGAGATAAAATTTGCAATTGGTAGAATTAATTTTAATATGTACTTTATTTTTCGTCACCTAATATATATGTTTGCTTCATCTAAATGTATGCTTAGCTTCAAATATTTTCAGTGTTTCATTTATTCTTTGACTTTGACCTAGAAATTATAGCATATTCTATAAAAGTTATAATTCATTAATATTGTATTCTTTTCAATTACAACTCTTCTTTAAATACTACTTAGATACTCTTACCAAATTATTATATACTGTTCTTAAAATATTTATTTTTCTCAGTGGTTGAAGTGATATTCAGGAAAAAATCTACTTCTAAATTACATCTCTGACTTAAAAAATGGCAGAACACAGAGGACAAAAAGAAGAAAAAAGTGATTCCTCAAGTTTGCTCTTCTATCGAAGGTAGCTTTCAAATTTATTATTAACAAGTGCTCAACTGTGAAAAAAAAATTTAGATTTTTTAAATTACTTTTATTTTCCCTAACAAGATTCTGACTTGAAAAAGTATCCGGAGCTTTTGATACACAGAGATACAAGAATAACAGACTTCTGAAGCAATAATCCGGAATTCTGTCCGATTATTTTGGCTCTCATTTTTTTTAATGGCAATTTTTTTTCAACTACATTTAGTATGTTTTAAATATGTGCTGAGAACTGTGTGATCATATGATTAAAGACAGTATCATTATGCATATCTTAATGGCGTATCATAACCTCAGAAAATTAAATCTGCAGAGGCTGCCTCTTGACATTTTTCTAAAATTTGCATGTGCATTTTCTTCAGAGTTTCTTATCAAATTTTTGGCTTTCTTAACTTATTATTGTTATTATTAAGAAGTGCACACTGCACTTTATGTATTGACCACTGACATGAAATTCCTCCATTTCAACCCCTCTTAGCTGTTAGTGAGGTGTGCAGAGTCTGTGATAGCTGTTGTGTGCTCTTTGTCCTCCCTCACGTCGCTTATTAGTAGTGTCTAGTGCCTGCAGAGTGCTCTGTGGTTGGGTTTCACCACTGTGTTTCAGCTGAGGAGCACTGAAACGTGCAAGATGTACAGTTTCATTGATTCTGGGCCATGCAGAGATCTCTATCCCAAGGCAAATGATGCTTCCTGTGAAACATGGGGCTTGACTATGGAGCAGTAAGTCTTCAGCATTACCTGCTCTCAGCAGGCAGTTAAGAATCCTTTTGTCAAAATGTCCTGCCTCCAGAAATAGCTGCTCAAAATAGCAAGTTCTTGCCACTGATGACATGCTCTGTTCATTCTACTGGCTGTCATATGATCTGCTATTAGTAACCTTATAACCTCTCATATGAACTGAGGGGTTTAGTGGAAACTTGGGGTGGGAAAGAAAGCTTCCATTTCCTGGATAGGCTTTATTATTAGCTATGATTTCAATTTCCTGAATCTTCAGTATCTTCAGGGTCTAGAACAGTGCTCAGTGTATTGCAAACGTGCTGCAGGACAGCAGGACTTCAACACCAGCATCTCCTGTGACATCATGAGACTTACAGTATTCGGACCATGTATCCTGCCTCATACTGCACCAAATGTCTCCCTCCTTCATCTCTCTGTGCTGCACAGGGTGTCATTTTCCCCTTCCCACTTCTGTACTAGGTTTGTCCACGTCCCATCTGTTGTATCCTTGCAACCCACCTACTCTTAACTCACTTGCTTTCCTAATTTGGACCCCTTAAAATAAAAAGGCAAAGTGCTCTGCTCCAGTATATGGTTCAGTATTAGAAGTGATAAACTATGATGTCTCCCTCTCCTAGTATCAATTTAGTCTATCTGGACCGCACCATCTGAGCCCTTTTTCATACCTCGCTGTATCTGTTCTTCTTTTTTCTACTTTCCCCAATCCCACCCACCATGATCCTTCGCATTCTTCCAGGCCTCCTTCTTCATTTCAGTCCTGCCTCATGTTTTTTCTTATAGCCTTTTTCTTCCCTGTTCCTTGTTCTGCTTTGTGGGTGTCAGGCTGCCTCTTCCTTTATTTGGTATCATTTGGCATGACTGAAAGCAAGTTAAAACAACATTTTATTGCATTGACACAGAAAAAAGCCCAAGTGGCTTGAAGTCAGGTGGTGCTGTCATCTGTCAACCTCTTCTGGATATTGCTCTTCTACCTCAGAGACACATTTGAAGCAGTTCCTGAGCTTCCTTGTACGTAGGCACATCGGGTGGGATGTGTGTTGTAAAGATCCTGGTACTGTTTCAAGTGAGATCTGACATCCTCCCTAGGTTACCAGTTCATGTATGGAAGAAAGATGTGGCTAGTGGAGCAGAAACCATGTCAGGAATGCAACTTTTCTTCATAAATCAACAGCCTTGGAGTGAAAAATGCCTGATGTCTAACCTGATAATGCTGTCATAAATGAAGAAGGTTTGACTGGTAGACCAATGGTGATTTGGAAGCAAGAGTAATTCCTCGTGCGTACTTGTAATCTCTGGCATATGATTTTGTTCAGTATATGGGATGTGGTTCTTTAAAATACAAAACAAACATGAACTTAAGCTGATAAACTTCTAATTGCATAATTAACTTTTGGATGAAAATGTAATTGTTGGAATGTATTTTCATCTGACTTTACAAATTGTTAGGCAACTTTCCAGTCCCACATTTTGAAATTAAGATTACTTAGTCACTTTGTAAACAAGACAAATGTAAATTTTGAAAGAGCGTGTATCAAATTCTGGTAGTTACTGTGTTCCTGACAGAGTGATTAATAAAATCACTGTGTGATGTTACATCATACAGTCTTGAATAACATCTTTTGGAAGAATACTTCATTCCTATTCAAGCTGAAAATACCTTTGTGTGCCTTACTGTACACCTTATTCAGAGAACCTCATACTGTTAGTTCTATTTTCTTGACAGCAAAAACCTCTGGTTGCACTAAAGAAATAGGAATAACACTGGATTTTCTAAAATACTGGCAGTCAGGCCAACAGGATCTCTTAATGGATGGGAGTGATAGACATAGCAAGTATTTGTCATAGTCCCTGGTGCTTTCCAAGCTTAAACACTGCTGAGGCCAAGGGAAGTCACAAGGGATGTGTCCATAGTGGGGGTGAGCTGTAATGCTATGGGGTCCTCATCTGACTGGTGCTTCACTGATACTGGTGGAATTAAGGTTGATTCATGAAGCAGTTACTGAGTTCCTGCGGGTGCTGTTGCTGAAACAGTCCTGACCTTGTCTGGGGTACTCCCCCTCCCCAATAGCATAGCAGATACACAAAGGTAGTTCAGTCTCGCTGTTGAAGTGATTAGTTTGAATTCTGGGCAAAGAAGATCCTGAGTCCAAAGTTTCATCAACAAGCCCAAGGTCTATAGTCACTGTCCCTTCCATGAGTTACTCAGGGGTTTAAGCAGCTGTGGAATTACAGAGCAATGGCCACAGGCAATACTGCAGCTGTCATGCTATCTGAATAGCATGAATTCATTAATCACAAAGTTTGTCATAATGTGATTGTCCCTGATCTAGGGATGTGTTGTTGCCAGAAAGATTGTCAGGACTGCACTTTGACTCCCCATGGAAATAGTTTTTATTTACTGTATAATTAATTGGTAAGTTAAACAGCTGAATAATACAAGGCCTGACATTAAGTTCGATGCTGGTTTTCTGGCAGCCCTTCAGGGCAATGTTCTTCCTCTGAGTCTTCCTAGAATAATTAAATATCATTAATCCTTTGAAGAACTTCCCAGGTAGGAAGGAAAGGAAACAGTACAGTGGGAGCAGGGAAGATGCAGGGGAAACAGAGCAGAGTCCTTAGCATGAGGGAAAGGAGAAAGTGGGGCAGGATAGGGACAGTATTTAGGACAGGTGGAGGTGGTTGACACAGGTCTTTCACAAGTAGCTGAGAACAGCTGAAGATTCAAAAGCACAAGCAAGTTATGGTGCCAGCTGATGCATTGTAGCATGCTCTGTATATTTAAAAACACATCCCTTTGTCTTTCTGGTAGATATCTTTTTTGATAGATATACTTGCAAGCATTAGAAAAATGTTTTAGGAGGATGAATGATCATGATTTCAGAAGTGGTCATTGCTTTCAGATAGCTCCATTTCAAATGTATGACTTGAAAAAAAGCAGGATGTAATTTCACTGGGGTTTATAGCCACAGTTTCTACTGTGCTCTGAATTTTCGATGCAACAGTTGATTTTAAACCACAGATCAGCTTGGTGGGATCCATGAAATTGTTGTTCCCTTGCAAAAATACTGGCCCAAAATGAACTTCCAGTCCCCCTATGATGGCATTAGGAAAAAAACTACTAGTTTCTGAATGCAATATGTGCATTTTATTCAATCCTGAAAGAAATTAAAAGAAATATGCTGCAAGAACAGCATATGATGCTAATTTGCATCATTGAAAGTTTGTTCTAGTGGAGTTTATGAGTTGATTGTGGGGCTGTAGTTTACAGAAATTAAAAAGCATTTTGTAGCTTACTTACAAAGTAAGTTAAGAATAACACCTTTGCAATTTTCATTGAGAGTCGTTGATAATAACAATAGTAGAAATTTACTCCTCACTAAATGTCTATGTAATTCAGGCTTTTTTCCTCTCAGCAGGGATAAAAAGGAAGGCAATGGGTAGCACAGGATGTATTGAATTAAGTTAAAAATACAGAAGTGCACTCACTTAGAATAGACCTTAGGGCAACAATCAGAAAGCATTCAAAGAACAAGTCTGTTGATATGTTTATATCTAAAAGGTAGGTATTTGTAGACAGATTAGATGTGGGATCAGATACTGAAGCTCATGGATTTACGATAGTTAATTTCTAGCACAGAGGGCTTGCTCTTCCTTTGAGAGTCTGTTTTGCTGCTGTTCTCCAATGCTAACTCTGATAATTTACAGTGAATATTATTGGCAACGTGGCAATCCTGACAAGGATCTGTTTATAATTTTATGATAATGTGCATTTTCTGTAGCTTTGCTGTTGTCATCCTTCATATGTCTTTTTAAAGTGCCTGATTTTTGCTGCGAGCATAAGTGCTCGGAGCCAAATTAGGGCTGATTGCTGCCACTGCTGATGGTGGGAGGGCCACAGAGCAGAATGTTGCTGCTTTTGACCTGAAAACATGCTGAGCATGATCTCCTCAGGGAGCCACAGCTAAAGGTCTGTAGTGCCCCAAGCCCAGAGTGCCACGGCTCTGACATATATGTCTTCATGCCTTGCTGGGTGTGATCCAGAATAGGGGGTGGAAGGACCCTTTACTACATCTTGCTTTTTTCACTTTGTTACCTTTTTTTCGCTGCTCTGATGGAACATCAGTGAAATGCTGTACTATTTATTTACAATGCTGTATGTATTCATTAGATGTGCAGAATAAAGTAGATATACAGTGAGTCTGCAGGGAAAAAGAAAATCAGGGAATCAATAGCTGGAGAAGCACTGCTGTTAGGCTGTCAGCTGTTCTCAGCAGAGTATGGCAAAGCAAACTTCAGCCAAGTGACCTAGAAAGACGGATGCTTTATCAAGGAGTCACCCTGCTTCTCAGGTGATAAAGTATTGCAAGTGAACGGTTGGTGGCTGTGTTGCTGACCAGTGTGCCCACCTCCCCTGTTGCAGATTCTGCTCTTGCCCTGCCTCTGCTAAAAAACCCACATGATCTCTTACAGCTCACATGCACAGGAAAGAAGTTATGTCACTGAGACCATTTTTATTTAAGCTGGCCTTTTCCATACCTTTCCATAAAACCATCAAGGCTGTTGCTAGTGTGCCAGCACGTAGGCTGAGGCTGCAGTCTGCTGTGCTGACCAGGGTTATAGCTGTCTGATTTATTGAGGTATCTTGACTGTCTGTACCCTTCTATTACCTTCCTTACATGCCGTGTGTTCTTTGCTTCATTTACTATCATATATTGTGTTTTCATTATGCTGAGTCCTGAGATCTGACATGGATTTTGCACACTACAAAAACGCTGCTGTTACCATGCTCTTCCTTATATTGGAGTTGATGTAATCATCTCGCTGTCTAAAACTAAATTTTAAAAGCAACACTGTAGTATTTAATGCTTTGAAATTAGACTGCTTTCAAAGATCTTATGTCATACAATCACTAATCTTGAAGCATTGCTAGCAATAAAAATGGGAAGGAAAATATTTCAGGTATCTTTATTAGGATATGTATTCTCCTAGCTCATCACTTCTGCTGGTTTTCAAGCACAACAGCAATTCTTAGATCCTTCAGAAATCAGATGTGGGGCTAATTCCAGCAGGAGAACACACTTTTCACAGATTAAGACATTACCAGTCAAAATGCTTTGATGATGTAAGACTTGGTGCCTGCTTTGTCCCCAGCCTACTGGCTGGTGCTCTCAGGATCTCGGTGGCACCTGCAGTCTTCTGAACACATGCAATTTTTTTCCAAAATATATTACTGTGTTCAAAAATACACAACAGTGTGCTCTGCCACACTATTTTCTACTGGCCTGCTTTAAGTAGTAGGCATGATTTATCTTGAGCACTCCAGAGGCCTGCTGGAAGGACTGTAATGCAATTGGTTAACTAAAAAGAATAGCACAATGAGTAAAGATCAAGACATTGCATCTCCTAGCTTCATAATGTAGACAATCTGAGTATTCATTTAATGTATTTTTTTTTCTTGGTATTTCATTTTCCCTATTTCTTCACCTGCCTCCAGAAAGCTCATAATTGAGAAACATAATGAATCCCACATGTTTGTCAGTTCTACTGAAGGCACATGATTTATAGCAGGAGAAAGGTGTTACTCTAAGTGCAGATCAACTGCTATTGGTCGCCAGGGTTTTGGAGATACACATCAGTTGTACAGAGGGACTCAGAATTCACTTTAATGGTTTTGAGGGGCATAAAAATAGTGCTTGAACAGTAAGAGAACTAACTGGTGAAACGTTCTTGCTCTGTAAAACAAGAGTGTAATCAACAGTGTAATGCACGCATATAGGTGTATAGGTGCATAGAAACACGTATCTGTTGGCACATGGATCTGGAAAGTTCCAATATCAAAGCAAACCAAAAGGGACAGAATAAATTTTGACATGAAACCATTGCACATTGCTTTCTTTGGCTTTGCAGAACCTGGCTTGTTGTTTCTGCTCTGACTGGTTAGTGATAACTCCTTGCCAGATTGCATATGTCAGACCTTCAACTCTGGCTCTTTGATCAGCTTATGGTGGTATTTTCCTCCTCCCCACCTACCCTTATGCTTCTGGATATCGGCAAGTCTGTAATATTTTTCTTTTAAGTTTGACATTTGATCATTTTCACATTGGTGGTTTGTTTTTATGTTGCAAGAATGGATGTTTTTGCCCCCTTTTTGGCTTTTTGTTTTTTTGAATTACCAACCCTGACTAGCCTAGCCAGCTTGTTTCTAGCAGATTAGTTCCTTATCTGCCAAGAAAGAGGCAATCAAAAGTATGCAGAACTTCTCTGTACAAACTGGATTATCATTACACCAAGTTCTAGCTTTCTGTTTTGTAGATTTCCTTCCATGGCCAATTTACTGCCACAGCCTTTTGCTTCCTTCCCTCCCTCCCCCTGCCTTCCCAATCTTGTTTGTGGGATGGACAGGTTTGCTGGGGAAAAAAATGACAAACAATCCTGTCCTTCATTGCCTTTTTAAATTAATTCTCTGTTGTCTGCAAATGACTGAAGCAAATAGTACTTATATTAAAATCTGTAGCCCTGTGTGTTCTGATGATTTTAGAAATCTGTTCAATGCACAATCCTGGGAAATCATATCCTGCTTCTAGGCATCAGTCTTTTGCAGGTTTGTTTACTGTTTTTCAGAGTGGAAACTTAAACAAGGATCAAGCAAAATCCTTAGAAAGTTGTTGATCTCTTCATTAATACACTTACAGCCTTTGGGCTAGCCTACACAGTTATCTCTTCTACTCATGTGTTTGCAATTTCAGAGACATTTTATGAAATTTCTAAAGCAGGAAGCTGATATTACTAATATGCTGGGGTTTTGTTCAGTTTGGTTGGTTTGTTTGTTTGTTTATTTGTTTTTCACAGAAGCTTTTAGCTCTGTAGAATGTCACCTGGTTTATTAGCTTCTGGTAAAATAACTGCAAATATCTGTGATTTTCAGTCTCTCTTATTCTTTATATATTCTTCCTTTGGTTCCTGAATCCGGCGTGTGAATGTTTGATTTTCATGTATTTTTCAGGTTCTTGTCCTTTTAAATTATTTTAAAACTGTACTTCCACATTGTCTTTTCCGGATATTTATTGAAACACTTATTCCAGTAGAATTTCACATTGTCTTATCTGAAGGCAGATAGCATGTTTTGGGGTTGTTTGGGGGTTTTGCTGGTTTGTTTGTTTGGTTTTAGGGGCAGATTGGATTGTTGGCTCCTGTGCTCTTACTACTTTTGTGATGATACTCCCATCACTGGACTAAAATAAAATCTTTAAGCAGGCTTACACTGGAAGCATTTTGTTGTCATCTGTCCTCATGTATTACAGACAAAAAGAGATATTATGATTTGTTCTATTTTCTCTTTTCAAAGAGACACTGGAATGAAGGATTACGTTCAGGGTAATATCAGTTTCCTGGTTGTTTGGTAACAAGATTAAGGGAAGGGGTGGGGGAGGCCAATCTACCTACTCCAACTAATGGCTATCTCATACCCACCATTTAGTGGAATAGGACATAGCATGGAGACCAGTGGTTGAATGGAACAGCAAACTCTGGTGACCAGTATTGTTGGGAAGTTGTTCGATTTTTGGAGAACTTCCCCCTGAAGAACACCGAAGGCAAATTATTTTTCTCATAGTATGAACCCTATGGCATAGGAAATTGTTCTGCCACTCAGTGTTTCACTAATGGAGTATTTCACTTTCATCTTGGTTGTTTACCCCTTCAGTGCCATGGTGCAGGATTGCATGCGTGACTCCCGTGAGTTGTGATTTTCAGGGGCTCAGAAGCTGCTCATTGGTGCTGTCCCCTGGTCCAGGCCCTTTTGTGTGACCTGGTCTCCCGAAAGCGGAGCTGCATGAAGAAGCTGGCTTACCCCAAGGTGTCATTTGTACCTCACAGAGAAGCAGAGATGTGGCAGCAGCGATAAGGGTTATCCACATCTTATAGACTATTTTCTTTAGCTCCCTGAGGTGTAAGGTCTGACTGTTATCTCCTGCCTGGATAACTATTTTGGTATGAGTCTTGAAGGCAGGGGGCTTGGGGCCCCTTCTTAAATGTGTATCATAGCTAGCACCATTTGATTCTGTAATTTTCCCCTATCTGCAGTTTTTCAAAAGGCATGACTTTTTGAACAGACCAACAAATTGCCAGAAATAAACCAGATCAACACCTTAGTTTTCTGACCTTAATTAAAATAAAATCCTCAGACCTTGAGCAATTTGAAGCATCAAGAACAAAGGAGTCAGAAAAATTAATTACCAAGAAGGGCATGCAAGAGTAAGATGCAAGAGTAAGATGGGAGACAGATTGTGTGCATGTGTATGTATTAATTTTGGGTTTGTTTTTTTTTTTTCCTTCCTAATGGAGGTGATAAAGAGGCTAAGATGAAGTTTAGTAGCTGATAGGATGAGTGAGGAAAAGGGAAGTGTGGATTTTTTCACTGGCATTTTAAGATTGAGATCTAGGAAAAAGGTAACTGACATGTTACAAAATGGTAGCATCTCAGTGTAATGTGATTGATAATTTAAACATATACATTTAAAAGTTCTGATCCAGAGTAAAGTTGAAATATGAAAATGTGAAGTTTGGTACTTTCTCCCTGTTAGATTTTCCTCTTGAGGGATTATGTTTTAGAAAGCAAAGGTGTAATTATAATATCAAATTTATTATGCTAGTTTCCATACTTAAATTGTTTGTCATTCCAAAGTAAATGGCTGTCATGAAGAATTCTGTATTGGACTCATGTGTTTTAGGTTTAATGAAACTTTTGTTATGTTTTGCTTTCAACTTTTGATTGTGGTCATTTATAATTTATCCTCTCTGTGATGAGCCATGAGATAATCCACTAAGAATAATATTCTTCTTAATCAAACTTGGATGGATGGATGGATGGATGGATGGATGGATGGATGGATGGTGCTTTCTTACTTCTCAGTGGGATCACCTGTAGGATATGTGATGACTTTATCTAGAATACAGCTAAACATAATTTAACTGATGGAGTTACTAGTTACTCCTAACATCTGTGAAAATAATTTCCCTCCAGGCTGTTTTAATGTCAGCTTGCTATTTGGGACTAATTGTGAACATGTGACTATCATCATATATTGTGTAGTATAGGAAAGCAAGGGCAAGGTATACAAGGTCGATTGAGTTGATAGGCTGAAATTACTTACTCTTCAATTTTGCTTTGTCACTTTCTTTATTCATATATTTACAGTTTATATAAATAACCTGTGTCTGTGTTTCCTTTGGCTTGATATTCCAGAGAGAAAAAGAGAACATAAAATATTTGTATAAGACGAATAATTTTCTTTTCCAGAGGAAAATAACTTGGTTAAAGTGGATAACATAGAAAAGCCAATTTTCTGAAAAGACCATAGTCTCTTGCAAACGGCCCACAGGTATTCTACTTCCATTTAGTATGAAGAGTATAAGTGCTTGGTCTGGATTTGGGTATGTGCACGTTTATCAAACACTGTGTTCAAGTCTTCACTGAACTTTGGATCCAGCACAAAGTGGTGGGAATAGGCTGTGTTGGCCATCTAAAAGCGTGATTTTTTGCACCTGTCTAGTGTGCAAATCTAGACATATAATGTTACTGATGTTCATAAGAATGTACATAAAACTCATTGTTTAAAAGCATGAATTGCACCTGGGATGGGGCAACCCTGGTTGTGTCTATAGACTGGGAAATGAGATGCTGGAAAGGGCCTGGGGTTCCTGGTCAGTGGCAAGTTGAGCATGAGTCAGCAGTGCCCTGGCAGCCAGGAGGGTCAAGCATGTTCTGGAGTGCATCAGGCACAGCATGGCCAGCCAGGCAAGGAAGCAGATTGTCCTGCTCTGCCCTGCACTGGGGCGGCCTCACCTTGAATATTGTATTTTTGGCACTGCAGTATAAGAAGCGTATGAACCTATTAGAGAGCATCCAAAGGAGGGCTACAGAGGGGAAGCTGTACAAGGACTGGCAAAGCTCGCTTGGTGTGTTCAGCCTGGAGAAGAGGAGACTAAGGGGAGACCTCATTGCAGGTACAACTTCCTTGTGAGGGGAAGAGGAGGGGCAGGCACTGATCTCTTCTCTGTGGTGACCAGTGACAGGACCTGAGGAAATGGCTTGAAGATGTGTCAGGGAAGATTTAGATTGAATATTAGAAAAATGTTTTTCAACAAGAAGGTGGTTGAGCACTGGAACAAGCTCTCCAGGGAAGTGATCAGAGTGCGAAGCCTGGCAGAGTTCAAGAGTTTGGACAGCGCTCTCAGGCACGTGGTGTGATTATTGGGGATGGTGCTGTGCAGGGCTAAGAGCTGGAATTGATGATCCTTGTGGTTCCCTCCCAACTCAAAATATTCTAGGATTCTATGATTCTGTGAACAAGAGCACCACCTTATTGACAGTCAAGCTACTTTCTGAAATATCTATAATAAATCAAAGTATAAAACCTCTTCCGTGCGTTACTTCTAGACTTCCTGTGCTGTGAGTGTTGAATTTTATGTGGTTCTGACTTGAAAAGCAATTCTCTGAAAATTACATAACAAGGTTCCATTTTGTGTCATCTTTTTGCCTCTCATAAGTGCACACTTTACAAGTAAAGCAGTATTATTTTTTAAGTGCATCTTTAACTATCTACCAGCATATCTGAGACTGAGGACTGAGATTCTGACTACTAGTTTATATTACTAGAAGGTTTTCCAGGTGAATGGTGTTCAGGGCCGTTATGTTTGCATCAGATCAGAATTATCAAGGTGTCCTATTGACTCAGGAATGAAAAGCTCCAGTTTGTGCTGTCTGTGTTAGCTTGGGAGGTTTCATAGGACTAAAGTGCAGTTTTCATTTTCATCTTGGTTGGCTGTATACTGCACTAGTGCATGTGGTATGTAATCCTATGCTTCACCTTGGTTCTGCAGTGGTATTTCCAGTGGAGAGCTGTGGCCTGCCTTATGGCCAGTTGCTGCCAAAAACTGGGCTGGGGTTGTTGCAACTGATTCCTACCTGAAAAAGGCATCAAGGAGCATGAAACTATTGGTAGAATGATTGTGTTGGAGGAGTTTAGTAAAGAGACTGCAGAAAATGGTAGGATAATGAGAAAGACAGAGTAAAGACAGGTGTCTTTCCAGAATTCATGGGGCTGAACTGTGATGCAGACTGCAGTTTGTTTCTAGAGAGAGCAGTCATGATGCTGACTGCTTAAGCAGAATGGACCTGTTGAGTAAGGACAACTTTCTCACAATCAGTTTTTAAAGGTATTTAAATGCTGACCTACTGAGTTTCACTAAGTTAAAAGCTTAAATAACACATCTCTGTTATTTAACACACATTGATATCTTTGCTGTATTGTGTGCTACTGTTATTTCCAAAGGCATCTAAATTGTGGGAAGAGCTGTGCAAATAAAGATACACTGAAAGAGAATATCCTCATTCATTATAAAAATGACCTTTGTAAAATACATGATGTATTAAAAAAATTGCTGTCAAGGTAATATGACCTACTACACCTATTCTAGACACCAATTTAAATAGAAATTCTGGTTAAATTGCATTTTAATACCATCGTGAATTTTATTCCTACTTCTCCTGTGTATTTGTCAAGCAGAGATGTACAAATGACAGTACTACTCAGTGGCAGAGAATTTTGTTGTTAAGAGTCAGTGTCCTGGCTAGAATTCCATGTTTTACATCAATCTTTGTTCTCAGGTTATTATAGATTATCTATGGCTGTTACAGGGTTCTGTTATTTAATGGTGTATGGTAATTATGACACAATATCTGATGTGACAGTAGGCACATGCATTTGTGCTGTGCATTAAACATCACTACTGCCTGACATTTTAGGTCTCTCAGTATCTGGAATGCAAATGTTGCTATTCAATGCTTTAAATTAATATGAAGCTATCCTAAGTAGGTGTTCATTTGAATGTCATTGCTTTAATTGGTCTGTATAGACTTCTGTCAAAATTATTAAGGCCATTGTAATGTTGCAGAGGAGCAGTAGGTTGAATGCACTGCTTGTAACCTGCTACTGTAAATGTGTTCCTAAGCAATTTCCAAAGATGTATCATTTTAGAAGTTTAGGCAGAAGTATACTATGATCACCAAAGTACCTGAATTGTTGTAATGCCAAATGACCCATAATTTAACCATTCATTTTTGGAAAGAAAAAAGTGAGGAAATCTTTTTTTTTTTTTACTCATGAAAATTAAACTGAATTCTCCCCAGTATGCGTGGTAGTATTTTCAAGTTAAAAGGATGTCTTTGATCCCAAACCACAGTTGCTCTAGGAGCATTTCACTCATGTTTTCTTTAGGATTTTTCTATATTCCTATAAAACATGAAATGTCCTCTTCAGCTGGTAAACAAGCTTCGTTTGTTGTTTTACAAATATGAAAAATGATAGTCTAATTAGAATACAAGATATGAAGAAAGGAACAGAAATGGTATTTTAAATTATTCTTAACTGAATTGTCTGTCACTTTTACAGCATGCAGTGTACAAGCATGTATAAGAAGCATTTTGTCTGATGCAAATTGTTTGCAAATAGTTCTTTGAAGGCACTTGAGGGATGAGTATCAACTCTAAATTGCTTATCTGCACAATTTGTCTTCAACATATGAAAAATACATGGTCGGTCCCATTCTTAATGGATGCTGTTCTTTTTCTACTCTGTGTTTTACCCATGGACTGCTGTATCGAGCCAATACAAATTCAGTTTCAGGGCTTATTCCATCTATATGATATAGTCTCCTAAATCCTTTGGTTTTGCAGCCAGAGTTTCTCTTTGACTAAGGCAGAGCAGCTGTAGCTCTGGACGTGGAAATGTGCTTCACAGACGGGGAAATGAGTCCAAGACACAGGTCTCCAAGAATACAACCATTGAGGCTCCCAGTTGACTTAGCTAAAGCTATCAAGCTATTTGATTCTTTACCAGTTCTTTACCATTTGGCACATCTGAAATGCAGAATGTATTTAATTTAAAATATTAGTCTTTAATATGTAAAATATTCAGCTGACATTTCACTATGTCATCACTGCATATAAACACAGACTGTAACTGGGATTTTTTAAGTCTGTCTGTTCTGTAGTTGGTAGCTCTTAGTGGCTCTAAAGGAGTTATAATCATGTAAAAAAATTTATTAAGGATTTTTTTTTGAAAACGACATGTACTTTTTTTTAGATTGCCTATAATGGCTCCAGTGTGTAAACATGTAATTATGGAGTTTTCTTAAATGCTTACTATTTACTCAATAGGCCATGAGGGCTACAGAAGAAGCTCTTTATTGCTTTGCAGATCACTGAACTTATAGACTGCATAATAGCTCCTTTGAAGCCAACATGTGCTGTTTTAATGTGGGTGCTGTGTGGAGTCCACATGCTCACATCTCATTTTAAAGAAAGAATAGTAAAATCATCTTCTCTTAATAGAAAAAGCAGTTGCTTCACACTATGGGAGGCTTCAAATGTTGTTTTGGATTACAGAAACTCTTACTGATTTAGGCAGATAGGTTTTAGGTTTTTGTTAGATATTTTGTCATATTTTTTTTTTTAGGCTGTATGACCCAGTTCGACATTTTTGCGGCTAAATATGACTAACTGAATATAGAGCCTCATGAAAGAAAAGATTTACATGATTTAACATTTGGAACATGAATAAAGCCCTGCAGAGAGACCCTGACAAAGTAGAGGGCTGGGCAATCACCAACCATATAAAGTTGAACAAGGGCTAGTGGTGGATTCTGCCCTTGGGATGGGGTAACACTGGTTGTGTTTATAGACTGAGGAATGAGAGGCTGGAGAGCAGCCTCATGGAAAGGGACCTGGGGGTCCTGGTCAGTGGCAAGTTGAACACGAGCCAGCAGTGCCCTGGCAGCCAGGAGGGCCAAGCCTGTCCTGGGGTGCATCAGGCACAGCATCACAGCCGGGCAAGGGAGGGGATTGTCCTGCTCTGCTCTGCACTGGGGCAGCCTCATGTAAAGTTCTATGTGCAGTTTTGGGTGCCACAATATATATAAAAAAAAAAAAAGACATTAATCTATTGGAGACTGTTCAAGGGAGGGTCATGAATCTTTTGAAGTGTCTGGAGGCGAAGCCTTATGAGGTATGGCTGAGGACACTTCAGCTTGAAGAAGAGGAGGATGAGGGGAGACCTCATTATGATCTTCACCATTCTAATGAGGGGAAGTAGAGGGGCAGGTGCCAATTTCTTCAGTCCCGTGACCTGTGACAGGACTTGAGGAAATGGCATGAAGCTGAGGTGGGGGAGGTTTAGGTTGGATGTCAGGGAAAGGCTTTTCGCCCAGAAGATGGTTGGGCATTGGAACAGACTCCCCAGGGAAGAGGTGACAGCACCAAGCCTGACAGAGTTCAACAAGTTTTTGCACAATGCTCTCAGGCACTCTTGGGGTGTCCTGTGCAGAGCCGGGAGTTGGACTACAATGATCCTTGTGGGTCCCTTCAAACTCAGCATATTCTATGATTTTATGATAAACTTTAGGAATCTGGTGCTATTGGGCTTTCAAGTGCTGGTAGGGGGAAGTTGCCGAGCTGGGGATCAGAAAGGACAGGAATGGTATTGGTCTATTTTGCCTGCAGTTACTGGTCATAGTCAACACTGTTTGTCTTCTGTTTAACTTCCCAGTTTCATTCCTGGACCTGATCACTGAGGTGCCTGACATGCAAACCATTAGGACCATGTTCTTAATAAGCCTCTTTCACCTCTTTCTAGGCCAGAGGTGCAGAGGAAGAGGGCAGGACCAATTTTCTGCATTAATGGGGGAGAGATATGCTGTGTAGATATGCAGAAAAAGCATATCTCATCAAGAAGAAGGGCATCAAGAAGAAGGACCATGTTTGAAGCACTTGCCAAAGCGGAGGATGAATCTAGCTGGCAGTCCGTGGTGGGGAAGCAAAGCAGGTGGTGTGGAGACAAGAGTGGGAGAAATGAAATGTTTTGTTAGTTCTTCAGAAGTCACAGTATGGTTTCTGTGTTCTAAAAGCTGGCAGCAAATAGAACTTAATGTAAAGAAGTTATTTCTCCAGTAAAAAGGGGAGAAAACACACAATATTGTGAAGACCTCAGTAGTGCTCCTGAGCAGTGTGGGAGCAGAAGATCAAAGCTTCTGTTTTCATAATTTCATTTAACTTCTCTTATATTTAATTAGCTACATCCAGATGTACAAGAAATAATGTCTGAAGAGTAAAAGTGATAAAAATTCTGAGTCTTACAAGTCTAATGAGCTAAAAACCAGCATATACTCTGGTGGCTGAGAAGAGGGTGTTGTTCTGTTCGTTCATAAGAGCTTATGTCTACCTGAAAGCAAAATGAAACTCCATCACAAGATAAATATTTTTGCAAGGAGAAAGAGATGGGTCATTTCAATGAGCGTATTGCAAATATCTGAATTTCATGTGCAAGTTCAAAGAAAAATGTTTCTCATAAATGAGGAATGGATGAACTTGGAGGGTTACTGTGGCTAAATAAGAAAGCTAGCATTCAAGTTGGAGAATTTAATTAAGAGTTCTTGAACTGCAACAATCTGTTAAGACATTTGAGATGAGTGTGTTGCATATGAAGAGTTTGTTGTAGTTTCAGCGTGGATGTCAAAGTTAGATACAGCGCTATCAATTGGGAATAACAGCACTGTCAGACTTTATGTATGCCTTTCATTTTGTTTTTACGATATAGTGTAATGATGTTTTGTTAGCTGACTAATTTGTTGATGTTCCATTGTATACAAAAGGACCATTAGATGCACCAACATAAAAACCTTTTCTATCAGTCATTCACAGAAGAGTTTATTAAAAGGCAACATTGTAAATATCTGATTGCTTCCTAATCCAGTTTGTAGTTTGTTACTTTTGTCACTAATGGGCATTAACTTGGTAGAGATGAATAATGTTCTGTCTCTTCTCAGCCCTCCAACAGGCTTTTCCAGAACCATCAGATCAGGCTGCACCAATTTTACCTTTACTAAAACTGTTGCATTACAGCAGACCCTTACAGTCTAGACCTTTACAAATTACCCTTTTAAAAAATATGTAACATAATCATCTATGCAAAAAATAAAATGAAAAGAAATAAAAGAAGACAGTTCCTCCTATATTCAGCTTGGGGGTTTTCCCCCCTAAAATGAAATAAAAGTCACTGAAAGTAGAAGAGTGAAAGTGAAATAATGACATTTTAGTTATCAGAATTCTAACTCTATATCTCATAGAGGCAGATGGGTAGACAAATTCATATCTTTCAAGATGATGCCTTCATTCAGAAGAACATTGTTACAAACATTTTGTGAAGAGAGGATAGAGAAAAAGCAAAATATCCCTTTCCCTGGGAAGTGGCATGTGAAATAGGGCTGCATATTTAAAGATGACCTGTCAAAATAGAATTGCTTACAGGTGCAATGGAGGATGAAAAAGCAAATTGTTCTTTGGCAGTGTCTGTCCAGTTCAGGCTTCTGTCTTACATTGAAATTAATTGTCCACAGGATAAACCTGTTTGTTTCCATTCACCATAGGCAGCATGGAATGTCTAGTTCACATGTAACCAAATTATTTACAGAGTTTTGAAGTCAGATGACACAGTTTTCACCATGACTTTGTTAACTATGAAAGCCCTTGTGCATCACTTTTATTCATCGTGTATTGCTCAGAAATCTCCGTAATCTTCTGCACAGCAGCTTTTAGAAGTTAATTCTATTGCTCTTTGTAAGGCAAACAAAAAAAGTCATTGTGTGTTCAGTATGAAGCCTACTGTGTCAAAGTAAGCAACATTTCAAAATGCCTCTCAGTAAAACACACATAAGTAGAAAGTGCATGGAAAACCTTTCATCCTAGCAACATACATTTTGCTAATCTGATTCTTCCTTCAACTGCATGGATAAAATCATACTCTGTACCCCATGTCTCAACTCTGTTAATCCCCTATTGTTTTGTAAACACCTCCAATAAAAGAGATGGAGTTGTATTTCCAGTATCACTTAAATCAATCCCTCTTTTGAATGGCTGTTTGAGGATTATCTATTAAAAATACAACAAAAAATAACATTTTTTTATGTTATGTTGTGTGAGCAGGAAGCTTACATTCAAAGTTCTCAGGCTGCACCTAGTTTCAAAATACATTTGTTTGTATACTCCTGTAGCATATGGAAACACCAAAACTACCTCTAAATTCTTCATGAAGAAAATTCTTCTATGAAGTTTTATGTCATTTTATTAAATGAATATTTTTTTTGCAGAGGGAAAAAAAACTTCTCTTAGACATAATCTTTGCTATCTAAAGTTTTAGGAGAAGACAGGTGAAACACCCTTTGCAGTGCACTTTTTAAAATAATGTCAACCTTCATCAGGGAACGCAGGTAGCCTGGAAAGTGCCAGGTCATTGGACAGCACCCAAAGGAGGGCTGGGGCTGGAGCTCTCCTTGGAATAGGTGGTCATCCTAGGCCACAGGGGACTGCAGGAAAATGCTGGAGATGTGTAGGTAGCGCTGCACGTGTTGAGAGTGTGAGTGATTCAGTCAGACAGACTGACATGGTGGAGAGAGGTACTATCATTAAGCATACCAAATGATCAGAGCTGTGTAAGCTGGACACATTATTGGCATTCCTGCTTCCTGTCCATACTTTTCCCTGCCTCCACTCTGTGTCTCTTCATTCATTCCTCTCCTACTATAGTCAAGGGGAGAATAGATTGGAAGAAGCAGTTGAGAAGGGTCAGTAAATTCACAGAGAGTTGAGATTCGGCATCACAATGAGTCACTATATTTTATACACGTGAAGTCTGAAGAACTTTTCTTCTTTGAGGTGTGCACTAAGATTTGCTGAGGTGATTCTGTTTCCATTCTGCCACGAGCCCAAGCTTGTGGACTTATACAGAGTAGTTTGTGTTCATTCTTACTTTACTTTAAGAATTAATGATCATTACTTTATTCTTTCTCTGATTCATCCTTGCCTTTTCAGACCTATTGATTTTGAAAATGGCAGCACACTACTGATCTCCAGCCATACATCAGATTTGTTTCTCCCTGTTCATGAATTACAATCGTATGACTCACCCGGAGCTGCCAAGAAGATAATTGAATCAAGTCACCATTAGCTTCTGGAGTATAATTCTCATCAACACATATTGGCAGTTTTATGAACTTACTTAAAATGCAAGACAAAGAAATCTGAACCTGTTCACAGAATATTGAGATTAAACCCAGTCCCCAGTAAATTAAAAAAAAAAATTATTCAGCATCTTCATGTACTTTGAGAGTCTTGAGGGAAAAGACGTAAAGTATAGATTGGTTAAAAAAGAGAAGGAACTGGTCTTCCAGTCACATTTGGAAGGCATTTTGGAATTGCCGTTAATGGTGTCAGTCAGTGTGTCTCAGGATCACCTGCAAAACTGACAGTACAATTTTCTACACTGGGGAAAAAACAGTGAAGACATTGTAGAAAGAGCTAGTCTCTTCTCTGAGTACTTGTCTAGGAATTAAAAAGGGAGAGGTTTGCAAAATATTTCTTTATAACCCAGACTACATGAGTGAATGGTTGTGAATTCCTGCAATGTGTCCAGCATCACTGAGTAGGTAATAAGCTGTGGCTTAGGAGTATCAGCAATAAATCTGTATAGACCTTTTCTGTCAAAATAGTTTTTCAGAAAAAACTTTTTTTTTTTCCTGACAAAAAAGCTTTGTCATAATTACATTTTTTGTGAAATTTGTAGAGTGAACCGTAAACAAGCACCCATATTGTCTTTCCAAAATATGTCTTCCTGGGATAGCTTGTGCTGAAACACTTCTGTAGGAGATGAAACTCAGGTCTCTGTTGTGCTTAATTTAAAGCTTGGACTCACAGGTGTTAAGAAGGTGTGCAGGTCTCAAGACTATTTTCTGCTCAGTATTTTTGCCTTAGTTTATTTTAAGATTTTGGGTCAATTCCCGTGCTGGTAGAAAGATTTTGAAACCTTGATATTTTTGTAGAATAAAGCTCTGCTTCTCTCTTACTCTGTATTTGCCAGCTGGTGTACACCAGAGTGATCCCAAAGCTGTACATGCAATTTGCCAGTTGAAAAGACACATTTCAGCAGACCTTCCCTTCTCCTGTGCCACCTGGAACCTAGGGACTGCACAGTATCTGCCAACACTTGTGTTAATGCTCTTGAAGAGGCATACAATTTTGTTAATTGTTTTTTGAAATTGTTTGAGGCTGAAAGAAGTTGTAAATACTACTGAAGTGAAGAAAATGATTATTAAAAAGAAGAGCAAGGGATGGTGATATCATTCAATTTGGCAGTGGAACAGCAATTTGCTTTTGAGCAGTGTACCTAGAATGGTTGTAACATTTTGGCTCAGGGAGGTGACAGTTCAGTTCTCTACATGGTGTACTGGGGCATGGGCACATTTGAAAAGGCTGCTTAATTTATTGGTATGCTTGTCAGGAAACTCCAGAGCTTGGAGTAGGGAAGAGTTACCAAATAGTGAACTATTGACATAAAATCTTGCACAATGTTGCTGAGTGGCACACAGAACCCTATCTTCAGATTTTCCACCTAATCAATTTTTAAATATTCTGGAGCAGTCACAGTGTTTTTGTGTCTTGTTTTGTTTTGTTTTGTTTTTGAGGGTTTTTTTTTAGTTCTTTTCTAAAAGTGATCTGTGAAAACAGGATAGAAAGGTTGAATGTTGTGGCCTTAATCTTCCACTAGTAATATGTAGAAATGGAACTATTACAATTAATGAGCCACACAAATTTACCACTAATGTGCATTCTGGTCTGCATTATCTTACCAAAATTCCTGCCATTAAACTGGGATGGGTTTTGTCCTTATGCTGTTTCGAGTAGACTTGAGTGACTCATAAGCTTTGTAGTGATTCTTTGCAAGATTTGCTTTTGCCTTCAGCAGAGAACAGAGCACAAGTTAGATGATAGATAGATAGATAGTAGATAGATTTAGTTTACATTCCTTTTGCTTTGTAAATCTCTTATCCTTTCAAATCTTTCAGAATTTGACAACAAAACATTTACCTACAGAGAAAGGAAAAAACCCAAGCTCCCAAAACTTCAATAAAACTTTACAGAAGGTTCAATTAACATGACCCAAGCCTTCCTTTAATAGGCTTCAGTTAATCCACCCTATCCAAAAGACATTAGTGTGCCCAGTGTCTGGAAAAAACATCTTCTGCTTTTGGGAAAGTTGTACCAATCATTAAGCATTTTCTATTGAAAAATAGAAAATTGAAATATTGAAATATGTTTTGAATATTGATTAAATATTGAAAAATGTTTTAAAATCTCATAGTCTGAACATGCTGCCAGTAGTCATAGTAGGATTTCATCCTCTTCTTCAACTATTCATCTCTGTAATTAGGACTGGGTTTTAAAACTAAATTATTGGGTTTGGCATTTGTGTCAAATCACAGGAGCTATGAGGTCAAATAACTTTATCTTGCCGGGAAACACCATATCAAAACCAGCAGACAGCCACCCAAGTGCTAGTTAGACTGCTCACATGGATATTCAGGTGAAATTCTTGAGTGACATAAAATCATCTCTGATGACTGCTGAGCTTAACATTGCTGTGGGAATTATGGCACAAACTTCATCGGGAGGGTCAGATGGGCCCTACTACGGCAGCCTCTAGGTCAGAGATGAAGAGATGTGTTAAAAAAGGATCTCTCTGGAACAAGTACAGACTTCTGAAAAACACAGGGTTGTATGTCCAAACATGTGATGGCTATTACAGAAGACACAGCTGGAACAAAACCTGTACCTTGTTGCTGATACTGAATATCCTATAAGAAAATGATGCTCTGTTAAAAGATAATTAGGAGCAAACACTTTAAACTGCTGTATTACTCAGAGGTAAAATGATCTAGTGAGATACCATATATATTATGCAAGGAGTTTAATAAAAATTTCATAAAAATTTGTGTAACTTGGCAAGAGAATTTTTCCCAAATGGAAGGAAAGATTATCCTCTAATCATTATTAAAAAAAAAAAATTGAAATAAATGCAGGATATGTTCGAGAACTGTGCAACGTATCTTAATAGACTGTTACAAGGGAGATATTATGTGTCATATACTTAGAGCAGTTACACCTAAAAAAACAAAGGGATGCCTTTCTAGCTCACGTTTCAGAGGTTTTTATCTGTTCTGGCTAAAACATGACTAATATTTGTGCTTGCTCTAAGCATAAGAGGGACTAATGGCTTTAAATAGAAAGAGGTTAGATTTAGATTGGATTTTAGGAAGAAATTCTTGACTGTGAGGCACTGGAAGAAGTTGCTCAGAGAAGTAGTGAATGCCCATCCTGGAAGTGTTCCAGGCCAGGCTGGATGAGGCTCTCAGCATCCTGGAGATGAGGTAGAAGGTCTCCCTAACCATGTCAGGGGGGTTGAAATCAGACTATCTTTAAAAGTCTTTTCTAAACCAAACCATACCTTTCTATGGTTCTGCGCATCTATGATTCTAAGGGTCATTTCTGGGGAATACTAAAACCAGAATGAGTTATTAATTTGAAAATAGACCACAAAGGCATTTGCACTAGAAAAATAAGATGGTGAAAATTCTCACCTTGTGAAGATGGCAGAGGTGAATTTGACATACAGAGTGGGCTGCTTCTGATTCCCGAAAATAGTGGTCCTTCTGTTAAGTGATTGTACCTTTCATTTGCAGAGTGATTTTATACCAGCAAGGAATTAAAAAAGAGTCAAATCCGTCATACAGAGAACACTAAAATGACGTTATTCATTAAAAATGTATTTCTTTTTCTCTTTACATATTTTAAATAATTGCTTGGAATTTATTTTTTTAAGAGCTCAATAAATTAAATATAACCCATCTACACCTTAATGACATAAAAACATGATACAAACATAACATGATAGACATTCATCTTGTTAATGTATCTCATCATATTGTCTAAAAGGAGAAGCAATATAAAAGATAAAGCTAGGGTGTGTTCAACACTGAGTGGTTCAACAGATATTGCATGCATATGCCAAAAGAACATATATTCTTCACTGTTTGCGATATATATATTTTAGTGCAAGCTGTTGAAACATTTGTGAAAGTTCCAATACACTTTTGTCAGATTGAAAACTTTACTGTGTGGACTTTTCCCTGCGAATTTTGTTACATTTAAAAAAAAAACCAAAAAACCAAACAAACCAGGATGTTCAATTGGTATTTCAGCAGTAGCTAACAAAACGGGCATAAAGTATGAAGCATACAACCAAACTGTTAAAGGGCACCTCTGTAGTCAGTAACTCTGCCTGCTATCTTCTTGTCAGGAAAAATAGTACAGAAACGCTAATTATTTTTTTTCCAGTTTTGAAGTAATTTGTTTTGTTCAATTATTCTGCCCATTACACTAACACAATTATGTTTCTTGGTTAATTACTGCTTCAGAATGGACAAGTGGTTAGCATAAAACATATGCTTGATCCAGAGAGGTGCCTTGGCAATAAATGTGATTTTTTTTTCCAGTGACAGAAAAATAGGTATCTTTCAAAAGGTACTGTGATAAATACTTTCTATGGCCTTTCCAGAAATGCCACTTCTTTCAATTTTTGGAAATCTTTTTCAGGACTGATTTAAACACAACTTTAACTACCAAGCAGAACTTGTTCATTTGAAAGCTCCCAGAGCTGTCTGTGAGTCTGTATTTTCTCTGCAAAATGCTGTGCTTGAAATCCCTACAGATTTTTTAACTTTTCTCCTTCTGAAGTGAACAGGAATGATATATTCTGGTTTTCAAGACAAATCAGCAGAATATCTCTGCAGCTCCTGGTGATCTCTTGGTTTTCTAACCATGCTGCATGGTTTGCAGCAGGATATAACTAATCTTTTGGTCAGTGTTACACTGTAAGTAGATAAATGCAGATGTAGAAACAGAAGTCACTCCACAGCAGTACAGTGCTATAACTATGTAACAAAGCTGCATTTTTGTCACGCTCATCTTGACTGTTTTCGTTGCTGTCACTCTCTTCCTTTTCCTCTCCCCAGTAACTTCCCTTAGATTCACACACAGAAATCAATCTCTACTGTTAATGTTCTCTCCACATCTAAATTCAGCTGTTTGTGCATATGTGAATTTGAGAGTTTGACTTCCATAAAATTCTGCTAGTAATGTGCATTAGCAATCCATTAGCCTTAATCATCTGTTTAGCCCAATATGGGTTTCCATTAGCACCCTTATGGAAACTAAAATGGAAAAATGATTTGCTCATGAAAGACAAAAAATGAAAGATTCAGAGATGAGTTTTTTCATGATCTGTACATCTTTCTGATCAGCTAGCTGGAAAGGCATGGTCATTGGAAAAGTTAGGATTGCAGACTACTCACGCTGTTTTCCCACAGGGCTCTGTAGGTGTTTCATTCTTTGATTCCAAAATGATTTTTCGTAAATACTCATGACATGAGACATTATTAGTAACACGTCAGCCACTAGTTTAATTCTCTATATTCCTTCATAGTTAATCACCAAGTAAGTTATGATGATTGAAGGTGAATCAAAAATTTCCTGTAAGACAAGAACTTGCAAATCTTTCAAAGGTATTGGATATTTTTGCCTTTTCATTCTCAGACAGTGCTTTTTTTCCTTTTATTTCTAAAGTATTTTAAGTTTCTTTGCTGTATTCTTACTACTATTGTCTTTTTCTGTGCAGGTTATAACTCTCCATGATATTGCAGACTATTTGTAAGGAGAAAGATTGCAGGGTGATATTGTCACCTGCAAGGATCTGCTGGCACTAGTGCTTTCCCCTCCTTTAAGTAATTCTATTTTTTTCTCTCATTTGTCTTTCATTAATGTTCTTAACACCTCTACTGTAGGCTACAACTAAGAGTCAAGAAAATTGCACTGTAGTTTTGGGTGTACCATGGGCCTTGTGACTGACCGTATTATATAATGCCACGTGGCTGTTTATGAATCTCTGAGAGAAAGAAATAATTTTTGCCCAAATTCAGTTAATTTAGTTAGATGTATAAATTAAAGTGCAGACAAAACCTTGATGTCTTAACCAGTAATTTTCAGCCACTTTGTTGAACATATTATTCTCTATGTAAGAAGAAACATGTCATATAAGAAGATGACATTTTATGGAATCCTGAGTAAATACAAAATATTTTAAAAAATCAGGAAATGTCGGCAACTTACTACATGGTTTTATTTATCTCACTTCTCTAATTTTTACTTTTTCCTCTTCAGTGGGGATAGATTAGGGAAATTATGTAGTCAGTTCTGGTATAGCTTCAAAGAGTAATTCCAAACATTAGCATCATGATAAAAATGTCTGGAAAGGGATTACTACTTTGCTAGAAGAAATAGAAGTAGATGCTTCTTGGTCATTAGGCTTTATTTCCAAGGGAGAGAGTACTATATAGGTTGCAACGATAGAAACTTTGTCATCTGTCTGTGGGTTGCTCTGGGTGTGTTTGCGTTTGGATGTCTTTCACTCCTTGGGGTTTTTCGATGCATACTTTATGAAATTAATAGCATAATATAACATACATCAAATTAATAGAATAATTTAATGTATATCCTTGCCTTTATCTCTGTGGGGAAGTTGGAACTCACTGGAAATGTTACATAGACAATGCTGAAATAAAGCAGCTGATGCTGGTAGAAACAAAAGCAATATTTTCTTTTTTTTTTTTCTTTCTTTTTTTTCTTAGGTGAAATTACTGATACTGAAATAACACTTCAGCAATAAAAGTGATACACAGTGGGAGATCATTAAAAAGTATCCTGTCACTTGAATCAGACCATGTATTGTAATGCAGATTATATTGATTTGCTGCAAGTTTCACATTAAAACCTGACTTTCTGTCAACTGAGCACAAGTACTAAAACTCTTTGAATTAGAGTTGCAAGCAGCAGGGTAGTTGGTACAACGTTTCTCTTACCAAAACTTGGGATCATAAGGATATTCACAGGAGGTTTTCAGACTTTTTTCTGAAAGCTCAATAAATTATTAACCAAGTCTATTTCTACGATTTGCCCTATTGCTGCTGGATAGTTTTCTTAAAAAGAACAGTGAGGTGCTGTGCTTTTATTTTTGTTGTAAAGCAGAATATTATTCATGTTGTTCTTTTCAAAGATTAAGAGATATTATCTCAGGTAGAGGCAAGATACCCTTTTCCAAGATCTAAATTCAAATCTTCCATGTTACGGTTCCCTCCGATTATCAAGGCTGTGAGAACATTCTTTGTTGCTTTTTGAAAATCTCCTCACTTCATCAGCTTTCCCTTTGGTAGATACTGAATCCCACAGCCTTGAAGGGTATGAAAAAGAATAGGAAAAGCCATTACAGAAGGCATGTTAGGACTGTAGATGAAGCTGCTGGATTTCTCTCAAATCATCTGCTGTGACATTTGAAAGTACCAAACGCAATAATGAACTTTTCAAAGTTAGTCTGATTGCTCTGAGTCATGCAAAATAGAGATTTCCTCCCCTTTAGGTGTTGTGATGCCTCATTTATGAACTGAAACCCATAGAAGTGCAGCCCATCCCTTTTTTCATGATGAGTCAGAAAAGGTTTTGGGAACATGTACAGTGGTTAATGTCCTCCTTTGAGGAGCTGAGGGACAAATAAATAAATAAATCTACTTCTGAAAAAGGCAAGTAGCAAGAAGCCATCATGATTCAGTTACATTAAGGTTTCTTTATGTTGCCCTCCTAGCATAAAGGAACCTGATGGTCACAGAAACAATCTCTGTTTGGAAGAAGTAGCCTTGAGCCAGAGCAGAGAGTGCAGTACTGTGTGAATCTGCTTACATCCCCTAAAGTGTGAGCTACATCAAAGACTTAGCTTAGGGAAGCAGAGACAATTAAGGAGAGAATGAATCGAGGGCTGTACTGAGCACGACTTTGGCAGCCTTTGGCAAGGAGAGGTCAGTTGTTGAGGACCACAGGAAGCAGAGCTTCAGGCAGAGCAGGCACAACCCCCACTGACTTCTGCTGCTGAGGACATGGTCTCAGCCTGTGTGAGAGTGCTGGAGTACAAAGCATTGGTGATTCAGTGCTCATCTTGTCTTGTCAGCTCTTCTCTGTCACAAAAATCACACATCTGAGAGCTGGGACCAGGAAATGGAATAAGAGCAGGATTTCTTGGTAGCTACTCATGATACCTTTGAGGATCAACCACTACCACTAAAAACTACTGTACATTTTCATCATTTTTCAAAGAAATTCCATTTATTTTCTGCTTTTCCTTGATGTATCATTTCAGATCTGTCAGATTCTGTTTCACATTAGATCTGGCTTTGATAATATTATTTCACCATTACTTTTCCTGACTTTTCAACTAAAGAAAAGGAATTGTGTTGTGATTTCATTTTTTAGCTACATTTTCTACTCTAGAGCAGGCTTGCTGTGTATTTGTGTATTCTTGCTGTTACTGAGTTTGATCCTAATAGAAGAGTGGCCTTTCAGGCTGCATGTCCCTGTAGAAGAAGAGATACAACATGAACAACTGCTTTCCTTCCCTAGCATTACTTTGTCAGCATACTTACCTTCCATCTCTAGGAGACCTGTTTGATCATGATGAATAGCTCTTTCTCAAAGGTTGGTTTCATCTTGGGCAATCTTTCTGTGCCTGTTGTGATGCTACAGAGTTGTAGAGGTGGTATTTTTCTTGTGGTACTTTCTTAACTGGGTTTTGGACCCAGTTTGCTATCTTCTGTCAAATAAATGTATGTATCGGAAAATGTTGCAGGCAGTTCAAATCATCCTAGAGCCTTAAGTACCAATTTCTGTCAGTTCCTGTCAAAATTCTACCTTTTGTGATTTTGGAAGGATTTCTTATACTAAAAATGTAGCTGAGCTCTACCCCCATATTGCACTAAGCCTTCAGCTGAATGTGTACTGATTTATACTTACATAGTGATTTTGCATAATTTTGTGGATTTCTAAAGAGAAGGAGGGGAGATGTCTGACCAGGTGCAAGTCTGAGAGGCTTTCAGCATTGTTAAATTACTGATATTTCAGTACAGGTTACTGAACACTAAAAAGTGTTGAAATTGAAAGACAGTTCAAAATGATTACAGGAAATGCATAATCTAAATTGCAGACCTTAAGGTAAGTGGTTTGTTCTTTACTGGTGTAGATTTTTGTGACTATAATGACATCCATGAGGTTACATATTTTATAAGTCTTCTCACCTGAAGAACCTTTCCTTTTAGGTAATGCAGTTTCCTGCAAGCACAAAGAAGAGAGAATAAATATTATTTAAAAATAAAATTTTTTATTTCGACTTGTCTTCTCATATGTGATATCCTGTGTCTCTGTTTGCTTCACATTGTTTGCTCTGATGTTCAAAATTGCTAAATAAATGTTGTACCTCTTGCCTGTTTTTAATATGTTGGTGTCTTTTCCAAATGTTAGATTTTCAGCACACTATGGGATCATGCCAAAAGTAATCATTGCCTTTTTCAGTGTTAAGATCACAGATTTGAATTAATTGCTGTTATGTTATTTATTACTGTCTTTTAGAAGACAGTAATATATTTGTATCATGTCATAGCACTTCTGGAACAGAGCTAAATTGATGGCAAATTCGTGGAAGAGAGCTAAGTGGCAAGAGATCTAGCTGGCAGGAGAAACCACTGAAAGTATCAGTGTGAGTTACAGCTTAGGGTGGATTGTTCAATATGGAGTTCATACACAGCAGACTTAGACATGCCAGTACCACAAGTGACATTCGGAGTTTTTGTTCAGTAATTCTTTGATGTTCAGAAAGGGAAACTTGATCTTTACAATTACAAGTTATAAATTAATTTTTTAATCAATGTAATTGGTGTTTCAGGCTCTCAGCCCTGATAGCACTGAATGGTATTGAGAAAGAAGCTCATATTTTAGATTCAGGTTTTTCTGCACCATATTTCTATCAGCTGGGGTCACACTTTCCATCTTTTCAGACATGTAAATGGAGATTCTTTTCACCCAGCAAGTGCTAAAAGCTAATCATCTCATCCCAAGAACCTCAGTCACTTCTTTTACCCAATGGAGAGGAGCAGCTACATCAAGTAATGGCAAATATCTCACATCCTTATGATGAAAAGGAACACATTTCATATGTGCCTATTTCTCTCATTGATTAGGGAAGATTAACTAGACTAGAGCTCAGCTAGTCTCAGCTAATCTATCACTGTTTAATTTAAGTAGAATCATTGTATTCTTGATCCCTACTTCCAAGTTCATAATTTGTTACTGAAGGTTTTTAGAAGAGTTGCAGGAATGCTTATTAAAATAAAAAATACCTAATAAATACCATTTGACCAGGAATTGAAAAACATTTACTTAGCTGCAGGAGAGGCAGGCTGAACATTAGAACTCTTCCTTAAAAATGTACTATTAAGTTCTGGAAGCGTTGTTTGACCAATCTTGAAATTACAAGAACTTCACCATATTACTGTAAGATCATGCTACTAAAGTGAGAGAACTGAAAGGAAGGGTTAAAGGAAAACCAGAACACTTAATGTGAGTTAGCTGTTGGGACACCTTAGATTCAAAAAAGATGTAGGGATCCTGCCTAGGCTGGAAACACACCCCGGAAGAAAGAAGGATAACAACCATCATGCATGACATATCTCGCTTATTAATTATCCTTTAATAAAATATTCTGAAAGAAATTTTGTAGTTCTTTTATTCTTTCAGGGACCTAACTGTGAAAACATGTGAAGATAAAGAGCTTTGTCAAAAGATTTGTCACCAAACAGTACTTTGCTCATGTGATGGCCTCCAGAATATTTCTAATTAATAAAGAGAAGTATACAATTTAACAGCTAAGATTGGAGGCACTAAAACTGCTTTCTACAGATGAAGCCTATACTGAGAAAGAAATTAAGCAGTTTATTGTAGACTTGTAGATATTTTTGAAAAGGTAGAGGTATGATAAGTGTGAAAGTCACAGTAATTTTCCTAAATTATTCTGACAGTTAAAAATGATGGACCCTAAGAAATCCAGGCTTGCTTATTTGTTGACTAGCTAAGCTTAGGATGTTCTTTTACTTGGGAGTCATAAAACAATCTGCACATTGGTAGTGCATTTTCAGAGTTGCTTTCTATAAATAAACAAGCAAAGTCATGTTAAAATATGGCAATAGCAGCCCCAAAGTTTTACAATGACTTTTTTTCGCATTCCATAGCTCTTTTCTTTCAGTAATTGCGTACCACATTGCTTAGTTATATGGAGAAGAAAATCTTTTTTTCTTTTACATATTGAGTAGACATCATTTCATTTGACATTCCACCTGTATTGGAAGTTTGCCTTTCTAGCATTAACCCAAGGAAGCTTTCCTGCTTCTGTCATATTGGAGTGCCTTCTTCAGCTTTTTTCTGTGTAGAATATACTGTTAATATTGCCAGAAGCCCAACTGCAAAAAATGTTCTCATCTTCAACTCATAAAAAAACCAGCCCTGAACCCCAAAACAAACAACACACAAAGAACAAACCTAAAACATAAACTGAGCAAAACCATAGAAAGCCATTGATGTTTAAAAGGTTTTCATGTTGTAACTTCTGGATTGCTTGTCAAGAGACTGGAATGTTCTACTGGGGATTTCGGTAGGCAGCCACAACCAAAACCTTATTGACAGCCAAAGAATCAATCTTGTCAACTTCATTTGTGTTTAGAAGGAGTTGATATAGAAGATGTCTGTGCAAGCTTAGGGAGTTCTACAACTTCCCTTGTTTGTTATCTGCCGTGCAAATACTTTGTAGTTCATCTTCCTTGTCTTGCCAGTGTTGTGTTGTTGGTGTCAGTAGCAAGGTCAACCCGAATTGAATGTTCAACAGAAAAATGTGAGAACAAGAGCATAAGAATTCCTGCTAGCAAAACAATCCAGGATAACCATATTGGCAAGCTGTGCGTGACATGAGGTGGGATGAAGCTTCATGCAAGGCTGAAGTATGTCTTGTTTGGTGAGTGGCAGTAGTGCTTTTTATCGTCTCAGTTGCTGAAAGTGTTTTGAAGTGCAGCCTTAATCATAAAAGCAATATTAATGTTTTGTGACAAATTTGGAGTTGATTAAATGTTTATTTACTTTTCAGGACACACAAAGGAGCTGTGTAAGTGGCTATTATTTATCCCTAAGGTCTCAAAAGGTACAGCAGTCACAGGAAAGCAAAAAACAGGAAAATGCTAGATGAAAAAGGCACAGGCAGTTTCAGCCTTTTTATAGTATTTCCTATCCTTCCTTTTGGTTCTCCGTTACTTTCTTTTTTAGCCTCTTTTCAGCTTTTCAAGGATATCTCTATCCTCATACCTGGTAATTTCTAGCAATATTTCCTCATTCTTTTGCTTTCAATATGCCCTGTTTCAGTACTGACAGTACAGATTTCTTAGTTTTGGGGTGGAACTTCAAGCATGACAACTGGCAGAATTTAAGCTCTGTCATTGAACTGCCTCCTTTATGAAGTATATCACCTATAAAAGAGCTAAAGAATATATGAGAGGGTACTGATTATTATTATTATTTATTCACTTGGTTTATTATTTCATAGGCACTCTTCTGTGCCATTCAGAAAGCAGCTGTCAGACTAAATAAAAATACATGATAAGGAAGCCCTCATCTTTTTAATTGATATTAATCTAGTTGCATCCAGCAATAAAATGCTCACCATTGATGATATGGCAAATAATGTGACTGCAATTAGTTAGCAATTCAATGTGCCTTTCAGAAAACAGTCTCCAAACCTTCCTGAAAATAACTCCCTTCTGCCAAAATGATTTTTTTTTGAGACATATGTAACCACTAGGTTTTAGAGTCTCTTCAGATCTGTATTCTGAAAATTTTTATGCTCTTTCTGAAGTTAATGCCTTTGTAGGTGCGGCAACGGATGCTGTTTTCAAAGGGAAATAAATAACAGTGAATATAGATAAATATCCTAGCTTATGGAAACTCTTCTGAAAACATTACTGAGGGGAATCTTTACACCCTTTGTTTTTATCTTCTGCCAGTCTGACAAATGGGTTGTCCTGAAAAGTGGTATTCACTGTAGAACTGAGTAACTTGTTTCACATTATTTTAAATGTAATGTTCCCATGATTTAAAGGTAGTCTTCTGTTTGTGTTTCTATTTTTTTTTTACTATTTTGTGATAAAAAGGAACATTTTATTACAATTATTCACTAAATTTTAAGCCACAAGTGGCAATCAGGCCATTAGTGCACGAAATGACATAGCTAAGTGATCTGGAGCATCCTTTGGTAAAGTCTTCTCTGCTTCTGGCTAACAATGTCAGCTTGACTATTCAGGTTATTCTTCCGGCACTAGATCCATTACAGTCAGGATTTAAGTGCAACCCTGCAGAAGTTATTTGATCTGGATGACCACAGATTATTTGCTGCATGTTTTGCTATATTCAGGAGGAAAAAAAACCTCCTGGAATATAGCAACAAAAATAAGATTAAAAGCTACAACTGAGAAGAGCACTGAGGTAAGTAGAGTGTGATGACCTCTGGTTAGTTTTCTTCTGTTTCCCCACCAACCCACCACCTACCTTTCTGTGGTGGAAACAGCCTTGTCATTGCTGTCAACATGATAAGCAACATTTTATAATTTCCAAGCTGGTGCATCTGGATTTAAGATTGTTGGATGACTATCATTACCTTTTTCCTTTTTTTTTTCACCTGAGTCACTTTGACTGGTGGGAATCATAGTGAAATA
Source organism: Irena cyanogastra (assembly GCA_013397155.1). NCBI lineage: Eukaryota > Metazoa > Chordata > Aves > Passeriformes > Irenidae > Irena > Irena cyanogastra. The sequence continues at coordinate 209,579 of VWZV01004010.1, forward strand.
TGAAGGCAAACCTGTCATTCTCCTGTTGTTGTAGCAGATGGGCCCCTCCCAAGCTCCTACTGAAGAGTCAAAGGAAATTGTTCCCTTTGTAATTTTTTTTACTGTGATTGAGGTACTAGTGGTAAATGAGATCAGTCCATGAGATGCCTCAGACACACAGTTCTCAGTGCGTGTAAAGATTATGCCCGGTTTTACAGCTGGTTCCCTATCTCCCATCAGTTTCTAACAGACCAGCACCAGGCTGCAGCTGATTCCCCTGGTGGGTAAGAGCCTGATACATTTTAAGCTGGTAGAAGAGCTTGGCTTCTGGTTATCTCATGGCTTTTGTGCATGCTCAAGGTACTTGTCTTGTCCAGTATGCTTCAGGGGCAGTCTGGCTCTTGAAGTAACCCTACTGCTGATATTTTGCTGCTGCACTGATTGGTGTACTTGAAAGTCTGCTTATTTACTGATTCTTCCTTGACTGAAGACCATTTCTTCCCTGCTCTCATAAGGGGGAAATACCATTTGATTATTGCTTAATCTCAGTTAATTTATGTGGTGATATATCTCTATTACAACAAGATTTGGAATTTTTACTGGGAAACTCTAGAGTCTTTTTTCATCAATAGGCTTTTGCAACAGAGTGAATAAATTTCATGTTTCCAGCACCCTCTAAGATTTCTTGAGCTCCTGGTTTCTGGTACCTCTAGAATCATATAATGTTGTTCTGTTGAATCAACTAAACATGGTTTAGTCTATGTATTTCTTCTTGGTTATTAACTTAATTGCAGTTGTACATGTAAGAATATAAAGCTTCCTTTGATTTGCTAAATTTATCTTTATGGAGAAGTGAATGACCTTTATTAATGTGGTACTCTTGCACATTTTTCCTTTTCAAGAAGTTTCTTTGAAAGTGAAGTTACAGGTGTAAATATTACTGTGACTAGGCATAATGAGAAATCACTTCAAGAAAAAATTATTTTTAGTTGTCACCTGATGATCCCTACCTTTAGTTTAAGTACTCTGTATGGAATAACATGAGCATTTTTTTGGCTGAAGGCTATTTCTATTAGGTATATTAAAATTATGTGTAATTTATATAAGCTAGCTTCTCTCTTTAATGACTGTTTTTGCCTATAGGACTTTCAGCACTTCTATATACTTCTTGAATTTATTGACTAATTTGATCAATCCTGATCAATTCCTCTGAATCCTCTGGAAGTCAGAGATAATTAAAATATTTGAAAGTGTTTGTTTACTGCAATGATCTTTTAAACCATAGAATGAATACAGCACTTATGCAAGAAAAAAATATCTGATTATGAATCTAATGAGGATTATGTTGCTAAGTGCTTCTAAAAGGCAAGTAATGGATAGCCACAGTATGACTTCTTAACACCAATGGATGAGTGTAACCAACAGCTTCATTTCTCTGAGTTTTCAACTGTTGAAAAAATGAGATACTTTCCATAATTTGTGTAATACAGTGTCCTAGGGTGGAAAAAAGAAAATATGGAAATGGAAGATATTTTAAATCTAAAAGCATGAGTTTTCACTAGGTCAGTGAAACTGTAGCACAAAATTGACTGTAGTCACTTCATATAGAGTGCATTTAAGGGCTCAGAAGTGTGAAACCTCACTGCTTTTATTTTTTTTTTCTTGGAGATGTAAATAAAAGCTATTTGCTAATTCATTTGGGTGTTGGTTTTTGTTTAGTTTTGTTTTGGGTTTCTTGAGTATATTGGGGGAGTCTGGGTGGGGAGAGTTGGGATTTTTTCCCCTGCAGGAATATGTAATACATGTAAAAGAGTATTATTTATTTAGTAGAGCAGAGCTCCTTCCCTGTCCTGCATGGCTCTTAGTGATTCAATGATTTATTTTGTGTTACCTATGTGGACTACGTGGAAGAATGTGAGGAAAGAAGCTACAATGTAAGATTTGCATTAGAATGTTTCCTTTTCTGCTAGTTTCCCAACTTTGCACGGATGAAAAAGAATCTCTTTCTGAGGACAAGTGAAAGGACCAGAATGTTGATTTTATTGGAGTAACTGCTCTAGTTGAAGACAAATGTATTTGATTTTTTTTGTGTGTGTGTGTGGATTCTAGTAATGTGTATTTATTTTAGATTTATTTGACATTTTAAAGAGCACCCAGCCAGGGTTGGAAATGCCTTTGACATTTATGGAAAATACAACTGTATTCTAAGCAATTGTTAATTTTTTTCTATAATTATAGAGGCTAGGACTCAGCAAAGCATGTATATAACTAAAACCACACACTTAAATGCTCTGATGAATAGGACAGCTCGGCTATGTCATGGCAGTGAGGAAGGATGAAATGGAAAGGTCATGGTCTCTTCTCTGTTTGAGTCAATCTGCCTGGGCAAAGACACCAGAAATTGGATACATTTTGCGGTGTTGATGTGGGGCTAGCAGAGCCAGATTTTGCTTAACTCTCTCAGAGCTCCACCAGAGAAATGGCAGAAACGCATCAGCCTGCATCACATCCTGGGACACTGTGGTATCTGGTGAAAATGAGAGAACAGAAAGAGGAAGCGAAGACCTAATGTGGTCTGTGAGAGCTAAGGAGCTGACCCTGATCAGGGAGTGCCAAAGAGTATCCTCTTACTTACCTTAAGCATTGCTCAAACAAATGCAGAGTTAGAGTATTCAAAGATAAGAAAATGTGTATCACTTTTTTTTTTTTCTCTGTTTGATTCATTGGGAAGAGACTGTGCACTTCAGTTAAATTGATGGATTCTTGAGACTAGTTTACTGCTTCAACCGCCTTTGTTCCAGTAGTCTTACTTAGATGAATGGCCCAATAAAAAAAAAGGGAGAAAAAAATTTGCCAGTAATATTCTTTGTAGATCTTGGATTTTCTTAGTGACCTACATATCTTTTTTGCACTACTTTATGCTTTTATTATATATATAAACATGGGAATTCAGGCATCTTCCTGAATAAGAAACAAAAGAATAAATGTACTGTTATAAGTGTCATGTTGCAGCTGTGTGAGGAATTAAAGTGAGGTATAGGATCACCTAAATTATAATTTTTACTGAGAAAAACACAAGTAGCACTGTTTTAAGTTGTAGCTTAAAACAGTGACATGAAGTTCTTAAAACTAGCAGCTCTGTATTCACTTCAAAGCTTTAAATTATGAAAAGCACGTCTGAATTGTCAGTAACAATCACTAAATAAGGCTTGTCATCTGAAAAGTGAGGAATCCCTGACTCACACTTGTAAGGTAATGAAGCCTTCCAGTATATGCTGTCCAAACAGGTGTTGGGTCCCAGCTCTGACCACTTTTAGTCTAGGGGAGGTCAGGGCTGAAGCAGATGGCTTCTGCTGGATAACTGAGCTAAGCACAGGATGTGTTGCAGTGACCCCAAGACTACAGATAAATATGCATGCATGTGGGAGGCTGACATTTGGTTTGGTGCCTCTAACCAGTCTCTGTAGGAAAATAAATAGCTTTACAATAAAGAAGGGAAAAGAAAAAGAGACTATAGGATTATAGTCTCGTTTTGTTGAGAAATTTTTGGGTCACAGAATCCAACAGTAGAGCTGTAGTCCTCCCTGACAGAAAGGAACCTTTTTCAATTTTGTATCTTTTTGAAGGCACGTTTTTTAATACAAAGTTGTACAGGCTTTTCATAGTATATTCAGCTTTAGCCCTTTCAAGGAGGAGAAAATAGTGCAGGCTGTCCTCAGTTTATAACATCTTGAAAAGAAAGAAGTACCAAAAGAAAGAAGTGTCTGTCACAGTTCTTTAATATTATTTTGTATGGGAATTTCATGACTGAAGATTGCATCAGAGCTGTTTAGTTCCTATTGTGTAATTCCACCTACCCTACATGTGTGCAGAAACACAAATGGATATTGAAATTCCAGCATGATACCTAGAAGTTCATTAAAATGGAAGTAACCAATACCTCTAAAATGATAGTGCAAGTAGTTTGTGTTGATCTGTCACATTGCCAGGAATGTTTCTTAGGAATCAACATAGTGTATGCCACTATGGGCTGAAGCAGACAATAAGGATATATAGTCATGGTGGGAAAGAAAGATAAATATTGGAAACAATAAAACAAGAAATTAAAAGAACTGTATTGCCTTTACTGTCCTCTTAGGGGTTTGGTGATCATCTACTCATCCAAAAATGTAATATATGAAAGGATTTGAGAAATGGGACTGGGAGCCCTTCAAATACTCTATGGCTAGAGAAAAATCTGAATTAAAAATAATGATTTGACCTTCTAAAAAACAGAAATGCATTAAAAAGAATAATGTCCCAAATTGGGATAAAAATGCAATTTTTTTTTAGTATTTTCCACAATATTAGAGTGTTCTTTTGAAATAGAATGAGATAATTCTGAAATATTGTTTCAGTTTTGTGTATTTGCAATTTGTGTTTTAGCAATTACTGCATTGATATAGATAAACTCCCTCACCCACCGAATGGTATTTTAAATCGAAAATTGAATTTTTCAGTTTAAAAAATTAGAAGTAATATTCTTAGGTACTTTCCAGAGTGCCAAAAGCTGTCTTTAAAAAACAGCCCTATTCTTTGAAATAAAATGTTTTATAAAGATGTAGCACCCTAGGTAGATTTGCAAACTTTAGTGTTTTGGAATGAAGCTTTTCTATCTAAATCTTAAAGGATACAGTAGACTGGCTTTATCAGGAAACTCTGCCTCAGGTATTAGTACAACACTTTAATTTGTTAGAAAGCTTAAGGGAACAGGTAACAACTCAAGCAAAGAGTCTGAGATGCAGAGAAGTAAATACTGTATACCAAGAAACAAATTCTGAAAACAAATTAGAGAGATAAGAATTCTTGTACTAGAAAGTTGTATCTCCAGGCTTTTTCAGTTCAATAAATATAGACAGATACAGCTTCAATAGTATTGATATTAATAAATGAAGACAACTGTATTCAAGTACACTGAAAGTCTGAAAGTCATTCCCCTCCTTAAAGAAGATATTGACAAGCAAGAAGAAAAGCCTGCAGTTTTTAAATACCTTGAAATGTTGAGGAAACTCCAGGCACTGCACTTCTATTGTTCATTTAATGAAATAAGCTATTGCCTACACATCCATTAGAACATAAAATAGGAATAACATCTTAATTGTTAGGCAGAGTACTAAATAGCATAGTAGAAGCTGGAACAAAGTGAGAGGTTGACTTAGAAGTTTCATGCTTATGTCAACGCTTACTGCCACATGGGGTATATTAACACAAACCTATTTCTTAGCAGTGTTTCTGCTTGCATTATTTTTACCCTTTTTCTTCATCTGGTGGTTCTGTTTTGTTTTATTATTTTTGTTTTTTTTTTTTTTTTTCTGACAGTGGTGTACGTACTCTTGTAAGGTTGCATCACTTTACTGCTGACATTATCTGCTGTTGGAAGTTCGTATGGTGGGAATTATGCATGTTTTCAAGGAGTCACATTGTACAGTATTTCGATGTAGAAGATGTAAGCTAATCCCTCCCTGAAAACGTAGCTCTTTAGGTCCCTAAAATAGTCTGTATAACAGACAGTTGCAAATCCTCCAGAGAGGTACCTATGAAAAAAAAGGAGAGTAGAATTATGCCATTCCATTACATAGAATTGACAGTAGCTACTACCCAATTTTTGGCAAGGAGTGTGTTTGTGAAAGTTGCTAAATGGGAAAGTAACCAAGCCCAAGCAAAGGAAGACGTTTATAATGAGCACTCTGAAGTGATACAGATGTTTCCTGTATTTTCTGACAACTTAGTCTCACTTGATTCTTTCATGGAGATCTGGCTACATTTGTTCTTTCAAGTGAACAACCCAAAACCACTAGAGGTGAAAAGCTCTTGAAACAGAGAAAATTCAAGGCTTATTGGTCAAGATGGATTAAAATAAAAGGTTTGACAGCAGATATCTCTTACCCCTTGCAGCCTACTGTGATTGTTGAGTGAATTCTGTCCTGCTATGATTCCACAACTTTCATCACCTCTCTGAGGAGCAGCGAATTCTGTGTTGCCTCTTCTGAACCTCTGTGAAAGTATGTTTTTTATCATCAGTTTGAGGTTTGGCTTTGAGCCTGTTCCCTGCTTGTTTTAGGAGCCTCTTAATTGTTGTTTTTGCTGGATGCCTCTAGCTTACTGTGTATTCTGCCTGCTCTGTGCTGCAGTCAAACACATCCACGTCAGGATGATCATCTACTCCAATCAGAGAGGCCCCACACCCCTTCTCAGCAGAGAATATGCAGTGTACATGCTGCAATTGGCAAATGCATAAATCAGGATGGGTGCCTTTAATCAGCCTCCCATTGGCCACCTCAGAAATGGGTTAACACGACAACACTGCAGGCTGCTGCACTGTGAATTTGAGAAGCCAGGTGGTACCAGGAGTCAGAATGGCTTTGAGGAGAACTCTTTAGTGGACTTACAGCCTCCTCTTCAGCCCAGCATTTAAGAAGAGGTGGAAAGACAGAGATAAAAATAACAAAAAAATTAAGGAGACAGATCTGACATTATGAAAGTCTGTTTCCCCTTTGTCATATGAATACAATATTGTTTGTTTTAAAGGGGTTTGGCTGTCATTCCTGTGGATTTATTGAGTGTGGGAGGCCAAGCCTCCTGTTTCAGGAAGTGGTGGATGATGAATGACTGCTTCCAGGTAAAATCTTCAGTCCTCAGATGACAGCAGAAAGGTCTAGAATGATGTGCAGAATCTGTCACTTGGTGATATGCTTGTATTAAATAAACAGAATAGTTCACCTCTCTTTTGAAACATAGCATCTGATAAAACAACTGAAAAGCATCTAAGTATTTCTAAGCTTGATTGTTCATTAACACTGATAAAAGCTTGGGATAAAAAAAAGAATAAAACACTGGAAAAGAGTAGAGCCAACCATTATAGAATAAAGCAAAATGTGATGAAAAGGAGATTTGGAGTGAACAAATTTACAGGTGACCAAATTGTATGGTCAACCAAAGTAAATGGCTGCCACCTGTCCTTCAAATAAAGGACAACGCATCTTCTCAGTGGTGTTACATTAGATTAATGTACCAAGGACTACAAGACTAAATGATGACATCTGAGTCATTTGGCATATATGAAATAAGTCACTGTCTTGGAGCAAATATATCTTTGAAAACAAATGATTCTGGCTCAGCATTTATTCTTGATTAGTTCCTTGTGCCCACCTCTGTTCTGTAGTTGCAGTAGCTGTCATGCTATATGTTATAAAAAGGCATGAGTGTGTGTGCCCCACATATTCTGTGTAGATAAAGCAGAGGCACGTGATTCACTAAACAGCAAAGGGACTTAGTGACTTGGTAAAAATCAATGTGAAAGTGAGTGGGTCACTTTTAGCCATTTGACAGTTCTGACTTTGTAAGTGGGTCACAGCATTGGAATATTAATGTATTACAATGAACTTAATTACATGCAAGAGCAGGATTGTAAGGAAAGGATTTTAACTGTAGCTTCTGGATCTGCATTGAGTTTTATGCACAGAAAAACAGATGATTGATTTCCTTTCTTATTTTCTTTTGTAAAGGAGCCAAAATCATTTTATCCAAAGTTGTTTTACTTGGATGTATAGACTGCAGATACCATTTCATAATGCTTAATCTTAATAGTTAAGTGGAGGATGTCTTGTTGAGTTTATGCATGTGTAGTTGGTTTTGCTTTCTGAAAAGCAAATGGAAATAATTTGAGAGAAAGAAGATTACAGAGAGAACCTGACCTGGACTTCACTCAAAACCACAAATCTTGTGGAGAAGATAAAATCTGTGCTTTGAAAGATTTTGCTTTAAAATACAAAGCTTTCTCTCACACTGATGTCAGCAATGAAGAGCTTATTTCACTGAGGTTTCTGCTTTTAATTGCAGAGCACTACATCAAATTCCAGAAGATAAATGAACATGGAACGAATTTGTACTAGCTCTGTCAATAACGAATCTGACATCAGCATTTTAGCTCATGGACAAAGGCAGCTTTGAGATCAGGAGAAGATTGAATAAGAGCCTTTTCTTTGTGTTTAATTTAAATGTTAAATTTCTATCAGCTCAAACACTGTTATTAGTTAAAAAAAAAAAAGAAAGAAAAAAAAAGAAGAAAGGAAGAAAGAAAAGAAGCTGATGTTTGCTTCTTTTCCAGAATGTGCACACATGCTGTTTTACTGAGACCTTTACAAGCTGATGTTGGCCAGCCATACACTCCCGAGGCTGTTTTATTATTGTTCACTCTTTCTACAGAAAACAAAATACAGCAACTTATGCCATGACATTTTGTGACATTTCCAGATATGAACATCTGGGAAGTTTAGTGTGACAGTGACAGCAAAGCTGACAATGACTTTCCAGTGCCACATACAGCCTGGGCATCTGCAGTCATTGCCTTTTCATTTTGTTTTCCTCTCCCTCCCTCTCTCCTTCTCCCACCTAAATGCTTAATGCAGCCTTTCTCTGTTTTGGCCTTGAAGATAGAATAATATCCCACATTTATTTCAAAGCTGTACATAGAACATTGTACATCAAGTGCATCACAAATCAGTTCAGAGCGAAAGGGAAGAGCTTTCCAGCTAGCAAGAGGAAGCGCAGCTGCACAAGTTGCTCTAATTGCAGACACTGGGTGGATTTGATCATCAGATGTCTACTCTGCATAAAATTGAAGTTAAACAGCTAAACATTAATTACTTCTATTATTGCATTTATATATTGAGATAAAAGGGGGGAAAAAACCCAACAACCTACACATCTTAGGTAGTAAGCCAAAGCAGGAGAAGCGGGGGAAAAAAGAAAGAAAGAAAAAAGCGCTGAATAGTTGTTGCATTTGAAATGAAAAATATCTTCTTTGTGTGACAAAAGGTGCACTGGAAGAAGGTAACATTTTATAAATGACCCAAAGTATAGCATTAATATGGTTAGTTAATAAAATGACGTTAAACAAATAAGGGTACATTGTAACTGTCTAAAGGAATTGCTGTGACCTAATGGTGTGAGGCACAAACACTTAGTCAACATATTCTTATGTCAACTTCATTCTCAACTTATACTATTTATTTGCTTTTTTCTGGTCTCTTAGACATCTACAGAAATTTTGTTTTCTAGGGGATAGTCTCTCTGTTGCTTTGAGACACAATACTGAGTGGCGTTACTAAGAGCAAGAATTGCATAATCTATCTAGTGTATTGCAACATTTTCAGCCACAAGACCTTGTTAAAGCCTCAAAAAATTGTAACAACAAGCCTTTAAAATTACATTGTATCTTTTAAAGATAATTTTGAGGAGTAATAACGCAAATAAATAACTCCCTATCCTAAAAAATATTCCAGTTGAAGATTTAGTATCCACCGAGAGTTTTATGCTGTACAAAGCTGAACTTCGGTATAGGGCAACAGCAAAATCACTTACCTGTAATTATTGACAGTGGAGTCACTGTTCCTGGAGGTGGATGTGGCACTTAGTGTCATGGTCTAGTGGTATTGGGTCATAGGTTGGACTCAATGATCTCAAAGGTCTTTTCCAACCCAGCTGATTCAGTGATTCTGTGATTTTTGTTAGGATTTACTGCAGTCAAACACTTGGCTGTGTTTAGACACAACAACCTTACATTTTTTATGTAATTAGTAGCCTTGAAATATTCATAGCATTACTTTAACAGAAAGGGCTAAGATGAAGAAAAATGTAAGGTACTAAAGGGAACAAGTAATGTTGATCAGTGAGCATTTTGTTCATATCCTCTAGGGAAATTTATACTCACTCTTTTTCAGAATTGCTTTATTGGAAGAATAGAAACACCTCCAGCCCACATCTCTGTCCCAGACTGGACAGTATTCCTAGAAAGAGTATCATCCTTCTTGGATGGAAAATTTTCTTCCTAGCTCTTACTATCAGATACCCCCTGAAACACAAGGTTTTATCTTCCTTGAAAAAACACTCTTTTTGTGAAAATCTTCCTAATAAACTCTTTCATTAGAGTACTTCCTGAAGACAAATGCTGAAGTGCAAAGGTTATAACCTGTCAATTAAATTAAAAACCAGAGAATTGAGATATTGGACCTACGGAGTAGTTCCTTGCTCAGACCAGGGAAGCTGGGGCTCTGCAGAGTGTTTCCGTGCTGCTTGCTGGTGCATGTTTGCCTGGCCAAGACAGCAATGACTTCCAATAGATAGATGATTTTCTAGTTTCCCCTAGAACTATAATGAGTCAGAGAGAATGTCTGCGTTTTATAGACTGCCATTAGCAGTTGTCATTTCAGCCTGAGACAATTCTGATTGAAATAAAGTAATTTCCTGAATATATTAAAGTAAAAAAGATTATTATAACCTTAAAGGAAAATAGTGTGATGAATCGGATTCCACAAGACGTTTCTTTTTTCGCTTCTTCTCCTTTTCCATCCTCCCCCTCTTTCCCCAGGTTTCTTTTCTTTGTAAACTCACAGACATCCTCCATTTCCTTTTCAGGATCTTCGTTTTATTTAGCTTTGCCCCTTTTTATCCTCCTGAAAACCTAAGCAAATTGATAGAGCAAAGCACAAATACAGTGCCAACGGCTTACAGAGAGCTTTCCTTAGAAAACAGCAGGCAGTAGACTTGTATTTTCTGCTTCACAGTACGGGGATGCAGCAAATACAACCAGCTGTTCCACGGAGAGTTTTGGCTCAGTGAAACCATTTTGTACAATGATGCTCTGGCCTGGCCCCAAACTTTCTGTCTCCTAAGCTCCCTTATGCAGCGTACTGGAGAGGTCAATTGGCCAAGGGATGCAGTGTCCCACTTCCCCCCAGTCCAACCCCAGGTGTGTCCTTTGCAGTTTGAGCCACCTGAGAAGAAGAAATATTCTTTCTATTGCTTTCTGTTGCTTTTTGCCCCCATGCATCAGTATCAGCAAACACAAGGTTCTTTGTGTCCCCTTGTTTGTCTAGTGGTTAGTTTACAGTGTTGCATCATCCAAAACACCTACTCTGCATTTTTGGCTTGGTTAAGTGACCCCCTGTTCACCTTGACCTTTGCTTTCTCCTCTTGTGGCAGGAGTAGCAAATTTAGTCCTGTTCACAGGAGCTTTTTTCTCCATTCTTAAGCATTTCTCCTGAACTTTTCACCTTTTTGAACTGACAGCTTCTTTGCAACTTCTCTAAAGATGTTATTGCTCTTACATCTTTTCTTATCTGCATTCATGGCAAAAATCTGTCCATAGATTTTTTTTTTAAGTTAAACTCTGAATTAGTTCTCAAATTGTTTCCCGGGTTTTTGTGTGAATGTTGCTACAAAAACTCAGCTGTCTTCCTTGTGACTCCTGTGCTGTAGTCTGAATGCAGACTAGTTTGTGAATGTACACTGCTGGAAGTTTAAAAAATCCTAATGAATTATTCGTACACTGAATATTACCACAGCCTTGTGTGGGTATTATTGGTACCCATGGGTGACCATTGGTACCCATGTGCTGTGGTGCCACTGGCACAGACACAGTTTAAAATCACTTTATTTGCCATGTAAGAAGTTGCTATCCAAGGAAGAACCAGGGCTGATGATATACCAGAATTGAATCTGAAGGTAGGAAATCTTGTGAAGTAGGAAATACCTCAAGCACTCCGGTGAGGGAATCCCAGCTAATCTGTCTCAAATGGACCCCAGAAATTTTCAGGGTTAACCAAAAATATAAGTTAGAGGATGTTTTGGCATCTGATGGAGTCTGAAACAGAGAAGGTTCACTTGTCACCTTCCTGCTATCCCTTCAGGATGCTGGGCACAGTATTTTACATTACATCAACTCTTTAGCTAGTTTCTGTGCCTCACTTTCGAGAGAGACTCCCATAGATTTTTTGATTTACGTTGGTTCTCCCTCCCTACCCCAAATAATAAAACCAATGCAGACTGGTACTAGAAGTGGGAATTACATCACATTGCTTATAAACCTACATAGATTGTGAAGGATATATTAAGATAGTTTAGTTAAAAACTTGAATGTGAATTTTGCAAACAATTTAACAAAATACATTATAAGAACATATGAATATTACAAAAATCAAGGAAAGTTAAGAAAAACCACCTGTGGTTTTACAGGCTGTAGCACGAGGGACAGCATGTTAGTTTTGGTTTGTGTGCCTGGTCTGTCAATACATTTATTAGGGGTTTGAGCTGCCTCACAAAGCCCCTGCTTGAGACCGCACACGTACTGTTACACTGATTTTCCCTCTGACATGATGCTAGCTTTCACCCTGAAGCTCAGTATTATTTTATGCCATGTGTTAATTTCCTGCATGAATGCCTTATTTACCTTCATTTAGAGTATGCTGCAGGTGGAAACAGAACAGTACTTACTGGCAATATTTTTGGTGGCAAAACACTGAAGGACAGCTCAGGGTCTTGCATAGCTCCAGGGTATCACCACTGTGAAAGCAATTTGGAGGTGTGATTTGTCATTAAGGAGGACTGGTTTCTTAAATACTGGTTCTTCATAGGACTAACCGTAAATATGAAGTGTTGCAGTCTCTTCAAAGAGAACAGATCTAATAATTTTTGTTCTCCATTCAAAATCTACTCAAGTCCATGGGAGTCTTTCCTGGAATTTCAGCCAGCGTTTGATATGGCTCTCAGGAGCATTTTGTTTTGTTTGGAAGTGTCTGGTGAGAACAACTGAACTCTTGGGGATAAAGTTACAGATTTATTTAGTAATTGAATAGGGTTCTCTCACTAAATTGTTATTAGGTATCAGTAGCTGTTCCAGCTATTTTCTTTCCTTATAAGATACAATAGTTACTGCACTTTACTCTGTTTTATGAGCATGCTACATGTATCTATACAATTTATATTAGTTTTCCTATAAATCAGGTGCACTGACTTCAATACTTGTATTTTTAGTGTGTATTCAACAAGGGCGACTCAATAAGCAAATTCATTAAGACAGCTTTACCCAATGCATCAACCTTCGTAAAAGATCCATTCAGTACTGTACCATATAGAGGGATCATTCCTTTGCAGAGTTGTATTGTACATATGATGTTCTGATTGTCTTGGAGGTTTTCTATTTGCTTTGCTCTGCAGTCAAATAGATCCTCTGTTAGTGAGCTTCCAAACAATCGAGCTGGTTGTAGGGTCCACATTTCTTGAGTTGCATGTAATGACTAAATACATGGCCAAATTCGCTAGGCTGTTTTAGCAATGTACATTAAATTTTTTCATTTTTCATTTTCTCCCCCACTATTCTCTTCAAGGGCAAATGAAACTGCTTTTCTGTGTTTAAAACTGAATTCAGCAATGGAGAGGGCTTAACATTAATGTCCATATGAGTTTATGCACTCATAGTATTGGCTGGTTATTAGAAATAAATATTCACATATATATGAATGCATGTATACCTTAATTGTGAGAGAGTTAAAAAGGGGTGTAGCTAGATGTAAAGTATTTTTTTGTAAGCTTTTATGTTATGTGCTTCACTTCTCCTTCTAGGAGCACAGAAACATGGTTTGTGTTTGCTTTGAGCGCAAATACAGGAGCTGCTTAAATTGCAGCCACAAAAGCTTCTTATTACCTTTTGCATTTCCAGAGCAAAAATGCAAAAAAATTAAAAGCAGAAGGAAATACTGTTGAAATTAAGGTTATACAATAATAGTACAGTAACACATTTGAGCAGCCTAGAACTTGCTGCTGTAAGAAACCATATGAGTCAGGAGTTCAGCACAATTTCTATGGACACTCAAGCTTTGGGGCACTTCACCTCTAAATTCAGATAGAAAAAGCAACTTTACCTATTGAAAGATAATTCCATAATTGCCAATTTCATGGTTTCTTGCTCTTTTCTCTGTTGCTGGTCGCTGTCAGAAAGAGGTTATTGGACTAGGTGAATTGATCTGAATCACTATGACAATGGCTGTTATTGTGAGGAAATGATGATTTCTGCTTGTGTCTTACCAATAAGAGCACTTCTAACATTTATGCACTAGACTGAGAAACATTCTGTGAAAACCGACAAACATTGTGTTGATTTCAGAATGCACAACTTTAACATGCAAACTGATCAGCCTGGTTTTTATTGGAGAAAATTGAATAATGCTTTGTACCTTTTTAAAAGAAACATGATTCAGAGTTCTGCTCAAGCTAATCAAAGTTCAGGGTAAGTAAGTAATGTAGAATAAGGGATGGGTGAAGCATTTCAGATGAGCAGCTTATGACCTTTTCAGTAAAACAAATGTGAAACTTCTCCCAAATTTCAAATTTTTTATCACAATGATTTTAAGTCTGTAACTTGGGCTTCTAGACAGTATGGTCATACAAATAATAAACTGTAATAACACTGGTAAATATTATATTTTTTCCTATTGTTTACTCTTTTCCTAGCATCAGTAGTAGCAGCAGAACTAACAGTCCTTTTAAAGTAGTGACTAGTGCATCAGAGGGGAGTAGATATGCTCCATGGGAAACTTTCCTGCAGAAGGTTACACATAGCATTTTGGCTGGTTTTTGTTTCTTTTTTTTTGTATTTTCTTCTTCTGTAAAAACATTCTCCACTAGGCGTCCCAAGTACAAGAAATGTAAGATTAATGTCTTCTAGTTTTGACCTTCAACTCTTCTCCCCAAGTCAAGCATTCCTCATACTGTTACATTTTCTTATATTTTAAGGATTCCTGACTAAGTATTTCTAGAAAATGGATAGCAAAAGATGAAAAGCACTCAACATATTTCAAGTAATCTTCTTGATTCCTGCTTCATATCCACTTAAAATTGATCTCCAGGATATCACCAAGGCATCTATAAACAGCTGCAGAAAGAATTTTTTAGGGGTGTCCTTAAGACTTAAAACCAAAGAAACATTCAAACCTTATTTTAGAATACAAACTGATCCCTCTAGTACAGTTGAATCCAAGATAGTTATTGGAGTTTCCAGAAATTTGTGAAAAAGAGAATCAAATTTTTCAAAATTTTCCATAAGAATGTGCACCAAACCTGTAGATTGTTGAACATGCTGCATACTTCTCTGCTGTGGAGAAAAGAGCTTTCATTAATGAGGCCTCATTCTGGAACCTGTGAAGATATCTGGCAAGGACCTTGAATTGTCATTGCAGATTCAAAGGCAGAAAACAACAATATATATATATATACTGTGTGCCATTTGTAGAGACAGAATGGGCTGATGCAAACTCCTGCTGAGAGGGAGCCAAGATGGTCAGATTGCTTGATCATAATATTTATTCATTGGCAAACTTGCAGTTTAGGATGTCAAATTATTAGGTCCTTCTGGCATGTTATGATTTTCTTAATTATAATAAGTTTACAGATTTTGTTGATGAGGTCACCACAGGAGCATAGAAAAGAATTTAAATCCCTAATTGCTGAGGGACAGTGAGCAGCAAGAGCACCTTTACAAGCAGTTCTAGATGCTGCAGTTACTCTGTTACAGTCAGTGGAAATCTGTGTAGTAATGAGCCACTGTCTCCTTGGCTCTGGAGTTCTGAGATCCCAGGAGCAGTGTAGTCATCAGAGAAGGATCTTCTGTTTGGATGATGCAAATTAGTTCTGCATGGAAAAGGGCGATGTCCTTCACACTCTGTAGGATTTATTTGCTATTTTTTCCTTTCAATGTGTATATGACTGCAGAAAGAGAGAACAGAATTTTCTGAGAGTTGGTCCGTGTACACGGTAGGAAAAAATAGAGAAGTTTCTTGTTTGGGGTGGCAGAAGACCTTAGTACCTGCTCAAGGTGTGATGAAATACGCCATTTCTTATTGATTTAATCTAGTAACAATCCTGACAAGTCTGTTTTGAGTTACCATTTTGCCATGTTTATGGATTTGAGTCACTTTTCCTTGCATTACAAGCTACGTTTTCTCATTCTTGGTATTGATGTACTCAACAACATACACTTCAGTGTCAGAGAATGTTGTAAGTTGCCTCATACCTGTCCCCAACTGTTTTATGTTCCCCTTAGAATCCACTGTTCCCAGAGTTTGTTTCTAAACGAAGTGGATCTTCTCTGTGATCTTCAAAAGGGGAGGAAGTTACTCATGAGTGAGGAAGAGTTTCTGTTCATGCTGTTTCATGACTTTCCCAGACAAAGGAGGGCTTGAGAGCCCTCCCTACCTTCATTACACCATTCTAATTCAGAAAAACCTCCAACACTTCATTATATTTTCAAATGGTAGTAAATACTTGACTACACCTATGGATCCATTTGCATTTTTTTGTATGGCAAGTCTTCCTAGCTGTGTCTATGCTAGATTAAGCATTACCTGAAAACATCTTACCGACACAATTTAAAGAGTTGGCAGTTCTCTCCTTATTTACTTCTGATACAAAGGTCCTGGCAAAGCAAAGACAAATAAGATTTTTTTTTACAAAGACCGTGATGACCTGTGTGGTTTAGGAGATGTAAGCCTTCATGATATTGTCTTTTGATATAATTGATATAAGAACATAATGTCGACAGAAGGATAGTCCTGAACTCTAAGTAGCCTGTAATGCTCTTTCCAACACCTTAACAGCAAGAACAGTGCAGTTAAAGGCCAGCCATGTAGTGATATTTCCCCAGAATATTCTCAGCCTCCAGGACCTGATCCTGAGACCACCTCAGTTGTTTAGAGCATGGTGCCAGTAACACCAAGGTTGTGAGTTCAATCCCTGTACAGGCCATTCAGTTAAGGGTTGGACTTTATGATCCTTGTGAATCTCCTCCAGCTGAGAATATTCTGTGATCTCAGAAGAGACAACATCTCTAAGTCAGAGACAACATCTTTATAGTTAGTATGTCTGCAGGGATTTCTTGAACTGGTAAAGGCTTTCCTGGAATTCTGGGAACTTTCTCATTCATCCTGTTTTTCTTATCCAGGTCTTAAGTTCTTGCTAAAGAATGCATCCCTATAGATCTCATTTGTTAGCATATTTTTACTAACCATCTTTTTAGGGAAACCCTAATCTCAGTGTTTAGCTGTTTCAGTCTTTTTATGTTAAAAATGAATAAATAAATAAATAAAAATTAAAACGTTCTAGATTTTCCATCAGACTCCTAATTTTTTTGCTATGAAGTTTGTCTAACGATTACCTAGAAAGTTTTTGGAGATTATAAAGCTGTATATTAAGGTAACCAGGAAAGAGCCTCAGGGTGATGCAGTTCCATCAAGTTTGAACAAGAGCTTTTCCTGCCTCTTCGAGAGGCATTTCACTCACTGGCGGATTTATTTAAAGTTTTATGGACTATTAATTAGAGGAGTCTTCCACGATACATACTCATTCAGTAAGAGTAGTATTTTGCAGTCTATTTTTAGGCTAGCTCCAAATCCCCACAGTGTTTAGCTGAAGTCTCTGCATTTAAGTCATTAAACAAGCATTACAAACTGAATGAGAAGGAAAATCTACTTGCTTATACAGCACCACAAGTTCTTGTGCATTTGTTGTCTGGGACTTTATAATAAAGCATGCCATATTGTGGCTAGCTTTTCTTTTCCTGTATTACAAACCATGATGAAGATTGTGTTCTGCAATGGAGAAAGACCTGAATGTAGCTTTACCTTTCCTCTTCCAGGCATAGAGATCACAATGCAACCTTTGCCAGATACTGCAGCATATTCCCTTACTGACACTTTAAAACCTGTTAGTACTTCATGGACTATTTAATCCTTGGGATGAAGAGCAAACATGTCAAGAAGCTGTATTCATATTTTCTATTAATCACTAAAATCTATTTTGCTTTCAGTTCTGGGCATTTCTTTAGTGCTTATCAGTTCAGCTACTTCTGTGAGTCTTTTGAATGTGTTTACACTTTGCCTGACTTTGAGAAAAGTGTGATTGTTTTCTCAGTCCTGGGAATCACTTATAGCTTCACATACGGAGGAGTAAGCAAAACCAGTGATATGTAAATTAACTGCTTGTTTTACCCCAAAGAAACAAAATTTGGATGAGATATAATTCCAAGTATTCTAATTTTGCTTAATGCTCCGCTGCAGTTGTTGGGAGACTTAAATGGTGTAATCTTCAGTACTCATCAGAAGCTCTGGGCAAGGAATGAACATTTTATGGCTTATCAATCAGTGACTGCCAGAGACCTTGCAAAGAAAAACAAGTTTTGATTGGTTAATGCATGCATTTCTTGAGAATTCTAACCCTCTGAACATAATATATGGTACTGAACAGGTGAGCAAAGTACCAGCTACCACATTAAGACAAATCTGACACTGCACCATCAACAATTTTTGTAGAAAATATTTACAGCTTTTCTTTCTAAATGGGCTATATAGACAATCTGTATGAAGAATGGCTCTAAATTACTCCTGTGCAAATATGTATCCCTGTCTAGCTAGGTCCTGATTTCAAAGTGACTGGGGTATGTAGGACTAGCTTTCCTATCATTAATAGCAAAATGTAAATATCTCCTTGAAGCATGTGGGTCTGTGGAGGTAACTTTCCAAGCTAGCTTCTGCAGCCAGTGCAGTTCATGCCAAGACATTGGTGCTTTGGGGCTGGGTTCACTGGCACTGCCTTCAGCCTCCTATCGAAGCAGGATTTGGTTCCTCTGGATCCAACAGAGAAATCAAATCAGAGATCTTAACAGCTTTGTCACTATCATTTATAGGAGTGGAACTATCAAAATGACAATGTGTGGACCAGGTACACCAAGTATCTGCACAGTGTGGCAGAGAAGGTCACGCCAGTTGTCCTTACAAGCCCCAGCATCCGCTGAAGTTAGAGCAGTCAAGTGGATTGTCTCTACAACTAAGGGTATTTTCCCTTTGCTAGGAGGAGTGTCCTGGTTTAGGAAGGGTACTCCCCAGTTCAAGGCCCCCACACCACTTGCTGGAAACTGCATGAGATAAGGAAACAAACAGTAACAGCAGCAATCCTAATGACAGAGGGTACAAGAAAACAAAAGAAAACAAGTGAAAAAGTTATTCATGTGAGAGAAAAAATCTGATAATACACAGTGATGGGCTAGGCAAATGCTGCATGTGCAAGATAACTTTCTTCTTGCAGTTCATTTGTATGAGAGAGATAATCAACTGGTCAGATTTAGATAGTCTCCAGCATCTTCACCTCACAAAAATTATAAAAAGTAAGGTTGCAAGAGAACATTTGATTCTGTCGATCAAATCCAATACATCCAATATCTGAACTTAATAAAAAACATTTCATGAAACATTTTTCTAAAGAAATGGTCAACATGTGAGTGGTCTTTAATGCAAAATTTTTAGAAGATGATCCTGGTGATTATAACTCACATTGTCAAGGTATAAGGAGCTCTAACAATGAAGTACACTAGCTAGAATTTTTGAAAAATTGTATTATTATATTGGATTTCAGCATAAAATACCATGTAATAGAGTAAAACCCATTACTCAATTTCACCTATTAAGTGATTTACATCATACAGATTAAGTATCACACTGAAAAAGCATTCAGACACTTAAATTAATCAGAAGTTTTGCCTCCCTAAATCATTGTGTTCCTGGTTAATTTCATCATTTTCCTATCTTATTCTGATGCATTTCAGAACTTATACCAGATAAAGTAAGCCAGAGGTCACTGGAGACAGAAAACTCTTCTGAGTGCGGACATAGGTAAACAGCAACTCCAGCTCATTCCAAGATTTTCCTTAGGAGGGAAGGATGGTGCAGCTGTGTATCACACTCTGCAGCTGTTATTTTTGAACTAACCATCCAAGACATGTGGGATAAAATACCTACTTCCACAGGGATGTGAAGACAAGATCATTTCGAATAAAGATTTATCAACTTTCAAGAGAGGTAAGTATTTGAAAAAGAAGGTGGGGGGGAAAGGCTAGGTTGAGATAATCTTGTTGAAAATATTTGGAACAATAAGGTTGTGTTAAAAGCATGAGTCTGATGTCTTAAGAAGTGTAGAGCCAGATATATGCACGTCTTCACTTTCACAGTTCTGTTGTCTTCAATTGCAGCTATCCCTTTCCTCAGTGGAAAAATGCATGTTGGTAATTGTAAATCCATATGTGATATTATTGTGAAGAAAGACAAAACTGGAAAAACTTAGTGCCATAAATCCACTGACTTGCCTTCAATCTTATATTCAGCAACAAAAGGAAGGAAGTCTTAAAATTTTACATAAATCTCTCCTGCTGTGTGTTGCTATTATTCCTGATTCATGAAACACCTTCTTGCTAAAATCAAACTTGTGGATTTGTGAAATGGTTGCTGTAGTATCTGGAGAGAAACATTATTCTTTGAGTCAGTAAGTCCATAGATACAAACTGTAACCTTATGGCTCTTTCATGAGAAGAACATCTGATTACAGTAAAGGAAGCAAGTGAGTGATTAGAAATTTAGAAGTTTTTCTCTTACTTCAATTTAGGATTAATTTTCCTTGATTAGTTTTGGTGTGTCTTCACCCCCTATTAGCCTAAGTAATTTGTAGCAAAATGTGAAGGTTTTAATTGACCTTTGATCAGTGCTAGCAGAGGTTATAAGGGAGTTACTGTAGGTAGGTGACCTGCTTGTGTGGAGAGTTGTTGCTTGGGTTATTTTGTACAGCTGTTAGCTCAGGTGTTTTGAGGAGAATCCCTTGATAGTTTAATGAAGAGCTAATTAATTCTCCTGAATCTGGAGGAAAAAAAAAAGAAGTGTTCTGGAGAGGTATTCAAACATTTTCAATCCTTCAGTGATTTAGTTTCATCATTGTCACAGAACCTAGACTGGTTGCCACTCTGAGTGAAAACAGAATCTAAAGGCTCTGGTGCTTCCAGAGGGATGTGACTAAAAGCTTCAGCAAACTCAGGTTAGTGAGTTTCTATGAGGAAATCAGAAAGGTGAGATTCTGCATGTATGGAAGGCTAACACTGCAATGGTTGTAATGTTATAACTTTATAAAGATGTTTCAGTGGCAAGAGGTTTAAAAAAGTTCAGGTAGTTACCCCTGTCACCCTTACCTCTGGTAAGGGTGAGTGATTTGTGTGGGTGAATGAATTAAATTAAATTCCATTGTGATTTATTCTTCTATCCCTCTTTGGAAGGTCTCTCTTATCATCTCAGGTCTGTTACTCAGAGTGTGTGGGATGATGGCTGGAGTAAAATTGCTTTTTTTTTTACCTGGATGTAGGAGGATGTGGTGATTTTATGTGACTTTTTTAATGGTAGGAAGTTGGTGTATGGAAACAAAGAGAAACCTGTTGAATCTTAAGGTAAATAGAGGATTAAGGACTTCAGTAGGTGTTACTGTGCAGTGCCATCTTCCCTATAGACTTGTAGGGCTGATTTGCTGCAGAGACACTGTGTTAAATAGCCTTGGGTGACAAAACCAGGACATGAGTGAAAATCTGGAGTAGTAATGGTTACTGGGGTTTTATCTTGTTATGGAAGTTGCTGTTTTGTTTCTATTACCTCTTAGTGATAAAGACTGGGCTAGTACTCTGATCTCTTCAGGCAGGGAGATATACCAGCTCATAGCCCACACTGTAGTGGGAAGTCCCATATAATGGCTCTTAGAGTCTAAATTTAAATAAATTTGTTTCTCAGTAGAGTGGTAGGAAATGGGTGAATATAGGGCAAGAAGAAGTAGCAGTGAAGTAGTATGTCCTATAGAAAATGAAAAATAATCTGTGCAAATGTGCAAGATCAGTGATCTTTTCCTCTTGAAATGCAGTCTTTTTATGTATCTCTCTCTCTCCATGTGTGTATGCATAGCATAAGGGTGGCTTATTTGCTTATGTAGGCTTAAAAACTGTCTCCCCTGAAGTCAAGGGAAGCAGTTTCCCTGACTAATAAAATTAAACCTTTGTCATATTGCATGGTCTGGGCACACTCAAATTTCAATTTAAGCACTTTTGCATGAAGGTTTCTGTGTGATTTTTAATATAGAGGTGACGTGTTTTGAGGTTTGCTTTCAAATAGTCTGTTGCGTGTTTAAAATTATGCTACATTGATGAATGAAGTTGTCAACTTGCTTTTGCAAGTGCCTTGGCTATTAATGCTCAGAGTTTACCTATTGTGAGAAGTCAGACTAGGCTTTGGATAAGTATAGACCAGATTTGTTGGGTAAGTATAGACCAGATTTGTTGGGTGACCCAAAGAAGTTCTGCATATAGAAAAATATGTAAGAAATCATATAATATCCTGAGTTGGAAGGGACCAGCTAGGATCATCATAGTCCAACTCCTGGCTCTTCAAAGACGACCCTGAGAGTCACACCATGTACCTATGAGTATTGTCCAAATGCTTCTTGAACTCTGTCAGGCTTGGTGCTGTGACCACTTCGCTGGGGAGCCTGTTCCAGTGTCCAGCCACACTCTGGGTGAAGAACATTTTTCTAATATCCAGCCTAAACCTCCCCCGACACAGCTTCAGGCCATTCCCTCAGGTCGCCACAGAGAAGAGATCAGTTTCTCTTTCTAGGCTTCCCCTCACAAGAATGTTATGGACAGCTATGAGGTCTCCCCCCAGTGTCCTCTTCTCCACTTGAACAAAGTGACCTCAGCTGTTCCTTGTATGGTTTCCCCTCTAGACTCTGCACATCTTCATAGCCCTCCTCTGGATGATCTCTAATAGCTTTACGTAATTTTTTATATTGTGGCACCCAGAACTGCCCCCAGGACTCAAGGTGTGGCTGCCCCAGTGCAGGGCAGAGAAGGACAATCCCCTCCCTTGCCCAGCTGGACATGCTGTTCCGGTTGGCCCTCCTGGCTGCCAGGGCACTGCTGGCTCATGCTCAACTTGCCATCAACCAGGACCCATTTCAATAGGGCTGCTCTCTGTTTTTTTGTTCCCTAGTCTATATGTACATGCAGGTGCCAAATCTGGCACTTATTTTAACATCTGCTAGTTTGAGTGTGCTTAAACAATAAGATGTATTTTGCTGATGATTCTACAGTAAAAAATTTCTTGCTTTCAATGTGTATTTGTGCATATGCTATACATGATCTTTGTTTTTTGCAAATGAACTGAAGAGGGGCAAAGGACCTTCTTTGCATCAGAAGAAATCTTGTTCTCTATTACTGGTTGGTTACCTTCAAGTGATCCACAGGGTTGGTTTAAGTGGCAGAGGGGAGAGGAAACGTATTTAGTTTGACCTAAGATTTCATAGTGAGAGCAAGAAGAGATCAATGTAGAATTCCAGCTAGGGAATTCTAACTTGTGAAGATGTGACCATGATGTTAGTTATTTGACGTAAGATGATAAATTTTTTCATTTTTAAGAAATTGCTCAAAAGCCTAGTGTATTAAAAGCTTTTCTTTTGATAAAAGAATCACTGGGTGAAATTCCTTGGACAGTATTCTGGAGCAGGTAAGTCTAGTTAATCACACTTGGGGCCTGCAGAACCAAAGATGGTCTTTCTTCCTTGGGTTCGAGCTAGTAAAAATATCCTTGCTGAGGATAGCAAGTGAACAGTTGTGTACAGATTTATTGAAGCTATGATCATTTTTACGTAAAGCAGAGAAATAGAAGCATTGGACTTTGCATTATTGAATTCTATTGACCTAATACCTCCGTTGCTGGTGGTCTAGAAGGTGATCTAAAGAAATATTTATGCAGAAAACTAAATAAAGTAAAAATGTCCAGCTTTATGACAAATGTCTACATGTTCAGGAGGATAAAGAAATGCTTCTGGTAAGAGTTTTAGAAACAATGGAATTTCTTTCTTTGATGGCAGAAAATATAAATTAAAATGTTTCATCCTGTGCACTTGGTTCTTGAGTTAGCAATCTCAATCAAGAAAAGTAGGTATTTTTTTACCGAAATTAGCTCATTGATGAAGGGACATGATGATCTCTCTGAAGTGCAAGTTAGTATTAGTAAAAGTTAGCAGTCAGCTGCTGAAGAATAGCTGTGGAACAAAGAAAATAGGATCAATTGTGGTTGGAAAGATGGTCTTGGTTAAGAATTTTGTTCTTTCTATCTTGCTTAGCTTTGTGAAATAGAAGCAGGTGTGCAAAATACAAATTTACAGCATGATCTATGGTAAAATGGAAAGTGCTGCATTTTGAGAGCTTATTTTTGTATGCTGGAACACAAAATTAAAATAGGAGGAGGCTCATCTGCTGATCAGTCATTCTAATGTGGCTACACTACAATCAACTAGTGAAAATCAGTCTTCTGTTAATTTTTGCGATTGGGAGATGAC
This sequence comes from Irena cyanogastra, assembly GCA_013397155.1. Taxonomy (NCBI): domain Eukaryota; kingdom Metazoa; phylum Chordata; class Aves; order Passeriformes; family Irenidae; genus Irena; species Irena cyanogastra. Next base: position 233,621 of record VWZV01004010.1, read on the forward strand.
TGCGGGTTTTTTTGTTTTTGTTTTATGTGTAGTGCAGTATTTTTGAGAATGTACTGGTTACAGCTGGAGAACATTTTGCAGGACTCTGTAGTTAGTGTTCAATTTAAAAGATATATTACACATAAGAAACACTTCAGAGTAAAAGGTTTTATTTTGTCCAACTAAATTACTATAGCACCATTTAAATCTGTAGCATTATTTACAATATAAAATAAAAATATTTGGGCTTTTTTGTGCTTATGGAGACCAAAGCTTCCAGAGGCTTTATAGCAATACATTTTCCGAGATAAAACTGTACTTTTATAGCTAAATTCCCAGAGTGGGAGCTGCCTAACTCTCTGAATTAATACTGTAGCTAAAGAACTTTAAGAGACAGGAAGAATAAAGTTCTTGGAAAATGAGGATGATTAACAGAGCCACCATTCTTTGAGTGTGTGCAGTCTTTAATCAGCCTTAGGATACATGCACTTTACAGTGTTACTCAGCCCATAATCATATACATTAGTATTTATAATCTGACAATAATGGAAGATTAGGTGTAACCGAGAACCATTCATTTTAATTGTGATTCCATTCAAATGAGGGGAAAAGCACCTACCCTACACTACTGGACCATGCTAGGTAGCAATGTGGGTGGTTTCCCTAACACTGTGGGTGTTGTGGCTTTCAGTTTTCCACTTGATTGCTTCATCCTGCTCTTTGCTCCAGTTTTTGTACTTTGCTGTAATCATAAAGTGATTGCATATATAAAGAGGCAGACAGGTAACACATTCTTATGGAGTTTTTAATATATTTTTACTCTTTGCTTCCTGTGTAGGACCAGTTGAATAACTGTTGTCAGCACTTCAGTGCAGGCTGGGAGGATGTGCTTTCTGATGTCTGAAAAGAGAAAATCCTTGTGCATTTTTGGGCTGATTGGAGGGGCCAGAAATACCACAGAACTGATACTCAAATGTATTTAGAAAGCTAAAACCTAGTAAATATGATTACAAGTGCTTAAGCCCTTTGTGAAAATCTCAGCTTTGTGATTTGAGGCATGTTCTTCTCTCCCAAACACTGTGTACGTGTGATGGAAGAGGAGGAATTCTGCTTGATGTGAGTAGGGAAATTGGCAGAATGGGAGCCTCTCTGATAACAACAGGGTGAATTGAAGAGGCCATCCATCAACAGATGGAAGTAGAATTAGGGGGGTGGCAGCCAGCAGAAGAGGGCAAGAAAGCAAAACTGCAGGCTCTAATACTTGATGTTTGATACTTGAATTCCAGCATCAGCTGGAATTCTTTGTATTGTCTCGTTCCAGCTTCTTCCTCTAGTTAATTGCTTGAGGGCAAGAGACACCCAGAAGCAAGTTAGTTCTGAGGACAAAATATTTGGACAGTGTAGATTGTTTAATTCATTGAAATCATTGAAAGTGAAGAACAAAACAGAAAATTCTGTCAGTTTCAGTGCTGCTTTATTTCCCATATTACCTGAAGTTTCATACTGTTTCTAGAGTTCCTACTTCAGCTGACTTTTCAGAGACAATTGTGAGAAGAACAGACAGTAAAGATGAAAAATGGGAACATCAGTGTTTGTATGATTAAGGTTTTGGGGAACTGGAATTAATTTGAACCATAATGTTTACATATGCTTGGACTATTTCTATTTACCAAACTATTAAATCTGTGATTTTCTTGCTGTTTCTACTAAGAGAGATGCTTGCAAAAGAATGCCTGAGTGAGATCCCTCATCATTTTTTGCCCTGTTTCCTACTTGGTAGTTAAAAACACAAGTATCCCTTTGTCTTCTGCTGCTATCACACTATACTCAGCCTGTTGCCTGGCTATGTGGCAATTTTCTGTTGCAGTTGGGAGGAAGTTATAGCCCATTGTGCATCAACAACATCACATAAAACAGTTTGAAAGAACTATGGAAAAAACATCATTGAAGTTTCCTCAACATCCCTGACATCAATTTTAATTTCTCATATTTGTTGCCTGCAAGCCTCTTACTGGCTGAGAAAAAGAGGGTATTGTCTCTCATCAACAGAGGACTGTTTGCCAGCCCTTTGACTCGACAGGAGAATTTTGAGCTTTTGCAAAATTTGCAGTTGAGCAGATGGACAGCACACAGGAGGCCAAAATGACACAAAGGGAGCCCTTAGTTTGTAGAGCACAGTCTGGATCTGTCTCTAGATTATCAGCTTTGTGCCCTCTGCAAACAAGGCTGATACACAAAAAAAAAAAAAAAAAAAGAGTACAGGACTGAGACTGAAAGAAAATGCTGTGATGTGTAAGAGCACAAAATGTGGGTCAAGACTTTTAAACATCCTCCCTAGTTCTTCAAGCTGGATAGGGAATGTGAAAATTGGAAGACTTATACACAAGAAGCTTTGCTGTGCTCCCTTACTCAGCACATGCCTAGCAGTTAGCAAACACACAGATAGCTTTTGAATTTTTTCCACCAAAAAATGTCAAGGCACATCACTGTGACCTTGCAAGACATGGGGTTCCTTTCTAGTACAGCTTCACTTAAGATTTTCTGAGCAGAAAGCACTAGCATGTGGAATCTGGCTCAGACTTCACAGTGACCCTGAAAAAGTGATTAATGCAAGAGGGTAGCCTTTCCTCCTCAGAATTAGGAATAGAGAAGAAGTTAATTCATGGGAAAAGGAAGGAGAAGAAAAAAAAAAAAAAAAGAAAAAATTCAGAAGCACACTGAGGCTTAAGAACTCATTTGGTCATGTCCCTCCTCAAAGGCTTCTTCCTTTGTTGGAGGCTGAGGTATTGGCACTTGACCCACAGGACTTTAAAGGAGAAACTCATGACAGATTGTTCCCAAAGGACTTCTTTGATACTTTAGTCAAATAGTCATAAAAATTCCAGAGCTGCTGCTGGAAAAGCAGGGGGGCAGGGTAGGAAATAAGCTGAAAAAGGAGGAAAGCTAATAGTAAAAAGGATTCTGATTCTTTCCCCTTAGGACAAGACATGTAGATAAGTTCAGAGGTCCTTGAAGGAAGGCTTTGAAATGTCAATGATGTGGCATTGAAAAAAACCCCACCCAACCAAATCCACTGATTTTACTAAAGCATTGCTGTTCTAGTGTAATATATTGAAAATAAATTTAAAAGGCAAGGATTCAATTGTCAGTATATTCTATCTCTCCCTAGCAGCAACTCCCTACTCAATATTTTTCTGGACATAAGACATTAGCAGTGGCCTTGGCAGTGAAGTATTAACCCTGACCCTCAGTGATCTGATTTCTGTAGCTCTAGAAAGTCAAGGTCTGTGGGGAAATATATATGTCAGAAGAGAAACAAAAAGTTTTATGTAACAATAAAAGAATATCTAAAACATGATATTTTCTTTCTTTCAGCCAAATCATGTAAGGCATGATTACTGAAACAGCAGGCAGATATTAGCCCCAAGGGGACAGAGACTAGGAAATTCAGTAATCTTTTTTCCCCCCTTTCTGTTTTATGGCGAGCCTCCCCAGGAGCAGAAATTGGCCTGCTTTAAGTCAACATGAAATGTCATTTTTACTCAGCAAAGGGAAAACATGTCCAAAACTGGAATGAGATTTCCTATATAGAAATTAATGAGCTTTGTTTTAACATGATATGCAAAGGAGACTTCACCAGTGAAATGACCTACCATTATGGTATCATCAATTGAATCAGATCTGGCAGTAAAATTTCTAAATCACATGTAGAGGGCACCCAAGTCTCTGCCCAGAGGCCTCATAATAGGATTAATCTGAACTAATTCTAGATATCTACAATGCAGAGATTTGTCTGCAACAGCTGATTTATTAAAAGATTAGACAATGAAAATAAATTCATTAACTGGAGTGCAATTTGATATATTTGATTATTGTATTTTTAGTTGTATTTTATTGTATTTTTAATTGTATTTAATTAAATGAATTGTTACCAGATAGTACCTGTTTCTCTCTCTGTGATCTCAAAAAAACCTCAAAAACGAAACAGCAAACCATCTCAAAGCCTATGGGCATCTTAAATGTAGTCAACTACAAAAATCTACAAATAGACTTGTTAAATTGATGTGTTTCTGAGGTTGAAATCAGTTATGTTCCTTATTGATGCATAGATACAGAGTAAAAGCTGCTCCTAAGTTTGTTTTGAGGAGCATAAACTTTTTCATTTTGGTCACCACAAGGACAGACATTCAAGATTCAGCATGGGTAAAATTAAAAATCTGTGCCCTGAAGTATTTGTAGTGTTAGACAGCAGTCCTATCAATGCATACCCAGCTTGGTATTTTATGTTGTTGGGATTTAGTGGATGTTTTATTTGTCTTGTCAGTAAAACGTTTCTTAAGATCTTCTTTCCAAATTGAGCTGAATCTCCACAAACGTACTGTATCTCTATAAATATTTTCTGATCCTGTTTCATTCTGAGAAACATTCAGTAATGATTTTGCTGACTTCTTGATATCATGGCCACATGTTTCTCAAGCAGGTGTTTGTATGCTGAAAATACTAATTTAAATTGATTAATAAATCACTTATCCTTCACAGAATATCGGGTACAAATGTGACTGTTGCAGGAAATTAGTCAACATTTGGGTTGAAGAACCTGAAGCACTGTTTCAACATGTAGTGTTAAATCCTCAGCAGCAGTAACACTGCATTGTTTGGCACTTGCAACCCTTGGGTCAGGGCCAATGCCTGATTATGATCTGTACAATTCATCCTACATCCTAGAAGTTATAGGAAGAAAAGTGACTGCATGATTTATAATTCTTCCTAAAAGTATTTGTGAAAGCTTAGTAAAGTGCTACAGCAATTAAAACAGCCTCTAGGTTTACTAGTTGAAATTAAGTTTATGTGAACTAGGGTTCCATTCCAAACTTCTGCTTTGTTGCTCATAAACTTCTGTAGTATTTTCCTCCTTGTTCTGACTTTTTCCAGTCATCTTTCTTGCCTGAATGTGGTTCTGCCAGTATTTTACTGTGGATTTTTAGCATCAATAACAGTTCTACCATTTTCAGTGTATGAAAGCTAAGGAAAATAGCCTTTCCTCTTCAGTGATTCTTTGGATTTGTGCTTAAATGTTCCTCTAGTCAGTGAGGTGAGAGATAGAAAGCTGAAATAGCCTCTACTGTGGAAAAGCAAATTTTTTTTTTTTTTTTTTTTTTTTTTTTTTTTTAAATTGTTTTTTTTTTTTTGGTGAAAACTGGATTTAGTTTGAGCAGATGAGGAGGAAACTGCAAAAATATACCCTTGCAGTTTTTGTGTATTTTAAATAACCATTTAAATGTGATTTTTATCGCAGAATATACTCAAATAACTGTGGATATTAACCAAGGATTTTGCAATGGAAAAGCTGTCAGTTTTATATCCCAAATAGCACACACAAATACTAAGCAATAACTTTTTGCTTAGCATTTCCATAGCTTTTATTTTATCAGTGTCAAATAGATCACTGCATTTTCAATATGTAGCTGTCCCACATTAACCTTGGATGTAATCAGGCAACTAAACTTTGTGCAATAGAGAAAGCTAATATCCATGACAGCATATCTAATTTTCGTGTGAGATTACAGGTATGTAGTTCTTCTTGTGCTAGAAAACAAATGTTATTTAATTTTTGTAGGCTTCAAATGAAACTTTTTGTTAGATTTTTCCCCAGAAAAATATTGCAGGTTTCACAGCATCTCTAAATCATAGAGTGGTTTGGGTTGGAGGGGACCTTTGAGATCATCCAGGACCACCCCCATGCTATGGGCAGGGACACCTTTCACTAGATCAGGTTGCCTGGAGCTCCATCCAACCTGGCCTTAAACACTTAGGGATGAGAAATCTACCCCTTGTCTGGGCAACCTGTTCCTTCACCCTCATAGTGAAGAATTTCTTCCTAACACCTAATCTAAACCTGCATGTAGTTTGAACCCATTCCTCCTTGTCCTGTCACTAAATGCTCTTGTAAATAAATACTCTCTCTCTGTAGGTACCTGGTTTGTGGGAATTGGGAGTGGGGCTGCAGCCGAGCCTCATCCCCAATGAGCTACAGCTGTGAGAAACAGGTGAATGCCATTGAATGCAATGAGACATGGAGTGCTGAAATGTTCTGACCTATCACCAAAGGGAACAAAGGGCACACAGGTGCAATGTATGAACCATGAGGGGCATAAGAGGCTGGGCTAAAGAGCAGGGAGAGCAGATGCTTGCAGCCTTTTGAAGTAGATTGATGTTACTCTGTCTGGGTAGATACCTGAAGTCTTCTGATGTGGTATAGTATTATTATGTTTGTGTGAATGCTTAGAGCCTTCTGAAATTATATGATAATATTGTGTATCGTGTCTGTCTCAACTGTGACCTGTGCTGTGGCACATGCTGCAACATCTCTCCATCTTTATTGTAGCCTCCCTTCAGGTACTGGAAGGAATTAAATCACCCCATAGCCTTTTCTTTTCCAAACACAACAGCCCCGGCTCTTTCCTCATAGGAGAGGTGGTCCATCCCTCTGATCACCTTGGTGGCCCCCTTCTGAAATCTCCAACAGGTCTATATCCTTCCTGTGCTGAGGACCCCAGAGCTGGACACAGACTCTGGTTAGAGTCTCATGAGAGTGAAGTGGAGGGGCACAATCACTCCCTCGACCTGCTGGTTATGCTGTTCTTGATGCAGCTCAGGATGCTGATGGCAACAAGGTTGTAGAAATTCATATAATTGATGTGAATTCAATCCCTGTGCCAGTGTTCTTAAAATTGTAGCTCTTTGGTGTCATGGGTATTGTAGTGGAAAGTTTAGTCAGTTGTTGAAATGGATATAGTGCTAATAGAAGATACACACTGATGTTCTGAGAGTTGATGTGTTCTCTTTTGTACAGTACATTGATAAAAGATTTATTTGTTATGTACTTAAAAATCTATGTTATGAAAAGATAGAATTTCAAAATAAGTTTTGTACAACTGTGGTTAAAGTTCTGCATTTGAGATTCCTGGTCTGTGATCAATGGTGTGTTTTTGAAACTGAGATATGGAAGCCAAATTAGTGAAAGAAGCATTGTTTATCATCTCTCTCTTGGGTTTCTGATTATGTCCTGGGGTTTCTGATAGCACCTATGATAGTAACATGATTGGTTCTATTTAAAATGCAATACATTTCTATAAATCACATTGATAGTTGTTCAGTGTAAAAGTAAAATGGTGAAATACCTTTTTATTTATTAACCAGGTATTTTAATAATAAGTTTGTTCGTTTTTAAAGAATGGGAGGAGGCAAGGCAGTGGAAGTGGAAAAGGCCCAAAATATTCTGTGGAAAGAGATGAGTGTATCATATGGCAACATCTGTCTTTATTGACCTACAACTGAATATCCCTTGTCTCTCATTAACTTCAAGAGGAAATTGAAACATTTCCAAATACCACCAGAAATAAAGAATATGAATTGGTTGATACAGTATTTTGAAGAATAGAGTGCAAAGCTGTTAATGAGCTGTTGTTGCTCCCTTCTCTAAGAAAGACAAGTTGCTTTAATCAGAAAGGTCATGCATGTCAGATAGCATTATTGTTTCCTGTGTTCGCTTGACTCTACTTCAGTCTGGGAGAATAAGCTTTCAATGAACATTATTAATAGTTAAGACACATGTCTGGAGATGTGGACACTTGTGCATTCAGCTCTGCTGAAATTTCACTTTTGATTTATTGGCGTTGCTGTTAAATACTTAAATACAGCCAGCTTATATGTGTCACCAAAACCCCTGGAGTCATGCAAGTGTTAAATTTATAGCACAGAAAATACCTTAGGGGTCAGTGAAGCACAGCTAGTTCTACCTTGAGCTTGAACTCTAGGAGGACTGTCATCATCCCTAAGGTTTAAGTGATATAGTCATATTTCTTAGATATACTGGAAAGAGAATGGAAGAGTTGTGATTCACTTAGGTTGAGACTCAGTTAGTTTGGGGATTATCCGTAGATAGAAATTCACCACAGGTGGTCAGGCTGACCCAGATCCAGGCACTTATTTGGAGGGGGTGCTCCAAGGACACCCTGAATAAAGATTTTACTCCTTTCCATCCCCACTCCTTACATTTATCATTTATTATAAATTATAACCCAAGTTGCGTTAAGGCTGGACAGTGTTAGTCACTGCTTAAAAATTATTAGAAATACTAAGAAAATTATGAAATTTAAAAAAAGGAAAGTGTTTTGAATGGTATTTCATAATAAAATCCCCCAAATAACAGAAAGCTTCATGTGGGGTAATTTGAGAAAATTTCTTTATTTTTTGTCCTATTTGGGAGGAGTTTTTTATGCTTGTAATTTTATTATATATGTGCATGCAGAAAAGAGGATACATTCATCCATTAGGAGCTCACAGAACTGGTTTTACCCCCAAAATGGAAAAAAAAAAACTGTGAAGTGGGAAAAAATCCCCACCACTGTTCATTGATCCTGAAAATGTTTGGTGAATTGTATCCTGATGAGCATTTCACCAGTGCAGGCAGATTTTTTTCCTGCAAACCCCTCTAGCCAGAGCAGGAAGATGTCTGTCAGGTTCCACAGGAATCCCTGTCCTAGCAGAAACAGCAGTGTTGCTGTCTGAGTTCTCTTGATCTGCAGTGAGCCTAGACTGTGTAAAAAGTCCTTCATCACAGCTTGAGTGGAAAGGAAGGATAGTCGTCTTGTGTCTGTTATTTCTATATAGGTACAGGGAAGAAAAAAAGAACAGAAAAATGAAGTGGAAATATATTTAGCTCATTGTTACTAGTGTATGCCTTTTTATTGGACTGAGGTCAAGATTCTGCTACAGGAAAGGTTGATAAAGGCTAACACAGGAAATGATTGCTTTCAGAAATTACATGGCAATCTTGCCATATTGGTTTTTTTTTTGTTGTCTGGGAAAGGCTGTATTTTGGGTCTTTGTTTTGTTTTGTTCTGGTTTTTTCCCTTAATGTTTACATTGGCTATGTTTTGCCTGTTTGGTTCACTTCAGTGAAAATTGTAAGTTTCTTTGCTTTTTTATGTATTTCTTTTTCATCCTAAAGTATATTCTGGTCCCCCACCTTAGCCCTTTCTTTAGACGCAGTGAAAGTTGGTTATTTTTAACTCAACTCTTGAAACCCACATTATAGAATACAGTTGGGTGGTTTAAAAAATTAGATTAATGTCCATATACCCAAGTTTAGAACAGGGTCAGTGCAGCTGTGTAGGAGGAGTATATGCACACTAAAAGCTTATTAGGATAGATAAAAATTATGAAGTCTTTACCTGTTGGAACCATGGTGCCAAAGTGAGGTGTGCATCTAGAAATCACTGAACTTCCATTCGACATCTCTTTTTAAATAAAAAGAAAAAACCCACATCAGTCAGCTCTTTTTTTGCTATAACCTTGTCTGTGCAAAGGCTATGGAGGATAAGAACACTTTTCAGAGGTAGAGCTGTCCCAGCAAGATTAGTTGAGCAGGCCAGAATTACAGCCTCTTTTCCATCAAGGGCTATGGTATCCTAGAGGAAGGCCACTAATCCTTTTTCCTGGTTTGAACTCTTGTCCACATCCATTTTAAGGTATTCTCAAATATGTTTGGATACATGGTGAAGATGATTCTTCTCCTTTAAAAATTCTCTTCTTACCTGAGCAGTTTGCAGCTCTAATGATCTATATTCTCTATACACATTTTAATCTCTTTTCATCTTCCCCAAGAAGGATGGGGAAGTAGCTGTGCAGCCACTAATTACTGAGAGATTAAAACAGTCTTTGTGATAAGAAAAGAACCTCAGTACTATTTTTTTCAAGCCAAAACAGATAAAGAAGCTAGCAACAAATACTCATTTTTGGATGGCCAAGAAGTAACACCATAATTGAATGTGCTACTATATCAACACAAGGGCAGCTATAGGATGTGACAACTCTGATTATGTTGAAAAGCCAACAGGGTTTTAGCATCTGCCAGCTCAGTCCTGTTTGTGATGTGACAAATATCTTTACCAAAGGGAAGCTAGAAATACCTACATTAACAGTACTCAATTTTCTCTCTCTCTGATTGATTTTTGGTGCTGAGGAAGAGCCATCCCAGCAAGGATGCCTATAGGTTAACTTTTGAGAGGTGAAACTATATTATACTGGCAAAGTGAAAACTTGAAGTTTCCCAGTAGAAATGCTTTAGATGATGAAGGAAAAATAAAAAAATCATAAACTTCTTCCTCATGATATCTTATGCAAGAGTAGCCTGGCTTAAATGCTTAATGAAGGAGAAGACTTTTTTTTTTTCCCTTTTCCTTCACTTGCACTGTTTTTTATAGAGGTGTGGTAGTTAAATGAGGGCATACTATCCAACAGAGTTTCAAACCTTTGGAAGAGAGATGCCAAAATGTCACTGTTAAATCTCTGTAGCCTTCTATCGTGGCAAGACAGATAGAAGCAAAAGCAGCATTTTACAAGTAGCCCAAGAACATCCCTCAAGGCACCTGAGGTGCTACAAGTCCGATTAGACTTGTCCCAGAAATTAAAACTCCCAACTTGAATGGGTGTTAGCACAGGTATCAATCTTGTACCTGTAGAACAGAAGAAGGAATGTGATAATTTAAAGTATAATTGTACTCTCATGTCCTTTGTCTTCAGTGCAGCTATTATTAATAATATGCACGTGCTTATTCTATTCAACTATGTTTCACTAGATTCAAAGCTGAAATAGTTACCATTTTAGATTTCCTCTGATGTCTGTAATTGTGTTGTACAAGTTGTACTTTGTTATTGTAAAAAAGTGACAATAATAACAACAATAATAATTCTGTAAAAAAAAAGCCTTAATAATATTTCCTACCCAATCAGCCTTAAGCTACATTTGCATCTCTCTTGTTGCTGTTATCCCTCTGACATGTCCAGATCAGCTTTAGTGCAGATGTGGTGTCAAGGCTGCTGCTGGGGACCTGAGCATTGGGAGCTCTCGGTGCTTTGCTTGCCCTCTAGTGGCATTGTAAGGGCTGGGGTGCCCGAGGGGTTACACTGCTGGCTGACATCCCTAATCCTGGGGGTGTTCACTAATGAAGAGGCAAACCCAAGCAGTTTTGTTAGCAGAGCACCTTCTTTCTGCCTTGCGTTTGAAATTGGAATCTGTTTGAATGCAAAGAGTTTTCTTCTCTTTCATGCATCCAAGAAAATTCTTTGATTGTAAGGGGGAAAGCTGTTCTTCCAAATGAATTTACTGTTTACAGGGATGCTCAACGCATTAGAGACAATTGCAATTGAAAGAGATATGAGCATTGTCTGATTCTTCTGTTACTAGAATGCTACTTTAATTTTGTAAGTGACACAATTTTTTCACATTTTCACTTCTGTGATTTCTGTTGAATAATGTCTATTACAATTCATTAGCTGTCTTTTAATTTAAAGACATGCTAAAATTGCAGTTGCATCTCAGTAAATTTCCTTAGCTGAGTCGCAGAAGAGATAAACGTTTGTTGATTTGCCTTGACATAGGATCCTTTTTCTCTAAATTGTATTTTGATACATTTGATAGCTATAAGTATCTTCTGCCACCCAGAATTAAAACTTTCTGTCTACAGTGAGACGTAACAGTTACACACCGATTTCTAGAAAAGTGATGAAAATACCAATTCATATTGTGATTATTTTGCAGCTGACTTTTCTGCATAATGCCTTCCATTCATTGCTCTTTGGCACTAGATACAATTTGTCACTACTACAGATACTGGTAACTGTTGTTATCCTTCACTTTTTTTTTTTAAGTTCAGTCTTTATAAAATTGACTCTGTGCAGGTTGTCATTTCTCAGACCAGCACAGATTGTGGCCTGTGCCTGTGTAAGTCATACTCTTAAGGACCTTTTCTCAAATAAGTGTGTTTCAATTTCAAGATCTTTTCAGCCCATTTTCTCTTTACAAGTACAGAACCTGTAAAGCTGTACCAAGCTTGTTTTTAGCCACTCAGGGTGTTTTTTAGGATGGATGCTATGATTATGTCTACATTCAAAATAATTTCTCAGTCTTTGGAATGAGAACATTTATTTCGTTAAAATGTTTGCACATTTTCAGGTGCTGCTTTTGCCTGTGATGACTAGAATTCTCACGCATTTGTGTTTGTGTGTATGAAGAGATCAGGAGATGAAGTGCTTGGATGAACATTCCCAATAAACAGTTTGCATGCAGTCACCTCTTCAAGTAGGCCAGGAGTTTTTTGGGTAGGTTCTTCTGTGCTAATAATTCCTTGAATATTTATAACCAGGATGGGAATCGACAGCAGACTGTCTACATTTACCTAGCAAAGACTTCTTGTACCTTTGTTAAACACCAACAACAGACTGCCTGGTTCTTCTGAACCTTGAAATATTCAGTCACTTGTCAGCTTCTATGTTACCGTGAGGCTATACAGGAGTAGCTCCTTTGGATAACTTGTTTTAGCTAGGCAAATTAATTTTTTATCCTGAGTAAAGGCTGGGTTGTTCCTAGTGCATACACATACTCTCAACACTTTCTTTTGAGTTGTTTTCATCACATTACCTCTCTTTCTGAGTATTAGGTGACATTCATCTGTGAAATCAAGTGTAAATACAAACCCAGCTTCTCCTGTAATCTGGGGAACTAATATGGAAATTCAATGGATTTGCATGTTTTGTTTTCCAAGCCTGTTGTATGCTTGATTCATTAATAAAAATTCATTTACATGCTACACTGTTAAATTAGTTTTTGGAAAGAACAGAAATAAAAGTGTGGAAAAATGCTTTATGGTTGCATATCATGAAGCTGTTTTGCTGCAGCAGTATATTACTCCCTTTTTTCCCTGTTTTTCAGATAGTTTGCCTTTTGTTGTGTGAGACATAATGCTGAGTAAGACTTAATACTGAGAAGAGTGAAGGGATTGTTATGTAGAAACTGAAAAGCCAACTAGTATTCTTCATAATGGCTCTTTTACCACTCTTATCATCTGAAGCATATTTTTCCTCAGCAAAGAAAAGTCTTTTGTCAGCTTAGTTAAAGGGAGATGCCTCTTGAAAAGTTTTATTGCCAGCCCTAGTAGCCCTTTTCATTGCTGTATTTGCACCATTGGCAGCATCTGCTTGGCTGCAGAAGAGTTGGCATGTCTGTATGAGCTGTAACAGCATATTCATTACTGTGTTGAAGTATTCTTGAACAATCAGATCATTGGAAAATTACTTCTTGTTTTTGAAACTACCAGTACAGAGACTTCTCTGTCCTAGGCAAGTGTATGAAAAAGCATGCATTTGCTGTCAGTAAAAAAATGTATAGCAGAGCTCTTAACCCAGTTTACTAGCTTCAATCAAGTAGTTTTCATGAAATGTTGAATATGGCATCCTGGCCATTAAAAGTTGTGTAGCCATCAGGACTAGAGAAGTGCCAGGACTGGCTCTGGTGAGGCTGCATCTTGAGTATTGTGCCCTGTTCTAGGCCCTTTAGTACAAGAAAGGTATTGAGGTGCTGGAGTGAGTCCAGGGAACAGCAACAGAGCTGGTGAAGAGTCTAGAGAGTGAGTTTTATGAGGGGCAGCTGAGCGAGCTGGAGTGGTCTAGCCTGGAGAAAAGGAAGCTCAGGGCTGACCTTCTTGCTCTCTATGACTGCCTGAAAGGAGATTGTAACCAGGTAGGGACTGGTCTCTTCTCCCAGACAACTCGACAGCTTGACAGGACAAGAAGAAGTGGTCATGAGGTGTGCCAAGGAAGGTTCAGGTTCAACATTGTGAAGAACGTCTTCACTGAAAGGGTTGTCAAGCATTGAAACAGGCTGCGCAGCAAAGTGGTGAAGTCACCATCCCTGAATGTGTTCAAGGAACAGCTGGATGTGGCACTTAGCCCTTTTTTTGGCTGACATGATCGTGTTCGCTCAAAGGTTGGACTCAATGGTCTTGGAGTTCTTTTCCAACCTTAATGATTCTATATAAACCCACATTACTGGAAGCTTTGAAGTTGGCAGGTATCCATGGTATCCACTGGTATCCATGTATAATTTATGTGGGTTTTTTATATGGTACAACTGTCATTCTCTTAGATTCATTTTTCTGCTTATGAGTTGACCTCTTTAATTTCAGTAGTAGACATATGAATGGAATCATGGTGATCCTAGAGTATGTAAATCTTTTCCTAGCAATTTTTCATAGCAAATTAATTACAGCTGGCAACAGAACCTCAAATCAGAATGATAAGAGAAAGGTGAAGATAGACTGAGTCTGCTTGGAATAGATATCCCAGTCATAAAAATATGCACACGATTCTAGAAACTAATCATGCTCTCTCAAAGGAGAGCCTTGGAAGGAGGGCATGGATGAGTGTGGAGAGACTGCTTAGAATCAAGTAATGGTTTGTGGAGAATGTCAAACTGCACTTAGCTGTCAAAGCTCATCATTTCATCCTGCAGTCAACAGCACTACTAGAGTTTGCACTTGTGGGGGATAACAATTGTGCTGTTTCCTTTGGAGAAATGTAGGAAAGCATCATATGCAGTGAAACTGAGCCTTATAGGATGCATATGACTGTCATCCTGGTTATAAATAAAATACAGCCTAGAAGAAGGTAACCTGTTACTACTCAAATACCAGGAAAAGTTGTGCTGAAGATGCTCAGGGGGATGGTCAAAAGGAGTTAAGTTCAGCCTAGTGAGCTTAATCTCTCTAGACTGACCATTTGTTGCAATTTATATTAGTAGGCAAAAGGCAGCCTTCCATCTTGTGTGGGAAATCTTTAAAAGATAACAGAGAGAAACTGAGAAAGGAGATAATGGTAAGCTGTATTAACATGGACAGCTTCCAGTGTTTCTCCTTGGGCATCAAAACTCTTAGAGGATTTTCAGCCAGGGCCTCTGACAGACAATGGGTAACAAACACATTTCCTGCAGAAGCAAGTTATTTCTTCATGATGGCCTGAGAGCTACCTGTTGTACCTTGCTGGCATTACCATCATATATTGCCACTGCAAAGCAGCAGCTTTGAAGGCAAGAAGCCTAGTTAAGTTACCCAAAAAAAAAAAACAGCCAAGCAAACAAAAAAACCACAAAAAATCCCCACCAAAACAAAAAAAAGCCCAAAAAACAAAACAACAAAACAAACCCCAAAACCCCTCAAGACTGTCATTGTAATACCTACTGAATAGGGTGATTTGGTGGAATGAAGATCCTACTTGTGTTGTATCCAGTAGTCATTGTACAGAATTCAGATGCATTAAGAGCACTTTGTTATAATGAATATTAATGAATGCATATATTGATAGATGGAGAATTTTCTGAGAAGTAAAATACTTATTTAAAGTATTTCAAGTGGATCATGAAATTAAGTATAGCATATGGTCAGCCATGTGGGATGTTCTTTTGACCCTTTAGTTAAAGCTTAGATTGTCTGTTATTTCTGTGTCAATTTATATGGCATGGCACCTGACTGCTTTTCAAGTTTGAAATAATTTTAAATATTTCTGTGAACAAGTTTCTTTAGATTTTTATGGCTTTAGTCACAGTGTATGTTCTGAGCACAATGAAGTAGAGAAGCAGAGAAAATTTTGTTTTCATAAGTGGTCTCCAGAAACTGTTATTAAAAAATGCTTTACAGAATGGCTTTTAATATTTTTTTTCTTTACAGGGAAAAATAGCTTTAATTTATGGCTATATATTTGCATCACAACTTAAAATCTATGTAGTAAGATGGGTTTCTTGTTTGTGTTTTACTGCTGGAATTGAGAGTTTAGTCACTTTTAAGACTTGAAAGCATTTCAGTTTGTGAGATGTAAATAATGTTAGTGTTTTTACACCCACTACATTTAAATAGGTTTAACAACCACACCATTGAAACTGCAGATACTTAATAATGAGGCGCCACATGAGTTTTTTTTTCAATTCTCTGATAAAAAGTTATCTTTGTCTGTCATCTGATTGTGCATTACCAGGGAAGTCGTGTTTTGTCCCGTCAAGAAAGATGGGGGGTTTGAGCATTTATTTGAATGCTGAACTAAATCCTCCAGTCATCAGAGTTAGTGCAGGACTTGGCACCTCACAGGATTTATTAACATAAACCAAAGGAGAGAGGCGAAGATGGGTTGTCTTAGTTTGATCTTTCATTTTAAAATAACAAATGAAGCAAAGCTTCAAAGAGGTGGAAAACCAATGCTGAAGTAACTTGAGGCTGGACTGTTCACAGAAGTTGCAGGCTGGTAGTCTGAGTCATGAAGAGTTAACCAGATTGAGAATCTCCATCATGTAGAAGTTCCATTCAAAGTGCATGAAAAAGCTTGTAGGCACAAAGTTTGAAAGCCTGCAAACCAAAACAACATTCTCTTCCTGCTGATAGTGGAATTCATTAGGGAAATACTACTACATCTACATTTCCTTCACACTTATTTAGAAGGTAGCAGCTTCCTGGTTTGGTTTATGTCCTCTTATACATGTTTAGGTAAGAATTGGAGTGTAATTCAACGTGCTTAAGAAACCAAAATCAACAACAAAGACTTCCAAGGAAATAACAATAGATTTGATGCTGGTATTTGTTGTCCTCTCCAAATGTCAAGATATTCAATAATACACTCCCTGAGAAATCAAAAAGTATAAACTGGGAGAAAATCACAGAACAGTTTCTACAAGGCATTAAGGACAGACCCACAAAAAAAGGCCTAACTAGTACATCTGAGCTCTAGCAAGCCATTAGCTGAAAGGACAACTGCATGCATTTTTAATGTGCCTCATTTGGATCCTTCACATCCTGACCAGCATTTGTGACTCCTTGAAAACATTTTGTAAAGCTATTATGGTATTTTGTTTAAGAACATTATTTCTGTTTGGAGAGAAGCCACTGAATAGAATGGGAATGTTCAGACCTTTTTAACATGTTGCAAATAATGGAAGGAGTCCAAACTGGCATCTTCAAAAAGTGTGCAGATACCTCTGCTTGAACCTTACCTGGAAAATAATGTCTTTCATGATGCAGTTTGCAGGTACTTATGTGTATGCACATGTAAACCTTCTGGGCTTTTTTTGCTGAATGCCTCTGTCATTGACATAATGTTATTTTATATAAGGCTTTGCAGTGGTGGGGCTAGGCAGGGGCGTAAGTGCAACCCATTTTTTACCATCTCTGTACATCATTAGAAATGAGAAAACAGCAATGTCCGAATATATTTATGGTAGTATGACAGAATCTCAACCCTACTGAAGTAAATAGAAATTGATAAAGATTACAGTAGTATCAGGATTTGATTTTTAATTATCAGTACTTACAGTTTGTTCACACGATGTTTTCCCTGTATAGATTAGTAATTGCGTACTGCCTCAAAAGACTTTGTGCAATTATATCTAGGAGAGAGGAGTTCCCTAGAGCAGCTGATATGTGATGAGCTCTTTTATGGAAGCTGACCAGTGTTGCCAAGGATTTCACTTATGCTGTCAGTCCTGATTTTTAAAAGGGATCAGAACCCCGTGTGATAATCGTGTTATTATTTGGTGTTGAAATGAAGCTGAACATATCTGAGAATCTTGGCCCAGGTTTGAGTTGCAGACTGTCTTGTGAATTGTTCAGGTCAGACAACTACCAAGTGAGAGGAATGATCTTTGGAAACTAATGAAATGAAACATTCAGTAAGAAGCAAAAATATCTTTACTGCCCAATTAAAAGGTTTTACTTTAAAGTAATCTTTTTCCACTTGAAATTAATCTTAAGAACATAGAAAAATTTTTCACAAGTGACAATATTTTCTATATCTAGCATTTAGTTTAGTAATATTCTTATTTTCATAAAGGTGAGATGTGAAATCCCATCCTGATGAAGTGAAAGGAAACCTTATTAAGGTTTTGTAGGATACTGGGGTGTTTTGCTTTCTGACTTCTTTGTGGACTGTGTTGAAAATCAGGAGGGGAGTGCTTGAGTTTTTTTTATTTTGTTTTGGTTTGGTTTTTTTAAAGCTTTTATTTCCTGGAATGTGGAAGATAAGGAGAAATCAAACTTGTCTGAAAGAAAAAATAAAAAATTGCTTTTGATCTATTCCAATAACAGCTTTCTTTTCCAGGAAATTACATGCTCATGAATGTTGAATCAGTGAAACGTAAACATGTATGGATACCTGTATATTCACTCAAATTACTTGAGTGGTTACTCAGGTACTAAATGAAAAAGAGAACATAAAATATTCCAGGCTGGAAAGTTAAAATATTAATGAATCATGAGTTTCAACATCATGAGAGGTCTAAAAATATCTTTTATATATATTTTATTCAGGTTCTGTTAACAGGAGTTTTGGTAGAAAGTCAATTTCTCTCTAGCCTTTGGTGCTGTCAAACTATCTGTGCACATACGTGTTATTTTATACTGTCTTCACAAAGCAGCATCCTGCTTAAACTAATAAAGGATCTTTGCTTTAAGTTTCTGTTCCAAATATCTGAGTAATTGTGGAAACTTCCACAGTATAAAGTATACTTGGGTGTGAAGAGTTGGGCATATAGTGTTGAAACTTTTGTTATTACTTAGGGTTTTGTTTTTGCAAGAAGCACAATTGTTGTGAGAGAACAGAGGAATAACACTAAGGATATGTTTTGGAAAGGGTTGACAGCCCCTGCAGTTTTATACTGAATATGAATTCAGAAACCCACAGCAGATGAGAAGGTGCATTCAGTTGGATTATAAATAGACTGTAGTTAGCTTTGAAATGCATCCATTTTATTCCAAGCTTCCAGAAAAGTCCTACAGATATGCAGCTACAGTGAGAGCTCTAATGTTGGTAATAAAGAGAAAATGACAGGAGTTTTATTTGGAGTCTTCTGACAGCTGTATAAGAAAAAGAAATTCATATGTTGTTGTGGTGCCTTTTTTTTTTGCTCCTACAAAAAGTGAAGGAGTAGATTAAAAAACTTTCCATTCTCAGAAAACAGATCTTTGTTCCCAGAGAAATGTGCTAGGTGTGACTGGAAATGTATACAGTTCTTGGGCCCTTTTCTTCACTCTTCCTTCCTTGTGCTCAGATGCAGCAATCCTGATGTAATCCAGAAGAAGCCAGGTGCTGTTCTTTTTTATGGTCTGAGGGAGGTGGAATGCCAAGACCTACACTTTTGCTTTTGTCAGCAGAGCACTCAAGTACCTCGAGGTGGTACTCACCTGAACATAAGGGTCAATGCAGCATTTTTGTGATGCCATCAGTAAAGTCAGTGCTGTGTGCTGCCCAGCCCAAAATAGTAAACTTTGTCTTGTATGGGATGACTAGGATGACTCGGATCCAAGGGTCAGCGGAGTCTGTTTAGAATATCTGTGGAGTTGCTATCAAAAGGTTATTGAACAGTGTATCCCTGTCCTAGGTGCAACAGAAGTGTGTCAAATTAACGCATGTTACTCTTTGTGTGTAAAATAATAATTGTGTAATCTCCCCTGATTCCCAACTGGAGCAGATGAACATTTCTTCAGCCTCCTTTTAAGTACATATTTTACTGACTGAATAAAGAGTCTGTTCTTCTAATACATATCTCAAATGTGAGTATTCAGGTGGTCATTTTTAGCTTTTTAGGATGTGACTGAAACAGTCCCATCACCAAACATGAGAAATGGTAATGTGTGTGTTTTGCTGCTAAACAAAATCAGAGCACAGCACTGTTGATTCTCCAAGTAATTTGATGTTGCATCAGAAGACAGATGGCAATGATAAACCAGTGGAGAGCTGAGAGTCTTCAGCTTGTGTCAGCAGCATGTTGGTCTCCAGTTTTGGACTCTGTCTAACCATGAACTATATTTAGAGGGAGCATAAGGATGCAAGGCAATGCAATTACTGCCTTTGCGTGGAGCGCAGAGGTCTTCAGCATTTGCACAATTTATTTTCTACACAGCATGATGGGTTTCCTCAAAATCCATACAAGACTGCTTGCACACTCTGAGATTTATCTTTGTAAAGTTAAGAGAGAAAATGGACACAATCTATAGTCTGGTGTTGCAGATTAGTTTGTAATGGAACAGAGAATGGTTCAAACTGATCCTATCTAGTGGTCAGCCAAGGTCCTTCAGCATGTGGAGGACTTTCAGGAAGGAGATGAGCTGATGTATTCCTAGGTAGACACTGCCTAATACACTCTGAATCTTGTGGTCTTTCTGCAGCACCGATACATAAACACTTAGGCATGTAAATGTTTACTCTGTAAAAAGGAGAGACTAGTGATATTCCTTCTAAGAATATACATATTATTTAACTGATGCCGTGAGAGCTGTTCACCCCTTGACATCATCATTTTTATAGCTTCTGTGCTGCTATGGGTTTCCATCATAAAGTAACTAAATAAGCTATTTAATTTGCTCTAAATTCTTTTGTGTTCATGTTCCTTTTTGTTTGTCCAAAGCAAACTGCAAAATTTGCAGTTCTCTAGGTCATAAAATCTCACATCACTATATGAATCCGATTATTAACATTGTTAATAAAAAAGAAACAAACAAACATGAAACATTATAAAACTAATACCAAACAAAACCTAGCAATAATTATCTGTGTTCTCTGTGTTCTTTCACCTCACACTGCATTCTGATCAATTTTCTCACTCTTCCTCAAGCTTCAAGGCACTGTTTTTTCTCCAAGTCAGATCTCCATTCTTTCTGGGTGTTTATCAGTCTCTGTTCTGATGCCTGTCCCTCTGCCTATCTTGTTCATAACAGATGCCACTGCTGTGAATTTTTTAAGGCAACTGCAGCCATTGTAGTGATGAAATGTTTTGAGGCAATACCAGCTCTCTCATACTAAAGCAAGAATATGGTCTTCAGTTTTCTTATCTCAAAACACTGAAAACAAAACCAAACTGTTATTGCAAAATATTCTACGACTCTGTACAAAGGTCATATTAGCTTGAGAGCAAGTTTCTTGTGATTTTTCTCCAAAATTAACATTTTCTTTAGCATATCCATCTTCCAGTGTGACTGTTCTGATGCCATTGTGCCACTGCTGACTGTAGTGCGCATTTACATAACAGCCTCCCTTGTTGAGTTTACTTTGGAAGTTAGACCAAAAAAAAAAATTATATGTAAATCAAGCACATTTGGTCATTGAGATACAATGAGCATAGAGCATAATGATACCACTTTTATGGCCAGATTTCAAAATACAAGTACACTTCATCTCTTTGATGCCTTTGTTCTAATGCTCAAAATAAATGTTAGCCACTGAATAAGATTCTCTAATGCCACATGTAAAGTTGTTTGGTTTGTTTTTTTTTTTTAATGAAGGGCCTAAGACTCTTGTTCCATTAAACAAAAAATAGTAGCAATTTGACAAGGAGGACTGGAACTTTGAGATTCTTTTTCCACTGTTCCAATAATTAATTGCGGTGGGACATCAAAGAATTCTGTTGTGCAGTTTGCAAAGAGCACAGTTGTCACTCAAAACAAGTAATGAATCTATATATTTACATTGCAATAGCTAACATGTCATGATGATATGTATTTTCTCTGTAAAAATGTTAGCTTAGCTTTAGAAAACCTTCTCTCCTTCTATGAAAAAGATCCTCTATTTTGGTGGTCTTTCTTTGATAGCATACACAGCAAGATATTTAAAAGGAAGTGGATTTCCAGGGTGGGAATGAGAGTCAACAGTTCTAGTAGTGAGAGTTTTTTTACTGGGATCTTGGGGCTTGTACTAATGAACCTTAGACACTTTCTATATTATCTAAACACTGGATGGTGGAAAATCCAACTACTTTGACTACTTGGTGTATTTCTCTTCTCAGTGTGTGACTTTTGGAGAATATTTTGTATTTCCTATAATTTCCTCTCCCCTGCGTGAATTTCATTTTTGCTTGTACAAGTTAAGCAACAGCTGACTTGAGTCCACTCAAGCACTTTTTTTTTGGCCTTTTCAAGCAAACAATCTCTCATCATGTCTGTAATAAAACTTCAGGAAGGAGTCTGTAAAACTGAGAAAGGCCAACCAAAACAGTAAGTGTAGAGTAACTTGTTTTAATATGCTGTATCAGAAATGGAATTTAAATTAAAGGCTGGCTAATAGAAGCATTGACTCTACTTAGCGTCTATCATGAGCTATTTGTCTATTACGTTTGTATAGATGCCTATTTCTTATATAGGTCCTATACTTAGTTTTATTTTAGTGGTGCTAATTCTTAAAATATCTCTATTTAAAAGTGAAAGACATCTCTTTGAAGAAGTTACTGTTCTTTATTTTACACTTCTGCTCAGACTTTTCCACCCAGTCCAGCACCTAACCAAGCAAATCTAACATGTACAAGGCTCATGAATGTTTCTCTTAGATTAGGGATTCTTTTGTGTCCTGTTTCCCTTCTTTTAAAGAAAGAAAAATGAGATATGGAGAAAGGTTAAGATAGGGAAAGGATATGGATAAGGTTAAGATTGGTCAGCAGGGAAAAATACAGAGCAGTTCTGCACTGAATTTTGCATGGCAGTGTTGCATGATTTGATAGTGTCATTGCTTATTGTGTAGTCAAGGCATCATCAACAGCCTTTGGTAAAAAGGCTGGAATCTGGGTGGTTTTTTTCTGTTCTCTCCATTCATTGGCCCAAATATGCCCTCCAGAATGTTGGTTATCTTTTCTTTGGCTTAGGAAAAGTGTAACGGCTTGAGGAAGCTGAAACCCTCTTGAAGTACCTGTTGATAGAAACTTCTAAGTTTTTGTATGCTTATCTACTCCTGATCATGTTTATCCTTAAACGTGTAAGTTGTGTGAAGTGATGTTTCCCTTCAAGAAGGCTATTTCTGAAATTCGTGAATTTTATACTGTTTAGTGTGTCATCTGTCCTCTGCCTTTGCCTCATAACCTGTTGTGATTCCTGTCATTACTATGACTAGCCCAGGAAGGTATGACTTCCTTGAGTATTTTTACATGGCTTATGAGTTTGTAAAGACTGAGGGGTTTAACTTCCTTGCTTGCCTTGTATTTTATCTGAAGGAATTCACGTATAGAGGAAAAAAGCTAGGTGATCCGATCTGTTCACTGTCTCTTCCTTGTACTCTGGTATCAGAGGATAATTCTATGCTGTATCAATGTGTAATTAACCTGACTGTACTTACTCAAAAAATACTTAGGGTATTTTTAACCCATAATTCTTGTATATTGTAAACATTGAGTTTTCTTAGACTATGACAGAAATGCCTGATCAAAGCATTAAGGATGTGTTCAGGAGTGCTCTTTTTATTTTCAAGTAATAGGAATGTTCTTTCTGTTTTTTAAGTAATAAGGATGCTTCTGCTAGAAAGATCCCAGCCAGAACTTCCTTACACAGAAATGGCTGGTAGCTAGAAGCAGGATCTGATTTATGTTGGGAACCAAATTTTGTGTGGAGTCACTAAAGAAGAGAAATGAAAGCCCCTTCCCTTTCTCCAACCCCTGCTGTGCTTTCTGCGAAGTTAAGAGCAATAAAATATTTTAAAGCTGTCCTCAGACACCCTCATTTGCCTTGGAAAGCTTTTATTGCCTGCTGGCAGATACTCTGGTTTTGCAGGCTGAGTTCTCTGTACCGTAGTAGACTGAACAGCGCCCAGCATGTGTGATAGATCACCTTGATGCTAGTCAGCCTGTCTCATAAGCTGAAGCGTTTTACTGGTTGATTTCATAGTTCATTAAAAGACTTGCGTTTTCCTCCAACAGCTGAGTGGCAAATAAAAATACCACTGGATTGCAGAGACTGTGCTACTAAGTAATTCTAGCCTAACTGACCATGCCTCTAGTAAGCAGTAAAATTTTTAACTGTGACAGCACCATTATTAGTAACGTCTCATTCATCTTGTATCCACATTCCTTGAATTGAACTGCTTTTTCCTTTGCCTGTTATTTAACATTATTTTAAATTATTCCCTAAAAGAGAAAAAGGAATGGATTTAATTCATCTCCTTATGAAAAGTTTGATGCTCTGTCTTCAAAGAATTATGTCCTTAAAATGTAGATGGAAAATAAAACTGAATTATTTACTTATTTCCAAATGGGATTCTTATGCAAGGCTTGATTTACCTTGATTAACAGCAATTTACCGCATATTTCAAAATGTGTTGCTAGTATTTGTAGCTCAAAATAGAGATACTTTAGAATTCCCTACTGCATTGAATGCTGTATTGAAGACTGCAGTTGCTGTTTAATTTTTGGAGATACAATAAGATTTCATTTCAAATAGGTTTTGTTAATAAAAAAACAGTGAAGTGATTTACTGTTAAACCTATACTTAGTCTTTTCATTTTTTATAATCTCTTCCTTGCCTAACACCTTCAAAAGGAATTTTTATCCAAGCAGTGTGAGGCTTATGAAGTAAATATAATTTCCTTCTTTTTCCTGGAAAGGTTTAGGGTTAAACTGAAATGGTATAAGCAAAATGTTGTCTTCATGATGTTAACTAAAAGCATTCAATGCTTTTTCAAAAACCTGAAAGCACAAGCAACAGTCTAAAGCAGGCCTTTTAGGTATGTTTTTCTATAAGAAAAAGGGGGATTTAGTTTTAGTTTTTGTTGTCTTCCTTGGAAGAGCACCTCCTAAAATGGCTTCCAGGCATCATAACAATAAGTGTTGCTGGTATAAATTTGTAGCATTAAGTAGAGATTTCTTTTTTCTTTTTTTAAGAATAATTCTACTTCTCCATCTAGCACTTATGAAAGATTAACCAGAAGAATGGTTATAGTGAACCATACCTGTAGTAAATGCTATTTCGCTTTAAGATTTTCAAAATTTCTTCTGCAAATATGAAGGATCTTTGTGCCTGTCATCAAGAACAAGCCATTGGTCATCCCTGGAGGTTGTGCAAGGCACACAGGCTATAGTGTGACTCTGAATACAGCAAGGTTTGAGTTTTTTACATGTTCTTAGGGAATTAGTTAGTTATGTCTTAGGGCTACCCTCCTTTCTGAACGCAAAGTAAACAAAGTTTGGTGGAATCAGTGTGCATGAACTGAGGAAAAACATTACTAGCAGGTTAGGACATAATGGCAGAAAATGTGGTGGTAATTCTTCTGCTTTCCTACCCCAACAGCCACCCTCCCATCAACACCAAAAAAAAACCAAAACCAACCGAAAAACCCCCATCAAACAAACAAACAAAAAAACCAAACAAAAAACAAAAATATCCCCCCCCAAAAAAAACCAAAACCCCACAAATAAACAAAAAACCAAACCAAAACAGCCAAAAACCCCAACCTGCTAACCAAACAAAAATCCACTTAACAACTTAAAAATTAGGATATTCATTTTGAAGTTTAAAAGGAACAGAAGAAAGAAGCAGACACCCCTGAAGTCTTGTTTCCCAATATTTTTCCTTTTTTTTTTTTTTTGGCTGTTGTTTTGTTTTTGAGAGAGTGTAGAAACATCTTGACTAGAAACACAAGCTGTCATGACACTAGGTACATTTTAGTGGGTCATTCATTTTCAGAGGCGCCAGCCCTTCCCCTGTGTGTGACTGCCATAGAAATAAGGTAGCCTGCTAAGCTGCCAGGTGCCAGGGATATTTGATGCAGTAGAGACTGGGTGTGTTTTAGGACCAAGTTATCTGTCCATGAATGGGCAGGAATAATGCTTAGGAGCCAAAGAAACCCTATTTGATTGCTTTGCAAAGCAAAGCTTCTTTAGCAGTGGTTTGCTTAATAATTTCTACTCCACAAACTTCCATAGGGACAAAAAATGAGATTTACACAACCACCTTGCTATCTATGGATAGCAGATTTTGAAATGCAGCCCATTAGAAAGATTTCAAGGAAATATTGGACAATATGGTGTATAAAAGGTTAGTCTGTGAGAAGGTATCAGGTTTTTCTGGGTAAAACACAGTGACAACCAATGAAACAATTTCTGCAGGAATTAAAAATTGACTTAAGGTAGGAGCTGAAGCACATTTCCTAAATGAATGTAAAAGCCGGTACAAGACTGAAACATGAGAGAGTTCTATAGGAGAATGAATTGTATTAACAGCAGGGTAACTTCAGCCATTTTTTGGTTTTGTTTTTGTTTTTTTCCCAGTGTTTACAGTGTTATGGACAGATTCCGTGAAGCAGAGCTTTTCTGTGTGAGCTAAGGCTGGATACAGAACTGTCCATTTAGAGCCTGTAATGTTTTTAAGATTAAATAACTCTTTAAAATGTATAAGACCCAGCCTGGTAAGGATTGCAGCTGGGTGCTTGGGGTAGTGGCAAGATCAGGGTGCTCTTGTGAGATCTGAAAGATAAGCCAGAAGGAAGCCAGCATCCAGGCTGGCAGAAACCGGGACATCATAGCAGAAAAATGAAATAGCGAACTGCCATAACTTTTATTGCTTAGAAAAGATAACACAGCATAGAGATTTTGTAAGTAATTGGCACACGTGCATGGTTATAATGATTAAATAGTTAAAAAATATGGGTAATGCACTGTTTCTTAAACATTCTTGGACTGTTTTGTTTCTTTTTACTGTTGCATATAATGAACTTGATTTTTTCAGATTAGATGTGAAAATACATGTTTAAAGTATCCAGAAATAGCACTGCCACTGTTTCAAAAGTCTAGGTAGAATTAGAGATTTTGTGTTCATATTTATCTTTAAAATGCTGTATTGAAATATGTGGGGTTTGTGATAGAGGATAAAACACCTTGTTGAAATACCTTTTCATAGACTGCAATTGTCTTATGAAATTCACTGTCGCTTCAGTGTATGCTGGATCAGGCTCACAGTAAATAAACTTGGAAAAAGATCTGTTAAAGAAGTCAAACACATAATTTTCTTTTTAAAAAGAAAAAAAAATCTTTTAAAAAACCTTCAGTTATTTTTTTTACTGCAATATTAAACAGCCATTAGCATACATTCCTTTGAATGAAGAACTTAAAAAAAAAATCCCTCCAAAAATTGCTTCCCTGTTCTATTTTAATTCTATAGTTTTCTACTTCCACTTTAAATAATCTAATTTTGTAACTACATTGAATGTTAAAAGGAAAGTAGGTTTTTATGGTTCCATCCTGATTCATTGAACTGCATCTCATAGTTCACTGTCAATACAGAAAATGTAAAGCTGTTCCTGGGGTTATTCTCTCTTTTCATATGCTCTTAAAATTGTCTATCTGCACTTCGGAGTTTTTCTTCTAGAGCTCAGTTGGAACCACCTGCCTGGGAGATAAAGTGCATTTCCTTAGGCTCAAAGTCAGCTTCCGATAGACTGCAGCCAGACCTCATTTCTTACAATTTTTTCAACTTAATTTTTCCTGATGTTCCTCCAGATCACAATTTTTCTTATTAACTCCTCTCTTAATGGCACCAAGCCACCTGGGGTGCTTCAACACTTCATTTCTGCTTGGGCAATGTATTCTGGTTCAGTGATGCAGGTTGATTCCCATTCATCAGTAGCACAGTATAATGCCTTCCGGAACAAATCCCCTGCTTTCCTAATGTACCAAATTACTGAAGCCAATTTTGGCCGTCTCTTCACATTTCTTAGGCTGATCAGCGACTCTTGAAACCTCTTCTTGGCTTTATGGAGCCACAGACTTTCCTACCTGTCTTATTTTTATACAGGCAAACTAAACTGAAAAGGAGCAACCCAGGTACCTAAGCAGGGGCATCAGAGGAATCCACAACATATAATCTAAGATATAAACAGAGGCTGGGCAGCTGGGCTCTGTCATTATAGGGAGACGCTTCAGGACTAGCAGCTGGAGAATGCTCAGGACACTTTAAAGCACTAGATACATGTTTTTAGGCTCTCAAATGACTCTGCATAATTCTTGCTCTGAAATAAAGTGTTATTGCAGTTAAATAAAATTAAAACCACTCAGTCCAAAATACACATTTGATTTTTTTTTAATTCAGTTATTTCAATGGTCATAGTTGCAATGCCTATTCTAATTGCCATGTATAAACTTGACAAAATATGTCTGTGTATGGTTAGGTCTTCTGAAAAATCACAAGAACTATTTGAGGTGTGGTGAAAAAATTTAAGGCACAGAATGTCAGAAAAGAGCCCATTGGTTCTAGTTAACATGGGAGAAAAACTTTTAATGCAGTCATTCTTTCTGAATATGCTGTGGTCCTGCACTGGAGGGAGGTAAGGAAATATTATTAAAATATACACACACAAGCACTTTAAGCTTTACTTCTCTTTAAGCTCCCTTCAGCCAGAGGAGTTAAATAGTACTGTACTATTATTAGAGAATTTAATTTTCTGGTCTTTGTACTGCTAGACTATTTTAATTTCCTGATAGTACCAAAATGTAGTTACTTTGAAATTTCAGGTTTCACTTTCTTGAAATTGTGAAAGTATTTTTTGTAGAATCCAGGCTTTCAGAGGATGTCCTTTTTTCATAAAAGAAGATCCCAATCTTGAAGGGAGAGTGCTGGGGGAATGAATATTGACTTGTATTAATGTTGGAAATAAAGTAAGGCTGAAGCATAATTTTCTTTCAGTGAAGCAATGAAAACGAGGAGAGATGCTTAAAAAATGCTAATGAAGGACTCAATTATGAAGGAACTGCAAGACTCAAAGCACCCAGGAAATTGCCACTTATTCATATTGCAGTGAAACACATTTGGTCCTGCTGAGTAATTTTTTTTTTTTTTTTCATGAGCCAAAGACATAATTATTTCAACTATTTCATAGCCTTGACTCCCACACACAGCTGCACTGGTATTTGGGGTTGGATGTGCAGGAATAAGCAGCGCTGTGGCAAATATCTCATCTTTGCCAAACATGGCTAAACAAAGGGAAGAACCTGGTGTATCTCAGGAGAACAAGGAAAATAAGTAGTAAAAGTTGGATGCACAGTGACTTCTGTGCTCAGAATTTTGTTTAAGAGTGCTATCTATCTTTATATGTTGTTTCATCTCTTCTGCTCAATGGAGAGATTACACACGCACAAAAAAAAGTGAAGCCTTATTCTCCTTTGAATATGGTTTTTGTCTATGAAGTGACATGTCTGTGTTGGACAAAGCCCAGTAACACTGGCAATTAGCTGATACCTCTATTCTGAGTATTTTCACATCCTAGTTTGAGATAAAACAGCATTTAAAAAGGATGAAACTACTAACGGTTACTCTAGGTATGTTCATGGCCTGTTCTTGATGAGAGCAGAGCTCTTGTCCTTTGTTTTAACTATGGTTCCAGGCATAATTGGAAAGATTTTGCTAATTTAGTTACCAGTGTTACCTCACATTTGTTCCATTTATAGACTAGATGAAGAACTGTTTTCTATTGGCTCTATCATTAATGACAAACACAAGCCCACAGAAGAAAGAAACTTCTAAATTATTAACTGCCTGATCAGCAACTCAGTTGGGAATTTTTCTGGGTCATGAATGCTGACAGGTTGTCAGGGAAACAGGAATAGCTTAAAACAACTGCTTAGGTTGGAAGATGAAATCTTTTTACATAGTTTTGGTGTCTAATAGCTGAGCTGTGCTTGCAAATGGAAAACAAACTAATGTTTTTTTATTCAATACAGGCAACTTGAAGAATCACAGAGTGGTTGGGGTTGGAAGTAACCTCTGGAGACCATCTAGTCCAAATCCCTGCTCAAGCAGGTTTACCTAGAGCAGGTTGCACAGGATCACATCCAGGCAAGTTCTGAGTATCTGCAGAGGAGGAGACTTCACAACCACTCTTTGCAGCCTTAGACAATTTAGGTTTTAATTTAGAATCTTGATCTGTAGGTTCTGGTTTGATTAATGAGAAACTCCTTGGATTTTCATCATTCTCCCCCTTCCTCATACTTTTCCTATTCTAACGACTCATTAAAATATTCCTTTGATGTCTTGGCAATTTGCAAACAATTAATTATGAAGCTCTCTTTAGCTTCTGAGTATGGTGAGCCAAAATTTAGGGTTGTTCAGGTGTCATAATTTCTGCTTAGACTTCTATTTAGTCATTTAGTCTAGGCCTCCTTTGCTAGCATGGTGCCCTTCAGGACCAGTAATAGGTACTTCCAATGGCTGAGGCAGCTTCCTTTTGTTCTGGGTCATAAAAAAACCACTTGGAAAGACAAGTTGAGAATCGTAGGCAGGAAAAAAATCTTGTGTTTGACTGGGAGTAAGATTCAGTCTAGGATTTGGAGAGATGGTATTGTGATTGGCAGGATAACTTTCCTGCCTGCATTAGCACTTAGGCTGTAGAAAGCTGTGAAATGGATTCTATGGCTCTGAAGCTCTCAAAATTCTCAGTGACATTCTCATTAAAAAGATTGCTGGTGCATAAAGCTTACCTGTTCTCCTGAGTATTTGCTTATCTGGAACCCATCCTTCTGGAAGTGGGCTAAAACAACTGTTACAAAAGAATATTTGTATTTCAAAACTTTATCTGCTACGATAACTGGTCACTCTTCATCTTTTTTTTCCTTGGTTCTTAGTGTGTATGCTAGCACTGGTTAGGAAGATGAGGCGAAAGTTTTTCACTCACTCATTTGACCTGTGACTGGACATGTAGAAAGTAAGACAGTGTATGACCATCAGTGACTATAAATCAGTATTCACCAAATATTAAAGAATCTGTTATGTACTAACCAATCTCTTGAAGTTTTTTGTGTTAAATAAGAGCAATTGTACCATGGACCATTTATTAATATTATATTATAATTATTATACATTATATATTATTATAATTACATTATTATTAATCTATGAATATTATAATTCTCAAATCTCAGATAAAGTAATCTAGATTTTCTGGGACAGTTTGCTAGAAATACAACTGATGGGAAGCCTGGAATCAAAGGGCATGCAATAACCTTTGACTGGCAAAATATCAAAGATGAGATTTTAAAGCTTTAACTGTCTTCAGAATTTCAGATGTGACCGTGTTACATTTATGTAACATAAATACAGATACCCGTGTGGTATCTGAAGCCAGGTTTTCCAGAATTGTCATCATTCATTGTCATCATAGAATACTTATCTAAGTATTTTTTGTCTTCCTTATTCTTGTATAAAATTTTGTACCAGTCTGATATTCTTGGAGTGGACAGATTAAAATGCATGGGAAAACGATGTCCAAAGTGCTGATCTTTACCATTCAAATGTACAGTTGAGAAAATAGTGCATTGCTGTTGTGACTATTCCGAGTCACTGCCTCTCTTTTCTCACTCCTTTATGTACTTCCTTTACAGTGCTTGAATGGCTGAGCTTGCCATCAGCATAATTCTGCTGTATTTCGGTGTCTTAGTGTTGCCTTAACAATGAAGAACAACTTGGCTTATTTCACTCAGCTGGGTGTCTAGAGCTCCTCTATGCTTACTGGAGGGAAACAAGCACAAGGAAGCAGTTTTTTCCGTTCCACAATGTAAATACCTCTTTTTGGAGCAAGTCTGCTGACTTCATGGAAATGCACATTTCCTTCTATCAGCTCAGATAACTGAAGTGTTTAAATCTATGTCTGGGCAGATTAAATGCACCAAAATGACAAAGTATAGGTAAAATTATAGCTTTAAGAAAATAAGACATTGCTCAATCAGACTTTTCAAATCCTAAAGAATATTCTTGTGAGTTAGAAAGCTTGAATAAAATTAATATTCCAGGTAACAATCTACTATTTCACATTATAGACATTTCCTTTGGTATGTATTCTGATATGTACATTACTGGATCTTCCTTCAACTGGGCTTCTTTTTTGTTAATATTTTGAGGGTTTTTTTGTTTGCTTGTTTAAGTTCTAAACAATCTTATCCCACCCATGGTCTCTAGAGAAAATTTAATTTTCTTGCCTAGACTTCTAGAATCCTGTTCTTCTAGAAAAAAGTGTACTTCCTCATCTTTCTTAAGTGTAGGAACAACTTCTCTTTTACATTTATTAGAAGATAAAATCTGCAGCTCCTTTTGGTTTTATTTTTGTTTGGTTCTTTTACAAGCAAACATTTACAAATGTAACACCAATAAAATAAACTCTCTACGTTGCCTGTTAGTAAAATGGGGAAGCAAAACTATACCCCACAGTATTCAGGATCTTCAAATCCATTTTTTCTCTATTTCAAAGTAATGTTTTTTAACTGCTAATGAAAGCATTATAAAGATTGGCTTCTGAAGGGGGGAATAAAGCTTTCGTTTTTTTCCACTCATATTTTCTCTGCCATCAGTTTATGGCTCAGAAACACAGACATTTTACTCTTCAGGACTAAATTAATTTGATGCACTATCACAGTGCATTCAAATTATCAAAGTCTCATTCTTGCCCTAAAATATGGTATTGAAGTGAGAGTGCTGATCTGCTTGCATTTCATGGATAGCTTGAAAATACTGAGCTACAAAACTGCGGATGAAATTACTTAGTTTCTTTTTGTAGGTGATTATCTTTTATTCCTTCCTACCATGTATTAAAGTATTATTTCCCTGTAGGTTGATTGTTTTCCCTCTTGCTATCTAGTCAAAAGCTTCAATTTTTTATTCTCCATAGTGATCATTTAAACTTGTGGCACTAGAGCTTTCACAGCTGAAGAACTGCTTTAATATCATATACAGTTAGAGGAAGCTACAAAAGCCTTGCATACAATGGGGACTCAAGGAGGAATGCAAATATATTTATTAGTGCCTTTTATTGGGACCACTTTTGGTAAATGAAGGTCAGATTATCAAATGGACTTTGATTTCTTTTATTTTTTCAGAGTAGTACTATCACTGAAACATAACACCATTATATTAACATAATGCTATTCATACCAGCCCCTGACTCTGGTAACCTTCACAACAAAATTGTGCATTAGAGAGGAGCTAAACTATATATGCATGTGAGAGCAATGCATATATACAATGTATATATGAACAACGCGTCGTCAGCTTCTGATGGTTTTCTGAAATCTTCATGATTGTATATTCTCTCAAGTTTTCTGTGCTCTGCAGAGGTATTCCTCAGAACCTAGTGTGACTCAGGGGGTAACCTAGTGTTACTGGGTAGCAATAACAATTATTTATTTTAATACACACACAATATTATTTGATACTTCAGCTTGCCTCCAGTACTGTCTAAATAGTGAAATGTTTTTGCCCTATGTAAAATAACGACTTGCATGACTTCAGTGCCCTTCATATCTTCAGTACTCAATCTCTGTTACTGAAGAACGGGATCTCACTGGAAAAAGAAGAACTCCGTATTTAATTAGAATTAGTGATTTTCTAAGCTGATAAACACCTACTAAGGATCAGGAACTGCAGAGGTCTTCAGGCAACTTAATACGATTAATATACTCACTTAAATGCAGTCAACAATAAGTTCTCTTGTGTCAATTGCTAGTGTCTCTGAGTGTGTGTCTCTGAACCTCTTGGTGGTTTTGGTTGGTTGGGATGTGTGCCAAAAACCAATGTTTTTTTGTCCAAAAAATTAAAGTGGCATATTCTTCGTGAGTGGTGGCTTATAATATCCCTTTGCAAAGAAGTTTTTGTTGTGTCAACTGATACCCACTACTCAAGAGTAACTTGAGTGATAGAATAACATGGTAATAGAAAAAAAATCATTAAATAAAGGAAATCTTTAAACAGTAATTTAAAGGGTCCTTTTATGTGCATTACTAGACCTTGGTGGATGATGCTTGAGAAGAATTTTCTCATTTGTTTCTGTTTAGACATTTTCTGCAAAAGAAGGAAAAGATACTGTGAAGTACAAACTGATGGTTGTAGGTCTTGCAAGGTCTGCATGAAAAGCATGATGTGTAATTAGCACAAGGACACTTTGCATAAGGCACAAACATCAAACGTCTGAATTTTGCGTGGCAAAGACTAAGAAGTTGCACAGATGAAGAGAGATAACATGAGGAAGGAATGTTTTCTGTACCAGCATGTAATAGTTATGAGTGCTTGCAATCCAGCAAACTTTTTAAGAACAGGCAGTGTCACTTTTCTAATACTGACAAAGCGAATGGTGCTATTAGTTCATAGCTCAAAAGCTGAGTCATCAGCAGCTGGAAGATTTCAAGGGAAAGCAGTGGTGTCTGGCAAATATTTGGATTAGAGGGACCGTTGGTGCCTTGATCCATGTGTGCTTACTCCAAAAAAGGCTCCCAAGAGCTTTTTTTTTTGTACTTACAAAACTGCTGAAAATACTTTTATTTCTATATCATACTGCTTAGGCAAAATAGAGAAATAGGAGTTTTACCAGTTTTAAGAGTTATAATTTCCATATTTATAGATTGGCCTCAATAATTATATATTTATATCATCATCAGTAATTAATTTTTGTCTACCTAGCATGGTAAAATGTTCAAGCTTGGCATGTTTAATGTTTTACTTATGACTAATTAGCAAAGTGACAATATTCACTTACTTCAGTTTTATGCAGGGAAGTGGCATTATGGCAAAATGCTCATT
This sequence comes from Irena cyanogastra, assembly GCA_013397155.1. Lineage (NCBI taxonomy): Eukaryota > Metazoa > Chordata > Aves > Passeriformes > Irenidae > Irena > Irena cyanogastra. The sequence goes on from VWZV01004010.1 coordinate 267,778, forward strand.
TATCACTAACATGGGTAGTTGAGGAGGCTGTTTCTTCATTTTATAATCCTTTCAAATTACATATTATATCATATTAATAACATGTTACACTGCTATTCTTACAGCTACTTTTGGGCAGTCAGGAGGCATCCCAGTTTATAGTCCATATACTCTTTGATCCTTGGCGCTCACTGAGTGACTGCTTCTCTTCCCGGAACTAATTTGGAGGGTTAAAGGGATCAGGATCTTTGCCATCATTTGTTCTACTATATTAAAGGATAAATAAGTGAATAAAATTGTGCTCTGGTAGTTTTCAATTCAGACCTCTATGAAAGTGACATGTTCCTTGCTTCTGTCAAACTTTGGAAGTTTTTCTTTATCTGCTGGAGTTTCTTAACTGCAATACACATCTAAGCCAATAGTAAGAAGTTTTTAGACTGTGGCCTGTAACAAAATTTGCTGTTCCTTTTCCACTTTTTTTTTTTCACTTTCTTGTATAAAAAATACTGTTGTGTATTTGTTAAAAACTTTCGGAAAACTTTTTGACTTCCAGTGAGAAAAAGGATTTTTACTTTTGACTAAAGAGGCATTTCCTGGTGCTGTGTGTCTTTACATTTTTATTTTTTTCATTTTCTTTTTGAAGTTCTAAGAGAGCTTAGCAACCATCAGACTCTGAGGATGTAGCCTACTGGGCAGTTGTACTTGCTTTTAAATTTGAATAGTGTTTGGTTTTTTGTTTTTTTTTTTTGCTGTTTCCCCTAGGAGGTGACACTCATAGTTATATTCTGCTGTCTTTACAAAAGCTTCAGTTGACCTTCAGTTTGGCTGTAGTCCATACAGCCAAGCTCTTTAGCATCTGAGAGGAACAGCCTCAGGATATCTAAGAACACCTCTGTAGGCGGTGTTTACCTCCAAATCTACCTTTTCCTCTATAGATGTCCCTTCAGGAAGCTTCTTATATCTGTAATTAACTAAATAATGATGAAGTGGAGTAAAAAAATTAATGTACTAGTTTTGCCATGCCATACAAAATGAAAATACTCTTTTAGGGCCTAGGGCCGTATTCCATGGACACACATTAAATTGCAAGGCTCTGGCCCATGAGCTTTCTCTGTTCAACAGAAAGCCAGGCTTGGTTCATAGTGGTGGTGGGTAGCAGTGAGATATGGACCCATGGAAATGTGCTAATTGTTTATTGCAGTCTTGTCAGAAAAATTAAATAATAATAGCAATGACATTCATACTTTGGGTTGTATCTGTTTGGACAAAATGAATCAGTTTCTACTTTTTGTTATCATACATGTTTGTTCTTGTCTGAACAACTGCTGCAATGCTCGGGCACACGAGCTTAATTCTTTACTGATAAAAAACAGAGATGGTAACCTCGTAACTTTTGTCTCAGGTGCTTAAAAATGAGGCTGATTATAGTGGTAGTGATTATAGTGTTTCAGCTTATTCTTTTTAAATTGCATTTAACTCATTTTTAAGGAATCAGAATTGATATAATGCAATACTCAAAATAACTAAACCAAGATCAGGATTACTACACAAATTCCTTTCCTTTTTTGCCTGTTTCTCCCCACCAAATATGTAAATAGTATGTAAAATATGTTAGCATTGTCATCAAAATCCAGTGTGTGCCTATGTTCTGTTTACCTCATTGCAAATGCAATAGAAGACAATATTTAGTCAGGGAGTGCTCTCCTTTCTATAGATATCTAGATATACACAAGGAATATGGAATGATTTTTCTAATTTGTCAGATATTTAATTCTCTTACTTGTATAAGTAATTAATGGATTTCTTGTTTTTTTTTCTTTTTTTTTTCTTTTTGCAAGAGTTGGAGTCCTTAAAATATCTCATTCAAGTCAATAGCATGTCTTTAATGGATTCCACTATCTACACAGTCTTTCATCAGTATTACATTTTGGAAGAAGCATCCAGATTTTATTGCTAACAAAAGTTTCAGTACAAAAATTTGAACTACAATTTCTGGCTGTGTCTTGTCTATTAAAAATGTTCTGCCAAGCGTGGTGTCCTACAGTAAGGCAAAACTTTTCATTCAGAAAAAATGCATCTTAGCATACGTTACTGAGAACACAGCCATTTCTAGGAAAAGATTAAAATCTTCCAACAGTCACCTACACCTAACTATTTTTTGGTGTCATGTTGGAAGCACTTTTGGAGAGATGCAGAGGGAAATGACAAGAGAAAACCCCTTTTAAATACTTGAGTTTGGGTATTTTTCCCCCTTTCCCATTGCTTCTTAGACATCAAATTTTCTTAATAAAGATTAAATGCTTTTTTTTCTTATTTACATGACTAAATTAACATCATCTAGGAATTAATTAATGGTACTAAATAGAAGGACTGTTGAAGTATAGCAACTCATCTCTGTTTTGGAGCTCATGCATGCTTTATTTATGAATGATGACATACAAGTAGACATTATATTGTACTTCCCAACAGATTGTCTTGATTTGGGAATGCTGCTCCCTAGTTTAGTGGTCCCACTGAGATTCTCCAAACCACCAGAGCGTCCCACTTGCTCGCTCCCCTGCTTTCTCCTCCTTCTGCAGGGGGTTGGAGAGGAGAGTTGGAGGCACAAAAGATAAACATCATGGAGTGAGATAAGAACAGTTTACTGGAACAGCAACAGTATTGATGATGAAGGGTACAAGAAAGGAATAATTTACACCAAAACCCCCCGAAAACCAACAACACCCGATGGCTCTGCCTGTCAGGCTCACTCAACCAGAAGGAACCCCTTCTCTCCACACTTGACAATGACGTGAGGTGGGATAGAATAACATCCAAGCCATGCACCCGGGCTGCTGCAAAAATGAACCCAGTCCTGGCCAGAACCAGCACACAGATAAACCAAGGAATTGCTTCTTAAAGACAAGAAAATGACTTTTTTAAAGACATTTTGGCCATTCATTCATTATCTATCATATTTAGAAATGGTGAAAGGTTAATTCTCCACATCTTCCTGTCTTGATATCTTAGTTACATTAGAAATGCTACTTCTGTAGTGTGTAAAGCACCATAAGAGTAATAGATTTTCATTACCGTATAATTCTAAATGTGATTAGAGAACTCTAAGGAAACTTTATGCATGGTCAAAATAATAACTCTAATTTATATGTGTGCTTATAAATGCGCTGGGAAAAGTCTCTGCTTATAGGTAAATAACTTGCCTTTCTAGGCTTGAATGAATAATAGAAGCTGCTGTGACTGTGAATAAAATTAAACAAAGATGTTCATTAACACATGGAAGATAGGGAGCAAAAGTAATTCATCTAGGTCATAAAGGAGATAACCATATGTGGAGAACAGTAAGAATGCTAAGACCAGTAGCCTGATTTTACTTGTGAGACAAGTAGTGTCATAAAAACTAGCAGAGCATTAAGTGCATAGACATGAAAAATATTGAGTTTAAAGCAGTGTGAGATCTTTCATTTATGGAGGGAACAAACCCTTAAAAATCTACTTTCTTTTTTCTCCTACTAAAGCAAGACTGTGAAATCTTGATGGAACAATATTTTGGTAAAATAATCCAACACTGAACAATGGTAATGTGAATTACTACAAGACAGACCTTGTGATATAACAGTAGTTCTAAAAGAGAGAGACTTATTTTTTTATTCTAGATGAAATAAAAAGCTAGTAGATTTTCCACTAAATTTAGATTTTACTGATATTATCCACATTTTGCTTGTTGGTTTGATGATAGCCCAGACAACAGTAAAGGAAAATAGATGATGCCTATAAGCCAGCCTTTGTATGCTTAAAAAATAAAAGAATTAAAAAACACCAGAAAAAAACCACAAACAAATCTAAAACCCTCTAAAATTATACTTTTGAGGGTTTTTTACTAGAAATTAGTATCTTCAATTCATTCTCCAATAAAAATTAGACATATCACTTCACTGTAGATTGAATGTCATTCTGGGCAGTAAAAATATTTCTGAATGAAGACCTACTGTAAAATTTTAATAAGTGAACCAGTAGCCTTGGCTTCTAGGTCCTGCAGAGCTCCAAGTCCAAAACAAGTTCTGGCAAATAACTGGGAAACATGGATACCTTATCAGTTTTGGTAGGGGTTGAGTATTTTTAACATGTTTTTAATGATTCCTTAGTTCTAGCTATGCATTTGTGAATTTATTAATTCCTAGAAATTTGGGACAATGACAGTGATTAGCATGTTTACGTAATTGTAATTTCTGTTTGACTCTAGGAAAAGAGAGCATACAGTATCTCTTTTTGAGAGGTGCCTGTTCTGAGTATGTGAGATTATTTCTGAGAAGGAATCTTAAATATTAGTCTTCAAGAGGGCAACACAAAAATAAGTGTTTTCTGTCAAAGGCGTTAAAATTTTGGGGTATTTTTGGTCATATTTGAGTTGAGTTCAGAAGGTATGATCCTGGTTAGTTTCATGAAAGTTCTAAAGCATAGAGATTTTATTTTGGCATGTATATGTAGTGAAATTTCAGGTTTTACTTTCTACTAATACATTGAACCTGCTGGATGAAATGGAAATGCAGCAATGACTTCCAGGTCATTAAGAAGAGAATACTAAATGAATTAACAAGTATATGCTATTCGGCCCTCATTTTCCAAGCATATCACTCTTGAGTCGTGTCACCTTGACTATTCCACAAGCATAGCTGCCATCAGGCTTTGGGTTCTGAACATTTGTAGTATTCAGGTGACCATGGACAACCAAAGATTTTTTTATTCTACGCAATGAGTGCGGTAAATGAAGTTTGTGTGCATATACCAAACAGCTGCTGAGGCGGGATTCTCAGGTACTAAGACAGGTAAGAAAATTTAAACATGACTCATCTAGTAAAGGTGTAGGGCCCCTGACTGTGTTGTACGAAGCAACAGGGCTGCTGAGATCAGAAATAGAAACAGGTAATATCATACATTTTTAAAAAATCTGAAATACAGAATACTTGCAAATTTCTATAAACTGCACAGAAAAAAGGATCTTTGTAAGGGAGAGATATCAATAGTAATAGCAATTCCAGCAACATGGGTGTAACTGTGTCTGTAGGGGAATTCCATTTGAAACAGCAAGCTAAAACATAACTGTACTTCATTCAATGGCAGTATTTCCACTGACTTTACTAGTTTCTGGATGCAGCCTTCTATATCTGCATTAATCTCTGCATTGAATTAATTTGCAATTTTTCTAATTATCTCAGCTTTCTATTTTTCAGAAGGGCAGTTCACCTTGGACCTCATGAAGTAATGATTTTGTTACAGATCAAATTAACATTTCCTGTCACATAGCTTGCTTGCTGAAAAAGGATTAATAAGATCAAGTGTCCATCTAACCTACTTCATGGGCAGAAATCTCCTATCCTCAGGCACATTGCAGCTCTTAAAATATCTATGGACCTTAATTATTTCCCTTTGTATGGGTATGGTATATTTAAGCAACATGCCTTTAGTATTTCTCATTTTAAAATTCATGTGCCGCATAGAAATTGACATTTAAGTATTGAAAACCTTGCATGGCCTCTCTCACATGAAGTTCAGCTGGGTAGTCAGCAGATCCATATGGATCCCTATAAGGAACACTGATCGTACTTCTTCATATGGAATAAGCTCAGTTCATGGTGCATTCAGAAAGTGTATTTGGGTGAAAAGGTAGAGCTCTGTAAATGTGTATGAGCCATTTGTGCCTGTCAGCAATTCATACAGAAAATATTTGTGGTCACTTTTTCAAACAGGTTTTGCTCTCAGGGTCTCATGGCTTCTTGCATTGTGTGAGGTTTATTCAACCCCACGGTCAGGGCTGGGTGACAGCCCTGCTGACACCCCAGAAAAGCACATTTGTAGTCCTGTTGTCTTTATCTGAGGGAACTTGTGTTGTCCAGGTTATGTACAGTTAGGATCTGTCTCTGGGTGAAAGATCAGAAAATCCTGCTGCTTGCAAAATTTTAATCCATTAAAGACATACTACAGAGTTTTCTTTTTCTTTCAGCCCAGAATGTGCTATGTCTAACACAGGCAAATAATAACTGTATCATTAATCATTAATAGGCTAGTAGCAAAACACAGGATCAACTTAATCCTTTTGGACATTGATGAGTGCACACTGCCACTTTAAATAATGGCATAAAAGGCATCATTACTACCCGGTATGGATTTACCACAGTAGATGAATTTGAGTAACTGTATATATTTTGCACTCCATACTCTGTTATCAATAATAGTCCTCATGCCTCACAAAGGGCAACATGAGCAGGAAAAGAATAATTGCCATTCTGAATGGAGGCAGTTTATTGATGAGGTGGACAGAAGTAATATTTTTAGCCTGCTGGGTGTCCATCTGTAAGGAGTTTCCTGGAGCTGCCACTTCTCTTTTCTCTGGAAACTGTTATGGCTTTTTCTGTCCAGTGAAAATAATGAGATCCATCTATCAAACAGAGAACGAACAATAAACTCTATACCTTCCAATTAATTTGTTTTTCACCTCTGTTTACCAATGTGCATGCAGTTAACTATCCATCGTATTATATGCATGTAAAGAGTATATTTCTCAAAAGGTTGAATCTATTAACCGTTTTGCTAGCAAGATACATCTGCATGCCCTCCAGCTAAACAGGAGACTTGGAAAAAAAAAAAAATCAATCCTTTTGAAGTGCCAGAATGTAACAACATAGTGTGCTATAAAATCATACCATCCAATCTAAAGTCTGTATCCTCTGTTATGTTCATAACTTATAGTCCATAAAAAACCCTTTCATGGCAAAAAAATAATGCATTTCAGTCAAAATATGCAGTAGTGAGTCATTTCAGGATATAGTGTGTTTACATTAAATGTAGAGATTCCTCAGAAATGCATGGCTCTGGTATTTGAAGTCCGCGAGGCGAGCCTCCTTTATGGGAGCTCTTCCCAGGCCGGTGNTCCACAGAAGTCAGAGTGGCTTCTCACCACATTGTAGCAATTTACTTTGTCCTAGCTGTATTTGCCTCTCTTAGAGGGCTTTCCAATGTTTTTGCACAGGGATTTTCAAAGACTGTGGGATTGGCTATACCACATGATGACCAAGCTATATACTCTTTTTGGCCACTGTTGTGGTAATCGTGTTGTTTTTGTTGGTGTGTTTTTTGGGGTTGGGTTTTTTTTTTTCAGAGCATTACTGTGTTACGGGGCTTTGCTTTTGTGTCTATAGCATTTCCATTTGTATCATTAAGAGGCGCTTGAATCTGGATGTTATTCATTTCCTTGAACAGGTTTGTGTGCTATTTCCACGTGTAAAACATGTGAGTTCAGCTTATCAGGACACAGATGGCATATTAAAAAAAAACTAAGAAGCCAACTAGACAGAAACACTGGTTTGTCTACCACCATGCAAGAGTACACACACACACACAAAACAACTGAAGAAATCAGCTCCAAGGTGCCATTTTTTTCACGCCTAAAAGCCTTGAACAATGAAGATGACTCACAGTAATCCTTCTGAGTTTATGTCTGAGGAAATTCTTAATATTAGAAAAGGAGTCATGCTTCAGATCTTGGGAACCTGGCTGGCTGACTACGAATAGTTCTGTATGAATGGCTTAAGCACTGTATCATTGGCCATCAGCCACTCAAATACAGTAGAATTCTACTATGGAAGAACTTGCTTGCTTTTTGAAAAAGAGAAGAATCTGTTGTGAAGGAAAGGGTTAACAGGCTTTAGAACTCATGTGGCAAAAGAAAAGTAGGATGAGAAAGAAAGAGGGCTAGGAAGAATATTATCTATGTATTTCTGTCTAAATCAAAGCCATTTCTAACTGCCCTAAGTTAAACAATTGGTAGATGACATTTTATGCAGATGAATCAATGTGTTCCCAATTATAGTTGTATATTCAATATCTAACACGCAGTCAGCATCTTAACTAGTGTTTTGTGACAAGCTTCTCTGAGCTCAGCCACAAATATGTCATAGAGAGAAGTCTGTACTTCCTGAATAAGTGTGAATTAGAAAGGCAGATGTATAACCTAGGAAAACTTGTAGATTCATCTTTCTTAAAAATGGATGTGTTTAGCATCGGCTACGCTGGTCAGGATTATTCTTTGTGCCACAAGCCATCATCAGCATGATAATAATTCAGAAATGAGCCCAGGTTCACTAAGAAATTGTGTGTCTAACTGGTCCTGGCCTCAGCTGTTGGAGTTGGTATATCTTCAAGGAAGGAATGTCTGACCTGGTGCTCTTATGTTATTTCTATCTTGATATTGGGCAGCCAAATATACTCAGCTAGTATAAATTGGCACAGATCTGTTAAATTTAATGCTTTCTTAATGATCTACATTTAAAAAGAACTACAACAAAAAAAAAAATTAATTAAAAAAACCCCACTAAACCAAAACCCTCTACAGCGCAGAACGTCTATTAGTCATGAATATGTTATTGAACATCTGATTTATGAAAAGTTCGGCACTTCTCTGCATTCTTGGCATTTTTTCCTCCAATCTGGTTGAGGTTTTAACTTCTATCATTTACTAATGCATTGGTCACTACTGTCACTCTGCCTTTTTATCTGAGCAAGTTTATATATATCTAAAGCTGCTACAACAGTCCTAGACCCCAGTGTAGTTCATTCAGTCTGAATTTCAGCACAGTTCCTTTAAAGCCCATCCATACAAAATCCTTTCCAGTAGGATCACACTTATTTCAGTAGGGCTGGAATTGTTTGATGATGTTGATGTGTTCATACAACTTCGCTATGCCATCTCCCGTCTGTACATTGCAATGTGTGTAATGTGCCACAGAGGATTTTTACATTCATTGCTATTGTTTTTGTGATATCTCCCTGGGTAAAGGTTGCTACTAACACAAAGTGCATGGATACTCTATACTGACAAAAGGCTGTTAAGCTCACTAAGACTGCTGTGGAAAGGTGTGTTTTCAAACAGTATGTTTGGAACATCCAAGTACTTCGGTCCTAGTGTTTCAGTGTCAAATGGGGAGAATGCAATTTACTGCATTTGCTTGTATAAATTTTGTATAACGTGTGAGTTCTCATAAAATGAAAGCTAGAAAGTAAATGTTGATGTGACTCTTTTGCTCATATAAAAGACTACAGCTGATTCAGGTAAATCTTATTGTAAATCTTGTTCAAAGGAAAAGGATTTTAAGACCCAATTCTTAGCTGAAATAACTGAAAGAACTTTACTGAAGCCAACAGAAGATACATCAATTTATACTTTCCTGGGCTATAGATTACCTTTTGTAGAGGCTTAGAATATGGCCTGGTGAAATAAGAATTTGGCTAAAAGATATTTCTATAAGATCAATCTGTTTCATATGGTCAGACTCTTTAAAGCCAGAGTGTTTAACAATTTGATTCTCTTACTATTTATAGTTCACTTCAGACCATGGAATATCAAGTAATGACAAGAATTTTTTCTTGTGTTACTCTGAACTGACTCGTTGCCAAGATACTAGAGGGTTTATGGCAGTTGATGAAATTTTACTCATGATGTTTTATATCCACTACTCAAGAGTCTGACTAAACTTGCATGCGTCTACTATTGGAATGTAAAATTATGGGTACTAGATATATGTTGCCACAAAGAAAAGAATATTTAGTGTGATTTACTTGGGGTTTCTTTGAAATTCAAGATAATTTAAAGAAATAGTGCTTAATAGGGCACAAGTGCTTCGCTGCTGCCTAGAGACGATATGTAAAAACACAGTATTTGCGTAAGGGTTCTCTAAGGGGAGAAATGCATTAATTTGAGGAATCGATGCTTGTTTCTGCAAGATTATCATGGTGAAGGCTTTGCAGAGAATTTTAATATGTGTCACAGACTTTCTAAAAGAAGGCAAACTGTGATCGACTGGAATAGCTTGGTGTCTCCGGGTAATATCATGCTGTAGGTTTTTGTTTGTTTGCTTTTTTTTTTTCCCCAAATGCTTCAAATGATTTGTAATTGAATAATACGGCTGATAAACTTCAGCAAGGAAATGTGTAAAAGAAAGGTTTTCAAACAGAATGTAGACTTTTGAGACTCTGAAGGAGATAAGGTGCCTGGACGCAGTCCACTAAGGCACTTACAGATGCTGCTTCATACACCTAGCATTTCCCTCACCTCGGGTTTTAGGTATGAAATCATTTGCATCAGGAGTACTACTTGGATACTTAACTTTATTTACATGCTTAAGTTGTTTGCTAGATTGGGATAAGTTTTAGGAACCAAGCCCAAAAAAGTGCTTTCTTTAGGGAGATAGTTCTCCACTTTGGGAGGGGGGTGTGTCCGCATATTGATCACTTGTCTTCAGAATGAAGTAAAAATTTTCTGTGGATGCTAGAGCAAGAATTTCTGTAGGAAAAACAGACCAACTGTTAAAAAATGAATGTATGGATGTACCTGCTGTTTTTATTTTAGTTTGATCCTTTTATAGTTTTAATTAGTTGCTCTGAAGGATACCTTAAAAATGTGTCATGAATGATCCTTAAGCAATATCTGTCCACTGTTGCATGATAAAAGAAGATTAATCTAGAAGATTTAAACTAGAAGATTAGATGTGGTATTCAATGTGTGATGAACTGTGAATTGTCAAGAGAGAGAGTCTTTTAAAATTAAAAATGCAAAAAAGAGCGTAATTTTGTTATGAATGATATTCAGATCTGTTTCAGATAATATCATGGTATATTAAGAAAAAATAGAAGTACAACCATCTTTAGTGACTGTTTCTTTCTTTTCAAGTATGTTTCTTGGAAATGGAAAATATTAATCTGTTGGAGAAATGCTTTCATAGAAGAAACAGATTCTTCTATGAACATGGAATCTGATTCTTATCTCCTTTTAAGTGATGGTAATTGTAAAATGCTTTACCCAAGTGTAAACTGTCAAGAGACACTGGACAGCCATGGTCCACAGCATATTTGCAGGAAACTGAGGAAATCTAGTGAAAAACACAATAATTTGATAAAACTTTTGTTTAGTGAAGAAAATCTTTTAACATTTTGTAAAACTAAGTAGATATGTAGAACGTGTGACTTTTAGGAGATGGGAAAAAGTTCAGCCATCAGATAAGGTGGTAACAAGATAGGGGTTGCACAATGGAAGAAAATCTGTAAAGAGCCACATCTTTGTAGTCTTTTGTAGTGCTTCGTGTTTCCATGTAGGTTAATACTTATACATCTGGGAAACAAAATCCAAAGTAGAGAGTACTAGTAAAGAAAAAAAAAATTACTTTAAACCTAATACTAACCCTGATACTATGTGTATGACTTAATAAACCAGGTCAGTAACAGAATTAGGAGCTGTTACACACCTACCTATGTCTACTTTTGGGTTTAGATGTTAAATCGCTTTTCAAACCATATAAAAAGTCATTAAGTGCAAGTGCTCACAAAAGGATATGTGAACATCTATAAGTGTAGAGCCCAAAATTCACATTTTGCTGATACAACTTTGTCAGGTAGACAAGCCCTGGCTAACTTTGTAGTAGATGTTAAAATGACATGGTAGGACAAGTTTTGTAGCTGTAATTTCATCAACTTTTAAGCAATAGAGGTTATTTTCAAATCAGTCCAAGCTGATACAGAATGGTTAGCTCATTTTAAGAAAAAGTCACAGGAGAAAAGTCACTTAGCAGACAAGTGGAAAGCAAGAAGTCGTAAATGCACAGACAAAAGAACATGTATTTTGTTAAGGACATTAGAAGCAGGAGAGCAAGGAGAAGGCCTCTGGTTAACAGCTCTGCAATGTCCTTACTTTTTGTACTTCATCGTTGTATTTTGGAGTAGACAAGGCTGTACCTTATTGGTGATGATTCACCAGTATGTCAAAAGAAATTGGTCACAAGGAATGAAGAAAATAAAGTGCTATAAAAATCAGCCCCTAATGACAGTTTTCTGCCTTACTTAAATGGTCAGAAGGAGCTACAAGTTGCACATATACTTTAATTTTTTTTTTTTTAGGCATTAACACTTAACCTAGGAATTAGGTTATTTTGAAGTTTACTTCTGTATTTCTGAATGTGTTAGAAAAAAAAAAAAAACAAAGCCAAAACATGATTTAAGTAAGAGGAGAGTTGAATTCTTGAGTAATGGAACTATGATGTATAAAAATTACCCTGTTCAGATTAATTTAAGTATATTTTCCAAGGTGCACTAAAAAAAAAAAAATTATTATGTGAGTATGATAAATACTCATGGCAATAATTTCTGTCAAGGAGAATTTCTGTCAAGGGGAGCAGTAGCAAAACAATTTGGCACTTAAAGTTGGAAACATAAGTGCATAACTTCCTGTGAGAGAAATCAGGTCTAGTTTCCACAGCCACTGTCCACAGATATTAAAATAAACAGAGTTTGGTTTATGTGCATAATATTTGTATTCGTTAAAGAACATAGAAATCAAATTTTTCCTTTGGAGGTGTTAAACTTGGCTGCTTGGTTAACAAAAGTGTATGTCCCTGCTATTCCTGCTAGGGCTCAGGCTCCTGCTAGTAACCTCTTAAAGTAATTAGTTTCTCACATTTACAACTGAGACCTCATCTGAGTTGAATTTATCCTTGAAACATCCCTGTTGAGATCTGGTGATCCAGAATGAGTTTACCCCCAAATAATTTTGAATGTTGTTGATCTGCAGGAGCTGTGAGAAGCTAATCCTCCCTTCCTGCATAGAGGAATCACACTGCTTTTCTTGTCTGTTAGATTTTATGCATGAGAAATATGATGAATTTTACCCATAGGGTTTGCTTCTTTACTTTCAGAAAAGATGAAAACTTGTTAGGGAGTGTATCTTAAAGTCATCCTCGTATCCTTTCTCTAAGGTAGATTTTTCCTGTACAAAGCAAGGGGTAATAAACATTTTATTTTGAAAGAATGAGTGCTGCAGATGTGAAACGGTTCCAGTAATGTCAGTGTTGTGTTACAGGGCTTTGAAAAATGAAATAATATACTCAAAGCAATTAACAAACATCAGATTTTTATTCTAGATGCTGCATGTGATTAGAAACTGTAAATGAACAATTCTTCATTCCAGCTATTCTGGGAGCAGGTTTTCATGCACCATAGCCACCCTAAGCATAACTTTACTGCTATTTATTTGCATAGTCCATCAAAACAGCATTTTGATTAATAGGCTTTACTCTGTTAGAGAATCACAGTTAAAAACTATGGGTCTCTTTATTAAAACAGAGAAGTCTAAATCTGTAATGTATGGTAAAAGCTGTAGTGATTCTGTTTGCATCAAAAAAAAGTCTTTGGACAAAATTCTTATTAAGCTTCTATTTAGAAATAATGTTTCAAAGTGCATTTTGGTACTTTGTTTCATGAAATAGACAGTTTTTATGTGTATAGTTTGCAGTGGTAATTGCAAGAGGAGCTAAAGTTTATTGCCTTTCAATTCTCCCGTGCAGTGTGTTTTCACTCATTTAAGTGGTTTGTTTATTGTTTGGGGTTTTGTTTGTTTGTTTGTTTGTTTTTTTAATATATCCATTTTAAACCCTACTAAAAGAAAAAAGAATATCTTCTGGCATATTTATTTTCATGGTGAAGAATATCTGCTGACAGTACACTAAAGAAACTGTTTTTAGTAGGAAATTGAGGAATATAGCAGTCTTACCAAAAAAATAAAAATCGTGGACAAGATCTTGGCATCGCCTGAGATATTTCAGTGCTAATCTACTGGGAACCCTTTTCTGTTAATCACTAGTCACACCCAAGTGATAAAGTCATGGTTGTTTTTTTGTGCTGTTTTCTTTCCTGTTGATTATGTGATTCTTAAACTACCAAAAACTATATTCCCATTTAAAGTAGGTCTGTCAGTTTGGAGATGGGAATTAAAGGTTTTACACAGAATTTTTCTCCATGTACTTTTTCTTCGTGTTAACTGTATAAAAGAGCTTTGGTGTGAATGTGCTTCTAGGACTTTAATCTATTATGGGCTTGCTTGGAAGCAGCAGCCTCTCACTTGATCATGTATTATCCAAGTGACATTAAGTAATTTCCGCATTAACTTTTCCATTTGTTTAAGATAGTTTTATGAATAATTGTTGTGTTGATTCTCCCCTACTCCTTCCCTCCCTTCTCCCAACCCATCTTTTCTTTATGCACAGAGGTTAACTGAGAGCCTGCCTCCTAACACAGTTGTGATGCTCCAGAAAGAAAGCTAGATCTTCTCTTGTCATGGAAGCTAAAGTTTTATGCCATTAACTGTTTCTGCTCATTGATAGATGCAATGAGTAGAGAATTGTAAATGTGTTGGGATATCTACATCCCTGTGTGCTTTGTGTTAGGTCTTTATTCTTCGTTGTTTCCTTTGTCATCTGCTGTATCACTGCAAATAGAAAAGGTGTACTATACAAATGGAAAAAAACTTATTTAGATGTGTAAAGTCATAGAAAAAGGCATGATTGATACTCAACAAGTCAGTCATTCTGTCCCTGGAAAGCATCATGCCTTCATCCATTTTACTTGCAAGATCTTGAAAGCCTCTGATGTTGGAGGCAATTATAACATTTCCATGCAATCTGTTAGGGTACTTCAGTGTGTTTGTCAGGAGGACATATACACATGTATCTATTTATATCTGAGTATATGGTCATATATCCAGGCAATTTAAAACTCCTTCACAGGATTTAAAGGGCCCTTTGCTATTTGTCCATGGTGGATTGAGAGAGCAGTTAATTCTGCTGAGTGATGCAGCCTTTTTACGAGTTTAAATCTATTGTTATATTTCCAATTGACATCTTATGAACTGGCTGGCCCCTCTCCTTCATGTAATCTTATCACAAAGATGGAAACACCAGGGCATATTAGGTTTCAAATGGTGAGGTTTGTTTGTGTTTTAATCATTATTATCACAAAGCTGGGGGGAGTGTCCAATCTCCCACGAGGCTGTGCAATCCTTCAGAAGGACCACAACAGGTCAGAGAGACGAGCAGAGAATAACAGTTTGAAATTCAATAAAGGCAAATGCAGGGCCCTGCAACCTAGGATGAATGATCCCAGGCACCAGTACAGGTTGGGGGCTGATCTGCTGGAAATCAGCTCTGCCAAGAAGAACCTGGGCGTCTTTTGACGACAAGCTGTTCATGTGCCAGCAGTGTGCCCATGTGGCCGAGAGGGTATCCTGGGGTGCACTAAAAGAGCATTCCCAGCAGGTCAAGGAAGATTATCCTGTCCCTCTACTCAGCCCTGGAACAGCTTGCCCAGAGAGATTGTGAAGTCTCTGTCTTCACAACTGGAGATATTCAGGAGCTGCCTGAACACAGTCCTGTGCAATGTGCTTTAGGATGACCCTGCCTAAGCAGGGAGGTTGGACCAGATGACCCACTATGGTTCCTTCCAACCTGACCCATTCTGTGACTATTTTAGTACTGCTTCTCTGAAAACAGTGCTATGTTATAGTAATTTAGTTATTTTTAAAGTATTGACAAGCTATTTGTAAAATTTTATTTCAGAAGTAGCAATATAGAAGTTAATCTCATTGATTAATCTCATTTGATCTCAAAGATCTTGGGGTTTCTTTAAGAGATTCTGCTTGACTTGGTTATTACGGTTATATTTGCAAAAATTAGAATTTTAGCACAGATAATAATTATGTGCTTCTTGGCATTTATTTATGCATACACGCATACATACAGTATGGTTCACATTGCTTTATTTTCATATTGAGTTGGACAATTAGTGAGTCTGAAAAGAGAGAAGCATAACCTATGTGCTCCTTTCTCCAAAAGTAATTTATGTCATTAAATGCTGGCTCCTTGTTCCAGTGATGTCTTGAGTGAGTGCAGCAGATGAGGCACCAGGCACTTTATGGATGTGGGGTTTCTGAGCTCATTTAAAGCATCTGGTTTCCTCATCATGCCCCTTCTCCTCCTGGGCTTCCCAGCTCCCCTGTGTCTGGAAGCCAACAGCACCAGAGTGAGGGGGTGTCAGTGGTGCTGGGGAACCATGTCTGGGAGGTGGAGGAGCAGAGCACAGGCACATCACTGCTGTGTTTGTACACCTCTGCACCCACCTCTCCTCAGATGACAACCTTTCACTGTATGAAGAATTATTCTTTAGAGGCTTGCCTTTCTTATGCTAATCAACAGAGCTGATGTTATATTCTCCCCTTTTTGCTTTTATCATCATCTGCTTAGCTTATTTTCCTCTAGCATCAAACTCTCTCCAGCTTTAATTCTTCTCTCACACAGATAAATCGAAAGCTGCAATTATTTACAGAGTGAGAGGAGGAGGGAGGAAGCACATTAATTTATAAATCATTTTAAATTTACTATTCATTGAAACTGGAGTATGAAGAGCTCTGGCTCTCTATCCACTCAGCATGACCAGAAAACAACAGACCTGTTTAGTCAGAAATAGTGCCAAGTATTCCAATCTCTTAGAGCAGCCTTGCTCTGCAGGGACCATCTGAAAGATGAGGTCTGCCTTTCCCTGACCCTGCACAGTTTGTGGCTTTAATGCTGGGAAAGTCAATACCTCTTCTAGTTCTTACATTGAGGCTTTTTTATTTCTAAGGGTCTGGGTTATGACTGTCAGTGTGTTTTGCATAGATCAGAGAATCCCCTCAGTGTTGCTTTTGGAGTGGTAGGCTGGGGAGTGGTGGCCAGGAGACAGACATTGGAATATTTTTTGTAGGGTATTAAGACTGCCTGTGTTGTTGCTCACTGAGAGGTGGGGGGAAGAAATTAGCACATGTTCTTAGGCTGTATGCCATCAAATTATAGAAGACCGACCAGATGAGTGATTTTCTGAGATAAGCAATGTGTAATGAACATCTGTGAAAGGGAGAACATGTGAGTACTACCGAGGCTGTGGTTGAGGTATGAGCCAAGGAGCACAGTCATCAAAATGGTTACTGAAAATATTTAAGAGGAGGTAGAAGAAATACTTCAAAATTGCAAGCAAATTTCCTTGTATTGGATTTGTGTGGCAAGGTTTTAGTAGTGGGAGGCTACAGGGTTGGATTCTGTGAAAAGCTGCCAGAAGCTTCTCCGCTGATTGACAAAGACAATACCAACAAGCTCCAAGATGGATGCACTGCTGGTCAAGCTAGAGTTCTTCAGGGTCAGGGAAGAAAGAGGAGGGGGAGGTGCTCCAGGTGCCAGAGCAGAGATTCCCCTGCAGCACCTGGTGCAGACCATGGTGCAGACCTGTCCCCCTACAGCCCCAGGAGGTCCATGGTGGAGCAGAGATCCACTTGCAGCCCATGAAGGACCCCACACCAGATCAAGTGGATGCTCAAATAAGGCTGTGACCCAGGAGAAGTCCATGGGTCAGGATCTGTGAGCCCATGGAGAAAGGACTCCACAACGGAGCAGGTTTGCTGGCGGGACTTGTGACCCCATGTGGAACCTACGCTAGAGCAGTGTATGAAGAACTGCAGCCTGTGGAAATGAATCACACTGAACAAGTTGGTGGAGGATGATCTCATCTATTGGGGCCCCATGCTGGCATGAGAGAAGCATGTGAGGAGTCCTGCTGAGGGGGAAGGAGTGCCAGAGACAACTCATGATAAACTGTCTGCAACCCCCATTCCCATTGCCCTGCATGGCTGGTAGGGAGGAGGTATTGAATCCGCAGTGAGGTTGAGCCTGGGAAGAAGGAAGAAATGGAGGCAAGATGTTTCATGATTTAGTTTTTATTTCTCATTTTCCTACTCAGGTTTGATTGGTAATAAATTAGTTTTCCCAAGCTAAGTCTGTTCTGCCCATGATGGTAACTGCTGAGTGGTCTTTCCCTGTTCTTACCTTGTACTGTGAACCTTTCTTTATACTTTCGTCTTCCTTGTCCAGCTGAGTGTTCAGCTTTGGTGTTCACCTGGCATCCATCTGGAGTCAATCCACCACAGTCCTGTAACATATGGAATAAAATTACAAATATAGAGTTTGCATGTGTAAGGAGCATAGGTGGATTGAAGTGAACGACTGTTTTCTACCTGGGTTTCATACAAACCCCAGAAGACGTTAAGAAAGATACAGCAGAAATAATCATCAGCTTTGGTATATGCAGTATGCTTATATCTAGAAAGCTGTGTGAGATTTTGCAAAAGACTGAAGACTTGTATGCCACCTTCAGAGAAAATGCCAGGAACCTGTGCCCTTTTGGCAGCTTTCTTAGACTTAGTCCTGGTTCTGGCAGGAGCTGGGTGGTGGAGGCAGGGAGATGTCTGCCAGCCCCACACCCCTGTGTGAGCACGTGTTGTGTCATCAAATCGCAACCTTGAGACATGAAAATGCATGATAACATCTCTGGTGTTACTCATGCTGGTGATCACTGTGACAATGTGGTTCTTTCCTCCCACCTTTAGGTCCATGCCAAAACGTGTTTTAATTATTGTATTTGCTTTGAGGTAGTCTCTTCAATGGCAATACGCCAGAATCCAGTCTACCAATGCCTATCCAGTTTTCCAAGATGTATCTTAAATGATTTTTTTCTGTCCCAGCCTTTCACGTGTGTGATGGTGAGAGATGGCCAGGGCCATGCTCTGTAGCAGTTAAAGCTAATTTTTAAATTACTTGGATTTGCAATATTTCATCTCTAAAGAAGCTTAGAAATTAATGCAGGGACAGGTGCATTCTTCAAAATTCAGCTGTGTTCACTGCAGACAATACTCCCTAACTGCTGGTTGATGTTGAGTGCCTAACTTTTACCTTGGAGCTCTGCAGTTTAAAATTAGCTGATCTGGTTCAGTTGTGTCTGCTGATCAAGTAGATGAGGCGTGCTGGTGAGATTTCTTCCTGCAGAGTTGTGAGCTGCATAAAGGACCTCTAGAAATGAGATAAACATGCAAGAACACCTTCTCCCTCTTTAGTCCACATGCCCTTATGGTGTCCAACTCAGATGTAGCTCTTGGTAAGACGGGAATTCTTGTTGCGTAACTGAGGGATGCTACACATTTGTGTCCTGTGGTTCTGAAACTGGTCCTTTTTGGACTGCCTCAAAGGTGTGCAGAAGCTTTTGGGAGAAGCAGTGTAAAATGGGGCTCATCTTGATGCTGAGACTTTTTGGTACTACTCTCACTGAATCAGTTCTATGAAAATGAATTTTTGTGGTATATTCATTACGGGAGCCTACTTTGCAGCTGGTCTTTAATAACTATTCTCCTCTCTTCCCATCAACAAGAACAAAATACATAAATAATGCTCTGGAAAATGGAGCAGTGAATTCTGCAGGAGTTTTAAGTTTAGCATTAGGTATCTAGTGCAGGAAGAGAGCTTTGCAGCTCAAACAGTGCACCGCGCTTTTCTAGATGGGTCCCTGTAGTGTCATAACAGGAAAAGAATGACCTGCAGTGGACAGCAGGGGTTTTCCATGAGGTTTAAGTACTGCAACCTGTAACTAGTGCTATTTTTAGAATGCTGTTGACCTCTATGAGAATATTTTCATGCTTTAAGTATAAGATAATCTTAAATATCTTGCAAGAGAAAAAGTGTAGTATGCTTAGCATGTAGTAATTTCAAATCTTGGGCCAGTACTAATATTATCAAATCCTTTTGTTTGATCTGAGTATTTTGAGTTCCAGAGTATTTCTTTGAGGATATGAATGGGAAGTAGTTTTCAGCCTATGTTTTGGGAATTGTGGATTTGTTTGAATAACGTGAGTGCTGGAAAGTAAAAGGACTCACTTGGAAATAAGTAAGTAAACTGATGGGGGAAGTGAGAGTATTTTCTTAATTAAAATGATGTTTTATGGTGCAAACATTTAGTTAAAAGCCAGCTAATTCTCAGCTGACGAGATTAGAATTTCTGTAGAAAAATGTGCATTAGAGGGTGTATTAGACTAGTTTTGCAGCATCTTATTTTATAACTAAATTGCTAATGCTGGTCATCTTATAAATGTTGCTAGAGAATTGGTGTAAAGTATTATTATTACTATTTTCTTTGTTTTAGATGGCAATCTAAAGAGAACAAATTATCAGTCATAGTCTCCATTAGAGACTGTGAATGTGGGGGAGGCTACTATTTTCATGTACCAAATCGGCTTTAGAAGTTACTATATTAGTTCTCATTTTAGCTAGTTCACCTAGACCTGGTAGTTAATTATGCCAACACACAACTGATCTTATAAGTATTCGGTGATGCTTCCTGACAGGAACCTCAGGACCAAAAGCTGGAACATTCTTTTCCATTGTAAAGGAAAATACTTCCTATGATTTTATATAAAATTTGAAAACTTGATGACAAATGTGAATATATTGTGGTTTATAACTGATTTTACTGGAAACACCAGTTTTACTGAAGTGTATAGGCAGACATCACTAATTGTCTGTGCTGATAGAAAGCAAATTATAACATTTTTAAATGTCATGAAATTCAAAACAGAAGTCTAATTGGCAGCCAACAGCAGAAACTTCAGTTTTAAAACACTGAACTATAAATTCTGAAGAAAAATTAATATATATGGAAACAAAATTGTTTACTACAGGAACTAATATAGAGAGTATGTCTTGCAAGAGTTGCCCATTAATGCCAGTTTTTTATCAGTTCTACATTGTTTCCACAAACTAACCGTAGGTAAGGGCAAATACTAAATTTTCACCATCCAAAAGTATCCAAGTTTAAAATTATTAGAATGAAACTGCATTTTTAAAAGTGGTATTTTAGTCATATTCTCTAAAGGTTTTGTTAAATCAGGGCTTTTAACTTACCATTTTGCTTATGCAGACAAAACCAACAAATCTCTTCCAGAGTGAATATTAACCATTAAAATTGATTCAATATAACAATTTAAACCTGCTTAAGGGGCAGGCAAAGCTTCTCTCTCCCACTGCCTTAGTCTTACACCTTGTGGATTTCCCCCTTGCTCTGGAATTTATCATTGGCTTTACTGGGTGCAGTTCAGCTCCCTAACTTTTATCAGTTTTTGTGTTCAATATTGTTACTAGATGAGCTTTAAAGTTTTGTTTCAACGCAAACCATTCTGTGTTCTATGAAATTCAGAATTTTAAGAAGCTGTATTTTAGGGGGTTGCCCAAACTTGTTCCCTGTACCTTTTTTCTTCTACCCTTTCTTTGTTACTACGGTATAGGTGCCTAACTCTAAGTGCTGCTGTCTGCAGTACAACTCCTTGGTCTTCTGAAGCATCTCTGAATTTGAGGCACCCACCTATCTTCCTTCTGTAGGCCTCTTTAACCTACTGTGGCTGTTCTGTCCCTTGAGCTGCTGTGTTTTAATCAGATGAGCATAAATAGCATTTGGAAGAGCATCTCTGAGTTTTGAGACTCTTTCCTGAGGAACATAAGCTCCATGTAATACCTCTTTCATGAAAAGGTTTCATGAGATACTGATCTGGCATTAGCTCACACATTGCTCAGCTAACTGAATGACTGGCTGCCAACAGAAGAAAGAAATTTCTCTTCCTACTCCTGTCAGAGCTGTCCTACCCAGTGGGCTGTGGAAGTCCCAAAAGAAAAGCAACAAAAATTCACCCAAGGGCTTCTGGCAAATTTTGAGGGTAGATGGATACATAGAATTCAAGCACTTTGTTAAAAAAAAATAGATAAAAGCAAGTGTCAATAAACAAGAAAATTTGTTGAGGTGTAAGTGTATAAGGAGTAGAGTGGGCAGGTGAAAACCAGGCAAGGTAGGTTTCTATCATCCAAGGCTCTTAGCTCAACTTCAGGAGACACTACAGCTGAAGAGAATGTCTGTTCTCTCGCATCTCCAAAGCAACATTTTGCAAGGTAGAGTGCTCGCTATAGCAGGAGGCAAAGAGATCCAAGAAACAGCAAAAAGAAAGAAAATCCTGCAAATTAAGTATTTCTTCTATGTTTACCACTCTGACACATTCATAATATTTTTTCAGTGTTTACAGATACTTACGCTCCAGTCTTCTTATTCATGCCTCACATGCCCTGTCTGTACAATGCTGTCTGTGTAGAACTTGTACTTCAAGTAGTAAAAAGACATGCCTTTTGGTTATTGTCTTATCTGAATATCTCACTAGTTATGGGGACTTACTTTAGTAAAAGTATGAGGAGACAGCTGGGAGTATTTGTGTGCTCATTTTCCATTCCTCTCAAATCTCTCTTTTTCCTCTTTTTTAAAGAAAGTTATGATGATCATCTACTGCTTTAAGCTCATTCACATAGCCAAGATTTATATGGATTCTGCTGTCCCACTGTTAGTGTTTTTCTTACTTGAAAGTGTGGCCAGCTGGTGAATTGTGTCAATTTTTCTGTCTTGGGAGACAATGGAGCACAAGATATTTTGAAATTTGGGTGATGAAATACTGCCAACAAAGACCCTTGAAACTGAGGTGACGTTCAGAAATAAAAACAAGAGTTGGCAATTTTATTTTATATGTATATACATACATTTCTGTGTGCATGTGTGTGTGTGTTTACACATCTACACAGCTTTTTAAAAGTTATGGACATGAGCACCATACATGTAGACATAGGGCTGCTAATTTGTAACAAACTGTAATGACCTGGCATGGTCAGCAGCTCTGAATATAACCTCCAAATCACACAGGCTTATTTTCTGACCTTGCTCTTCAAATAAAACAAAGAAAAGCATGTTTAGGATAGAAGGCTAGTGTTTTAGAAGAGCTTTGGATGAGCAGTACCTCTGAAATTTAGAGAATGGAATAACTTTCGCTTTTCTAATGATATGTTTGAATTAGTTTAGTTTAGGTATTTGAGTTGGAATATTTGTCTTAGTCTTCCTTTATCTCTCCAAGATATACACTAGCACATTTTTCAATTAAAAAGAAAGACTCTTGGGCTGAGTTACTACATTTCAGCATAAATTTTTATTCTGAAATTATAAGCCCCCAAAAGTAGCAGTAGCAAGGGGAAAGATTATAGCTATCTGACACTACCTTATCTGTATAGCTGAGAACAGCATCACTACAATAAAAGAAGATAGCAGTGTCTCCCATTGATTGTTGTTTGATGAATGTAAAGCAATTTACTGGAATGCAATTAGCATTTGCAATCGCATTACCGTGGGGATTTTTTTTATGCTGGCTCTGAATTGAAAAATCTATACATTTTCTGTCCATGAGTCACTTCTTAGGAAGCTTTCTTTCATTTGTAAGGCTGTGCATTGCTGTGGAATTAGTTCTTCAGGGTTTTTATAAGAAGAAATATGTGTCTTGGAAAAAAAATGGCTTCTAAATATCTTAGCAACCTTAAAATAATTTTATAACTGTATAAATTATGAAGCTTGAAGTGCAAAGATTAAATAAGCAAAGCAGTTTCCTGAAACAATAAGACCTGTGTATGATGGCAGAGTAACAATAGTGCTAAAAGTAACAATGCTACCTTTTAACAAACATTCAGATTGCCAATAAGAAATGTGCATGCATGCAAGTGCTCAGTTAGACACACTGTTCTGTCTGCACTTTAAATGGGTGTAAATTTGATTATTTTTACATCACACAAAGTATAGAGAGATTTTAGAAAAAAAAAACAAAAAACACACAAATGTGTTGGTTCCCAGTTTGGATTTTCTGTGCACATGTAAGTGAATGATTTTCAGTGCTACAGGAGAAATCAATCCCAGGTGATATGGAGAGGATATAAATGAAAAATGTGTGTGTGCTGAAAGGGGTAGTCAACATCCTCCTGATGTTGACACAGGCATACAATAGCAAATATGATCTCTACAGTGCTTTTAAATGGTTTCTGTGTGTTATGGACCAAGGGCTGCTATCCTACCTCAAAGACAAACACAGGGAATTATTTTTATAGAGATCTATCTGGGAATGCCCATTGCTTTAAAAACGTACTTATTCTTAACACTATCAGCTAAAATATTTCTCTGTAATTGTATATAGTGCACCATAACCACTTTAGGAGAAGTTTCTCTGTTATGTGTTTGACTTTAGAGGTCTTACAAGGTTCCATTGTCTATTGCGTCTCGTATACCTTAATTTCTGTGAGATCTAGAAAGAATTGCTACTGAATTCCTGGAGACTATATTAGCCTTACCAGTGGGACATTATCGTCTGAGCTTTCTAAGGATTTTTATTTATTTTTAACTAAAACCTTGAAAGAAAGGAGAAACTGCTTTGTTCCTGTTCCTGTTATGTCTTTATACATATAATAAAATGCTAGACCCAGTCAGTTCTTTTTTTTCCACTGAAAACTTCCTTCAATTTTAATGGGTACAATGGCATTTTTAACTGAGTTTGGCATTAATATTTTAGTGGAGTTGGAATTGTCTGTGTGCCCTGTTGCTACTTTGCTTGAGAAAAAAGTTGTTATCCCCATTTATCCACATTCACTGCTGTGATCATGCTGTGCACTGGTGTGCACGTTTAGGGAGAGGCTAGAGGTTTTGGGACACATCTTATGCTGGTAATAAGCAAAGCACTCCATTTCCACCCTTCACTGGGGTGGCAATGCAGTGCCCACTTCCTTCAGATTTTACTCTGCTGCACCTTCGTTTAGCATCAATAATCAGGTAAATACTTCATAGTCTCACATTTTGTCCTTGTGGAAAAATACCAGATACTTTTGCCACATTGATACAGCCTCAAGTTTTCTGTTATTTTTAAGAAGATTTAAATTGACCAATATGAAATGCGAGGAACGAGGTAATATTTTGACTGTATGAACAGAAGTATTATCATTTTCTAGAAATAATAAAAAAATAGATTTTCTGTTTCTCTGGCTGAAGTACCAGAGACTTTATATTGCTGAGTTTGAAGGCTGGATATGTTCTTAATATGTTAATTATTACAGCTTTCCTGAGGAGAGAGATTTGTGTTTATATATTAACTACTAAATTTAACCTCTTTATGCCTTTCCTCCTCTGTATTTCAGTTTTCTTCAGATTGCATTGCTGTACCCTTGGTTGCCTAATCCAAACAGTGCTAAGGCTAAAAGAAAATAGTGGCTTTGTCCAGTATGGGGCAAAATGTTGTTTTTAAGTGTTGGTTTTTGTTTGTAAGGCTGGTCTGGCACTTTCAAATATATTCATCTACATTCTGTCAATATTCATCTGCCATTCTTCTGGAACACAAGTATTCCCTGGGCTTTAGTGTAGTTCAGCATTTGAGCAAGAAACTGCTGGGACTGCACTGTGTGTAATAGAGGTACTTTAGTGCTGAGTGGTATCTACCCAGTTTCCAGATTAGGGAAGATGCTATGCCCCTGGTTTTTTTCTATTCTATTCTATTCTATTATTTTCTATTCTATTCTATTTTTTTCTATTCTATTCTACATGTGGCAAATGTTCCAGGCAGCTGTTGAAGTTACTCTGCTCCTGTGGGATCAATGCTTCCTGGTTCCTGTTAACTGACTTTACAGGAACTGGTGCACCACAGGAGATAGGAGCCACTGTTTGTTGTGATATTGATTATTTGATTATTGTTGTCTTGTTTCTGTGAAGACAGCAGTTCGTGTTCCATGAAAGGATGGACTTGTGGCTTCCCACAGAGCCTTCTCAGTGGAGCACAGGCTGGTCTGTGGCCCTGTACACAAGCTCACTGACGTTTTGGGAGCCTCTAGCTGTCTTGAAGGAAGTCAATTATCAGTGGAAGCTCTGATCATATGGGAGGGAACATGACAGACAAGCAAGAAGCAGGAGATCCTTCATGTTAGAATTTAAGTGACTCCAGGAGCTTATAAATGTCTTCCCACTTGTATGTGAGGCAGGCATCCTAACTTATGAGGGCTAGTGCCACTTTCTTTCCACCCACCCCATGCTCTTGAATCATTGTGTACAAGGATCGTTTTGACTTTTTCGGGTGTTAATCCTTTTAAGGATGCTTACTAGAGGTTAAAGGGTGACAGCTTGTGGTGCCCCTGTAAGGAAGTACGTCTGTGCTGAGACAAGGCAAGCTCTTTGCAGTGTTTTGATTTCATTTTGACTTGTTTTAAAATCATTGGAAATTACTCAGAAGAAAGAATGCATTGTGGAGGTCTTACCCCTCTCTACCAACAACTATATGCTGCTGAAGTCAGGGAAGGCTGTTATACAAGCAGTTACCAGATCAGAGGTATTTCATGTGGAAGCTTGAGGATTTTCATTCAGGCTAAGTGCTCGAAACAGGCTGGTGAATTTGGGTGTCCTAAGAAAAGATAGCAGCTAGAAAAGTTGAATTTGATTAAATATATAAGCAAGACATTTAAATATAGTGAATAGAAGAATCGTAGTGAGTAGAAGTATTGCTTCTAAAATCCTAGTGGATAGAAGAATTGGTTTGTCTGCAACTTTGAAAGTATATTTGGTTTGCATAGCCAGGCTCTGGTAGCCAGGGGGGCACAAGGGTGGCGAATCTCCCAGGAGTTTCTTCTCTGTCTGACAGAGACGGTGGCAGCTGTTTCCAAGGTGGACCTTCCAATGCCAACCCCAACATCAATGGTGGTTGTGCCTCAGGGAAAACACATTACAGAAGGGGGAAAAATTATTGTGTGACAGCATGGGGAGTTGGAGAGAGGACTGAAAATATGTGAGAGGAACAATCCCTCAGATCCTTCAGTCAGTGAAAAAGGATGAGAAGTACCGCAGACCATGGTGAGGCAGCTGTGCCCCTGCAGCCCAGGGAGATCCATGGGGGAGCAGAGATCCACCCACAGCCCATGGAGCACCCCAGGGCAGAGCAGGTGGGTGCCCAAAGGAGGCTGTGACCCTGTGGGAAGCCTGTGCTGGAGCAGGCTCCTGTAAGGATCTGTGGAGCCAGGGGCAGAGGAGCCCACACCTGAGCAGGTTTGTGTCAGGACTTGTGACCCTGAGGGGGTACCCGCTGGAGTAGGCTGTTCCTGAAGGACTGCACCTGTGGAAAGGACCAAGCTGGAGCAGTTAATGAATGGATACAGCCTGTAGGAAGAACTCATGTTTAAAAAGTTGCTGGGGGACTGTCTCCTGTGGGAGGGATACCATGCAGGAGCAGGGAAAGAGTCTGAAGAGTCCTCCCTCTGTGGAGGAAGGAGCAGTAAAGACAGCACATGACAAACTGACCACAACCCCATTACCCAAAAGAGATGGATACACACCTGAATTGCCATCTCGTGGCAAGGATCATGGATAGAAATCTCTTAAGGAATGTTAAGGTAAACAGAAATGCTAGAACAATATTGCACAGACGTGAAGGGGAGACAGTGGCATATCAGAATGCTGCAACTGTATTTGGTCTTCACACATTAGGTGTCTGCAGAGGACATGGAAGGAGACTCAAAGTGTGCTCCAAGAAATTGAGGACATTTTTTAGGAAACGAGTTGAACTGAGACTTCCTTGAATACTTTTATTTTGATATAAAACCAATGAAATCACTATTAGCCACTCTTCTGAAAAAAAAGCTGCATGTTTGCTTGATTTTTGTAATGAATTATCTGTGAACGTGGAAAGATGCGCTGATAAAAACATATGAAGGCTCTTGAAAGGGGTATCGTTTCAGAGGGTTTAGGATTGAGTGTCATTAAGAATAAAGTAGGACTGAGATAATCTTTGACACAGAATTGGTTTTCTTATGGTTTCCAGGTTAAAAGTTTACAATAAAAATAAAATAATGAACAGACCAATATAATCAGTTTTTCATATTTGAACTTGAAAATATGCTTAATTCTCAATTTGCATTGGTTTTGGAGTTTTGTTTGTTTTTGCTAGGGTTTTTTTATATCTCAAAAGCTTTTCACAGCTTCCAAGGTTTTAGGGTTTACTTTTCCTTATTGTAAGGGTTACTGCTTTAATTCCAGTTCAAGCTGTATTTCATATCTTAATGACTGAAAAGACACATGTCTTAGTTGGTCTGAGTAATATAAATCATATGAATATGTAATATGAATATCACATGGATTCCAGTAATATGAAAATATCCATATAAATATCCAAGATGCAATAAGATTTATGACTGTGTAGCAAAGAAATGCAAAACGTGCTTTAAAGTCCAGGTTCTTGAGCTTCTACATAGCTTAAAAAAATTTCTACCTTGATTACAAACTAGAAAATTCTGGTTCCTTTGAGGTTTTATATTTCATTAAACATAATCTACTCCTACAAGAGTATAGGATCACACCACTTGAATTGGGTTTGGGTTTGGGTTTTGTTCACGTTTTTTTCTGTAATATTTAAATTGTGTTTGGGTGTTCTGGGTTGTTTTGAGGTTTTTAATTTTTTTTTTATTTTGTTTCCTCATTGGGTTTTTGTTGTTGTGGTTTTGAGTTTTTTTTGTTGTTGGTAATATTAAAAAAAAAAATCTTTGTTCCCAGGAAAAAAAATACGTGGTCTTTAAAAGAAGATGTCTAACATGTGAAAACTTTTTTGCATGCAGAAGGTGATATGAAGCTGTTGAGTGATTTGAAATGTTAAAACATCTCTCGTGGGAATGAGTGAATGAATGAACTGTTGATTTTATCAGGCAGGTAGGAGACAAAAATTGTACAGATGTGGTTAATTGTTCTAAATGCACCCATATCCTCAAGCATCTACTATCTCGTTATTGCCTCTTCTTGTAAATTTGCACTCTATTGTTCGAGAATATCTACATATTTTACTGAACATTCCTTCTTCTATAAGAGTAGTACGAGAAGCGTTCGGTCTGTCAGTGTACAGGAAACAGCTGCTAAGAACTCCAATTTTATTCTCTTCCTTTTGGAAAAAGAGTAGGAAGTGATCAGATTCTTCAGCAATCTACTTTGTATTAAACATCAAATTCAGGAGTTCCCAGGGGTGCTGTTAGATGTACTGTGATAATGGCTGCTGTGCCATTGGAAATAGCAGTTGGTGGAGCTGCAGCGCGTACGCGGTGATGTGAATGTTCCTCTTTGTGTGACTGCTGCACATTCATGCCTGTGCATGAGCATTTCTCAAATCTCTGCTTGTCCTTTGATCATATCGCTTTCATAGGTAGTTTCTGAACCACACAAGATCATTTGTAGGAGCTGGAAAGGCTTAGTTTAGAAAACACAAAAGAAAAAGGAGCACCATCACCTGTGCCACTCTTACGCCCCCCCAAAAAAATCAAAACCAAATGCAAACCAAAACAAAACCACCATGAAACAAGTAAATGATTAGCTAATGAAGTAAACAAAGATGTTTGCATGAATAAGTCATTACTCCATCTATTTGTTAAACTGATTGACAGAGGAAATGAAAGTGATATACTAGACTTGCAGCCTTCCTCCTGCCTCTGATGTCTTACAGTACTTTGCCTTGAATTAGATCGTGATGGATTGTAATGTTGTCTTTGCAAACTCTGTAACTCTTTGCGAAGTTGCTGAGGTTGTTGTCTGGACTTAAACAAATTAGGACTCAGAAAGTGATGAGCAACTGTGTAGCCCCACCTGTCTGTTTTTTCAATTAAAAAAAGTCCTGATGACTAGGCAAACAGCTCATACTCGCATACTTTCGCAGCTATTTTTTTAATGAAAAATTATTTTATGCTAATTGTCCTGTTACAAGATAGACCAAGCCAGTTGTTTGTTTTACTGTAGAACATACCGTTTCTTGTTCTATGAACTTATGTGTAAGTCATCCAGGATTGCACCATTAAATTAAGAAGAATGTCCCACCAGTGATACTTGTGCTCAACATTTCTTTGAACTCCTAAACCGTAGCAAAAATAGCAAGTATTTGAGATCCATAGAAATGCTTTTCCTAAGCAGCATGGGGATGCTTTCTGACATGGACAGAAATTAAACGTTCATCTTCAGATGCACCCTTGAAGATGGGAGAAAATTGAGAAGAAAGTATAGGTGTAAAACGCAATTCCATTGGCCTAGATAAAGGACAGTTTTTCTACCCAATTTTTATTGCATGTGTGTTTTTTGCAGTGCTGTAAAGCCTCTCACTGAAGGAAAAACGTGACCTTTTAATAAATGGATGCTGACCAGCAGTGTGTGAAGTTTATCAAAGGCTTTTATGATAATCAGACATAAATTTTCATACTTGTTAAGTATAAAATGAAAGGGCATCAGTCCATTTAAATCTGTTAGATATTTGTCTAAGTATTTTAAGTGTTTAGAAAGACAAAGTTGTTTCTAGATAACTTTATCATGTCTCATTTCAAGGCAACTTTGCCTAGGTATAAAGAATTCTTTCAGATTTTGCAAAAAATTCCTGAATTGGCCCCATGCTGTAAATGCAAGCACCTGGCTTGTTTTCACAGAGAACAAGCTGAAAGATACCAAAGGCTCCCAAGTGTTCATTACTGTTCCATAAAAGAGAAATAAACTTGTAGCTAGATAATAAGTTATTTGTTGTACTGACATGCTGTCTGCTGATTGAGTCCTATTGAAAACCAAGCCTTGCAGATCCTTTCTGCTTACAGCTCATTTCCCAGCTGATCCGGGCTCCCTTGCTTTCTGTCCATTCTCAGGGCCATCTCACTGCTGCAGGAAACCTTTTACTTCTCAGAGCAGTGTCCCAACACTGACAACACAGCACATTGCCTGCCTCCTTTTCCCCTCTTATCAACAGCCCCATCGGCTCTGCAGAAGTTTCTCCCAGTCACACATCCTCAGTTTCCTCCAGAAAAGAGGTATTTTCTTTCTCACACTAGGAATGTCAGCCTAGCAAAGAGAGATGGGAACAAGGTAAAAAGATGGCTGCACTACCTTGTTGCATTGTTTTAAACAATATATAGCTAATCAAGCACTTGTAAATTTTGCACTAGATATGAAACAAATTCATATTGCACCAAATTTTAGCTAAATGTGGAGAACATGTTATTGTTTCTTACCTAGCTGTCTTTAACATTCATCTACTGTTCTTGGTGGTGTTCAAAATCCTCTGACAACTTCCTGAGCCTGCTCTGTTCTGAGAACAGCATGTTTTACAGTAGTAGTGTGATCATGTTCAATTTTTCTATGTCATGCATATCTTCTTCAAATAGAGACCATCAAGATCATTTCAGTGTACTATTTGGTGCAGGGTTTCTGGAAAGAGTCAGAGGTTTTAGCCTTATTTCCTATTTAATGGCCATTTTATATGCCACTTAATTTTTCTTTTTTTTTTCCTCATCTGCAGTTGAATTTGTTTACTTTCATATGCTTTACAAATGTGTCATTATCTTATTGTAATCATTAATTGAATAGTTAACCCATAACTGATTTTTTCTTCAGAGTATCTGAGGTTTTCGTGCTGTTTTCTTCTAGATATAATTCTTAATCACAGGGCCACTGAATGGTTTGAGTTGAAAAGGAACCTTAAAGATTATCTAATCCCAGCCTTCCATTGGACCAGTTTGCTCTAAGCCAATTGGTCTTGAATACTTCCAGAGATGGTACACTCACAAGTGGAAAAGAAAGTTGATACATTTCTTTTAAAAAAGTAGATAAACATGGTGCTGCTTCTCTTAATCTGCAGAATCTGCAGATGAGGTGTGGTATCACTCCCTAATCCATCCTCTCAGTTGTGCTGATTTGGTGTTCTCCTGCACCATGTTGGGATTGCACCAGCAGTGGCTATATAGCAGAATCTACAAGCAGCAGGCAAACCAAGTCTCAGTGCTGGTAACTCCAGTTCTAGCATATATATTCTGTGCTGCACATCTCAGTCTCACTCATGTTTCTTGGTATGGCAACTGTCTGATTAGTATAATTAGTGAACTGAATTTCAAATTATAAACATTGTATCATTGAGGGGAGTTTTCATTTTCGGGTAACAGGGTTACCTTTGAGGTGTCTCTGGCGGTTGAAGTGGCTGTAATAGCCCCTGACAGCCTGCCTTGCTCAGTTCTTTCCCTGGAGCAACAGCTGTGCTGCTGCTGTCATCCTCAATGAGGGGGCAGGTTTTTTGTGCTGATTGAAGACCTGTTTTCGCAAAGAAAATGCACTAAAAATCTGAAAGCTGTTTGTCTCTCTTCTGCACCTGGTGTTTTAGACTTCCACTGAGTAAATTGCAACCTTTTTTTGATATGTCATATTTTTTTTTTCCTCCAAAGGCTTAGCCTTTTGAATTTGAATAATAAAAATCATAGAACCAATTTGCCAGTGTCAGAAAAAAAATGTAAACTCTACAAAATATCTGTATTCCATATATGTCACCTGTAATTGCATAAATTAAAATGAGCATTACTACTGGTAGTTATACTAGTAAAACAGTCATTTTGCTATAGTTAAATTACTATTTTGAATATTTGAGAGTTGTGTTGTCTTTCAAGTTCACTCTTCGGGGGGATATTAATGCTATACTTAAAGGGTAGTACCTATAATAATTACTATAGATTCACAGCCAGCTTCTCTGCAGTTTTAGAGATTAGGCTGGAAGAAGGCATCAGTGTACTATCAAGTTTTAATGAAAAACCCATGCTTCTTCTGTTTCAAAATGGATCAAAAATAGTCTAAGGAACTCCAATCCTCTGTCTAATCCTTACATTATCCTTGAAGATTACAGTAAAAGGCTAATTTTCAGCTGGTCTACACAATTTTTCCCAGATATCCTACATCCTTCATAAACAATACAGAAACACTCCGTGATCTCTGTGTAGAGCTGCTCCCTGCCTATGATAGTTGTACTTTGGTTTTGTTATTTTCATAGCATAAACCTATGATCCTAGTGAAGTAACAGAAATGCAGTGAAATCTGTGAACAATTGGAAATTCTTAGTGAGTTCTTTGTACTTTCCAGGAACTACTTTTACAACTAGACTAGTGCTTTTGTAAGTTATTTAAATTATGGTTCATAGTTTATTTGGTCGATGTTTTAGTGATGAGAAAGCTTTTCTACCTGACCTGGAGGTGGAACTGCACTAACAGGATTTCATGGAGCCTCCAACTTGATAAAGAAAATGCAATTGCTTAATTAGACCAACAGAATTTCAGCTGTGATGAAGTTTTGAGAAAAAGGAAAAAAGCTTCTCTCACCCAAAGCATTCAAGTAGTCGAAAATGTTGGCGTAAATAACTGCTAGAGTACGAAAAGCATGATATACTAGAGCCGTCAAAGAATGGACATCTGAACAGATGAGGAGAAAGAGTAAATGTCACTGAAATAGAACAGATAATGGCTTTTTGCTGCTGCATAAAGGCTGAGGCCACAAGGTGAATCAGAAGAAATTTCAAAACAGGCAGCATTG
The DNA here is from genome assembly GCA_013397155.1 of Irena cyanogastra. Classification (NCBI taxonomy): domain Eukaryota; kingdom Metazoa; phylum Chordata; class Aves; order Passeriformes; family Irenidae; genus Irena; species Irena cyanogastra. The sequence goes on from VWZV01004010.1 coordinate 300,703, forward strand.
ATCCTGTGATAACAGTCCCATTATCATGATTTCATTTCTATGACACTGCTTGATAGATACAGATGCAATCATTTAATTTCCCATTTGCTGGTGCAACAGAAGGGTGTTTCCTTAATGTGTGCACAGTACCCCTTTCCTTGCACAGTCAAAGCTCCCACTCCTATCTCTGTACCAAGGATAACACAGCAGGACACAGCCTGATGAAAGAATTAATCTGTATTTTGCTTTGAGGCAACCGTATGTAATTGTGTGTTGTGTTTTTATTGCATAATTTTGCGACCAGCCTTGATGCTTCCTGAAGTTTGATAATCCTTAAGTTGTACTGTTAGTTAATTATGGATGTGCATCTACCAGTATGACAAGTCATAAATACTGAAATTGATAAGAAATATAATGCAGTCATTTTGTCAAAGCCAACCCCGAAACAGAATGAAGAAACAGTTCTCAAATGGAGGAAGCAAGTTAAACCAGAAAATTCACACCAAGCTTCATTAAAAAATTGTGTTTGGGTGATATTTTATTTTTATATTTTATCTTCAGAAGTCCAAAAGTAAGTATTTTCTTTCTAAGAACTGTTATTGTTCATCATGAAAGCAATAATTAAACATCTGACAAACATTTTAATGAAATGTGGATTGTGTATGTGTTAATGGTTTTTTATGGAGTGAGTAATGACTGTATAGCTGTGATTGTTTAATGATGTAAGTAGGGAAATGCCTGTAAGGAATCTATATTTTATTAGAGCAGCTGATATAGTTGGAGGAGGGTGTCAGACAAGATTTCTGGCACACAAACCTTTTTCCTGCATATGTTTCTTCTGTCATTCAGAAGTGTGGTTTGGAGACTAAAAAATATGCCATACATCTTTGCCAAAGTGGTTATAGTTTTTCTTTAAATTTCATTTCTCTAGATTTTAAAAATATTTCAACTTCTGAAGACGTTCAAAATATGAAAGACCTTTTCAGTCTTAAAAGAATTTATTTCATATTTTGCCTTATCAAAATGACAAGTAACTGTTATTAAAAATAAAAAACTGCACTTGTGCAATTATTCTGGAGCCCCGTTCATGTAGTAGTGTTTCTTGAATATGTTTCTCCAAACAGTCTTACTGGTACTGCACTGGAAGAGGACTAGGAGAAAGAGATCACTTTTTTTGCCCTAGTATAAGCCAGATATATTTATGTCATGTCTGGATGGCATCTTAGAACCAATGAAATCACTACACAAGAGACTCCCAAATAGCTTAATAGGTACAAAATCAGAATAAATAACAAAATAATATGAACCACTAACTTATAGGTGGTGTTAAGTGTACCTAGTTGTCCACGCTTCCATTATTATAAATAAAAAAATGCATTGGACAACTAGAATTCTATATTTTTTCTCTTTTTTTCCCCTTGCAGTGGGGAAATGCTTAATTGTTGCATGAAAGGTATTGTCTGGATTAATTAGTTAGTCGTTATTCAGTTCTATAAAGAGTATTATTGATAGTAGCCAAGCATGAGGCTGAAATTATTTAGCATTTCTGTTCACTAGAGCATTTACAGAGAGAATTTATTGTGAGCACATATGGCCACTTTGAATTAGTTCTCATTCATTCTGGACAAATCAATCAATGAATGGAAGATTAAGGCATTTGACGTGTCGGAAATTTTGTTGACACTTTCACACAGGAAAGTTGAAGCTAAATCAGTCTGGGTTTTGATGTCCATCTGTTCTGGATGTTTGGCATCTCAAGGACTATCTACATCTCAATACATTACTGGAATTCTTGTAAAAGAGAAGGCATTTTTGCTGTTCAGGAAATGCTTACACCATGGTTTTTATTTCATGTGGGGTCTTTTTGCACATCCTTCTTGATATCTAAACTTTGCTTCTTTTTTATGCAAATCTGACCTCAAGTGGCACCTTTGTGCCACTATCTTCCCCCCTGCTTTTTCTCTTTTTTTTCCCTTTTCTCCTCTACATTTTTGTAGCTTATTAGAAAGAACATTTCCTTTTATTCCACCTTTCTCAAATATTTTTCTTCCTTGAATAAGACTCCTTCTATCACTACAGATCCTTAATAATTAGGGGGAGACGTACAGATGCCCAAACAAAGCAAAAACAGTGAAGTTTTTTCCATAAGTTATTCTGACTGCCCTCAGTTCTTCCAGTTTTTATCTTTGCCTTGCATCTGTGTCAAGTGCCATAATCCCATTCAAGGCTGTGTATGGTCACAGAAATTCTGCTCCCATTTAATTATCACGCTCCACAATCTCATTAGTGACAGCATGAGTGAAGTGGGGACAAATCTCCTTGCCTTGCAGCTATGCCCATTGCTTATGGTCACTTGCATGGAAGAGCATTTGAGGTTTGGCCCTATCTGAGATAGCTGAATTACTGATACCTGCTGAAATTATCAGTGGTGATGTATTTTTTCTCCCTGTTCACTAACAGACATTTTACTTAAAAGCTGGTTAAGGTTTGCCATATAGTTACTACGTATTAAAGAAAGGTTCTATGAAAATGAAATTAAAACAAAGCATCTTTTTTTGCCTCTTATAATCAAAAAACTTTCTTTTAGTTCAGCTAAAGGTTATTATGGCCTTCTACAGTAAACATACTACCTGCAAAAAACCTATTCCAGATTCACTTTTCATTGAAACTGAATTCCTAGTGGTTTGTTGTAGTTACACGTTTGGAATTCATTTTAGTAACAGCCTCAAAACTAATTCATTGTAGACTGTGGGAGGGAAAAATCTGAAATACTTTAGCTGAATCCACCACAAAAAAAAAACAATTAAAAAAACATGTAGCATGAATTATTCTTCAATTTACATCTTTTAAAAAAGATATAGTCAAACATTAATTTAAATTCATATTCTCTGTTTTTCATCTGGTGGAATTTTGAATTTATCCTTCATCTAACTGTAAATTTGAATGGGTTCTGAGGCATTTTTCTCGAGACCACCATGTCCTAAAATACCCTTTGCATCTTTGTTGCTATGGCATTTCAGGGGCTGACATTAAGTCCTTTTGCAGAAGTATCTAGAGCACATTTATAAAAGGCGCTTTATACAGATAAGAACAGTGTATAGTATTGAATTGAGTATGCATTTTCAAAAACATTGTTCCTGTTTTCTAGAAATAAAAAGTAATATTCATTATTTGCAGCATACTCTTAAGGAAAATCACTGAATTCCCAGATACTGTTCCAGAAAATTCCTGTTACCATTTTCACAGAAACATAGAAGTTGCATACCTGTTGCTTTGAGATTTGCATAAAATGTGTGATTATTTTCACTAATGTTAGTGGCAATTGTAAAGAGCAAACACCTACATTACCTGGAGATAAGCCCCTAAACATAAAGCAGGACCTGCAGGCTTAGAGTTATTGAAGTATGTCCATTTCCAGTATGTATGTTGCACCGCATAAACTGAATGTGATAAAGAACTTGCTGAGGTTTCATCTTATCAACAGCAGAATTTTTGGAAGGAGATGAAACTTTGAACTAATATCAGAGTATGTTCTGCATGCTTTAATAGAGAGGGTGAAAAAAAATGAAAAGAAAGTTAAAATATTTCTGAGGTATAATACACCAAAGGTATTTCTGGTTTTAGTGGCTTTCAGTATATTTTCTGCCTGATTTTTAAGACTGAAGCTGTGTTTTAGCAGATGACAAGCAAAACAAATTTTTTTTTTTTAATTTTCAGAAAAGAATGAAAAATATGTTGCCAGGACTGATATAATTTGAGATAACTCTTCTATATGAGATTTAAATTTTTCCCTGACTGCCTAGCCTCATATGCTGCTCAAATACATAATAAATAGAAGGAAGGAAAAATCATCAAATTCGTGTTATCTCAGTAGCAAAGCTGTTTCAACTTCTAGGCCATTGTTTCATGGAAACAAATATAATGGGGAAATAGGCAATAATTTTCTCATAGCTGCAATATTTCAGAGAACTGGTAATGCCTAATTTGTTTTGCCTGTTTATGACAAAATCTGAGGACAAAGAAGTCACAGGCAAACCAGTAGAGAAATCAGTCTTAAGGCAGACACAGTGGCGAGACTGCACATGGATGCTAAGGGCAAAAGTCATTGGAATAAAACCTGCACCTCCTCAAGCTCGCTCTGTTTTATTTGTAGTAGTCTCTGAGAAGAATGTTTGCAATGTTGTTCTGTAGTTTTAGTAGTGTTAATGAAGTAATAAAAATAATTAACTCATTTAAGGAAAGAAGTAATTTTTTCAACAGTGCAAGAATTTTTTCCCACTAGTCATCATAGTACTTTATATAACAAGGATATATAAAATAATTTTTATGCTGAATGTGTTTTACTAGGGCTTGATTAGGATGTAATACAAGATCCCTGTTCTGCAGATATTTTGCCTTTTATAATGTGGCCTGTTGTACTGGTTAAGAGCTCAGGTTGACAGGTTCCTTTTTTTTATTGATTCCAGGTTTTTAAGTTAGTATTTATATAGGTTGTGCTAAATGGATGTAGATGCAAATCCAACTAAGTAATGAGGCATGCATATATTCTTCTTAATAATCTATATTTAAGATCTCCTTTCCTTCATGAAGGCAGGTTGCTGTATTGCTATTTATAGTGGGGTTGAAAATGAATATTCATGATATCTAATATGTCTTTTATCTGATTATTGTGAAAGAAGTGCAGTTCCCATAAATAAATATTTAAATAAGCAGATGAACTGCAGTAGAAGTATAATGCATATCTGTGTTCTCCAAATAACAGTGAAGCAAGTACTTCCAGTGAAAGATAAACCTCTGAACAAAACTTCTGTTTTTACACATCTCTTATTTTCTGAACAGGATTATGATTATGACCTGTCTAATTAAAAGGTGAATATAGAATAGTAGTCTAGAAACACATAAACAGAAAGAACAGAGATATTTCCTGAAAAGCCCTTAACTTGTTTCTTTAAAAATCTGTATTCACCGTGATCTCTATTATGCTTCAAGCTGCATCATAGTTTATATCCTAAAGAGGAGTTACATTAATTTTTCGTACCTTAATAGGCCCTAAATGCAAGTATTCAAGACTGAGTGGGTGATGATCTCTGGGACCATAAATTGAAAGCAGATGAATGTTTTGAAGTGTAGTCACAAATAAAAATAGAAGGAAATACCTATATGGTTCCCCCATTCTCAAGTCATATAGAAAGGCGTTTAGGAGCAGTTTAAACTGTCAATTTGTAAACAAAAATTCACACATTGAAAAGAAAAATGGATCTTGAAAAGCTGAATAAAGCAATTATGTTCTTGTGGGTGTTCTGACTACTTAAGGTTCTCGTAGTGCACTACAAATTCAACTTAAATGTAGTTCCTAGATACTGGATACTTTCAGATCAAACAAACCTGAACTTATGGAAAATGCAAGTTACTTTCAAAATCCTTTTGGTGATATGCACACCACACTTAAAATATAAAAATTTCTCTCCTTCTCAGTACTTACTTAAAAGCAGTGTTTTGAAAAAACCTTATGGTTTGATTTCTTGCTTCCAGTAAGCTAAGCAGAGTTTCGTTCCTTTTTGCTCTAATGACTGCAGAATGAAGGGCTACAGTAACTTTAAGTGTTTGGGGTGTTTGGTTTGTTTTTTTTCTTTAGGGAAGGAGGCCAGATTTTTTGCTTTGTTTCTTGCCCATTAAATCTTGTGAATGAGATTAGCACCAGGGATGCCTGTGTCTGAATTCTCACAAATGGTTTACTGAGGAGGAGCAATTTTATAGTTATTTGTGTTGAGTTTGTGCTGTAATGCTCCTTAACATTCTGTTGCACATTTCTGCTGATGGTGATAAGAGGAAACTAGAGAGTCTGGGGATAATCCCCACCACACAGCTGGCTTGGCAGCTCCTGCAGTCACTGCACTCTTCCAATATCCCTTTCCCTCTGGGAAGCCAAGTGCTCCTTTCTCAGCTTGGGAAGTTAGGGTGCCTGTAGGACATTTGCAAAGAGTCCTCCTGTCTCTATCTCATTTGACCCAGCACTTTGTGAGCCTCAAGCAGGCACCTTCTCTACAACTACCAGTTTGGAGTGCTTAGTGCACATCCTGAGAAAAAGCCCTGGATATGTTCAAAAATAAATTTAATGAGTTAGTTTTTTGAAAAATCCTTGCTACTGCTGGCCAGATTGGGCTATTGGCTGGTGTGACATATACTTGAATCTTCTTTTACTGTTAGCTTGACACCATTTACCTAGCATCAACTTAAATATTTCTGCCCAATATAATAAAAAAAAAATAAAATAATCAGAAAAACCAGTACAGTGGGATCCTATTTTAAGAAAACAATAATTTCTTTATATTCAGAGTAGCTAAAGGACTTGTTTGTTAATTTGAGAGACAACAATTTTCAATACAAGTTTCAGGCAGGTTTTATGAGAAAAGTATTATGCAGTGGAAGAAGTGATCACTGAACTTCTGATGCCAATAACAGCATTAGTTTTTTTGTTCATCTCTCCTGCTCTATTGCTGCTCTCTGCATTGTACCAAATTTTTTTGCTAATATGGAAAGCATCACTTTTTTGGCTTTGTTTTGTTAATGTTCAAGTCTAGGTCCTTGATTTCTCCAAGGTGCTTCAGCAAACATATTTCAGGATCATATGAAACAAGAGTCACTTCCTTGTGTCTTCTCTGAAAATATTCCAAATAGGATTCACTCATCTGACCTTTAACAACTACCCCAACCTAGTCCTCTAGGCAGCAATATATTGTCCTTTTTGGGTACAGAGGAAGTCCAGAGATCAGGATTAAAAGGGATGCCGCTCTAGGAGACCTGAATTTAAGATCAATCTTTTATTTTTCTTTAGTACTTGGTCTTTCCTGATGAATCTGACTTGTAGCATAAAACACTGACATGTAGGAGTTAAAGAGAAGTTCATTTTTATTCATGGAAATGCTCTTAGGAATCAGGCTTCTCTCCTACATTTGAGCTCTCAGGCAAATGTTTGAAGAACCCCATCCTTCCCTGTAGACTGTGTCTTTCACACTTACCTGTGTTGTTATTGTCAACAGCAGAAATCTAATTGTTCTTTTAGCTATGGTCCCCATGTGTCACTACTGCTGTAACATCCTTCCAGTTACTTTTTAACATTTACTTGTTACTTAATTGCCTCTCTTATTTGTGCATTTCTCTTTTCTCACCACAACTAGCATTTGCTTACATCTGTTTTAAACATGGCCACAGTATTTTCTCTTATTTTGTCTTTTTTTTTCCTTTTTTAATGCACTTGCATATAATTCCTAGTAATATTAAAGGGTCTTAAACATAAATATATACATAAAAAAAGAAACCAGTTAGACTATCTTTCTTCTCTTGCTTAGGATTTATTTTTCTTTTTTACAACTTGATTCTGTGGTTCTTTTAATGTATTATTTTCTTCTTTCTTTTTAAAGATAAATGCAGCTGTCTAATAGACTGTGTTGCCTTCTCTTAGTACTTTAATTGGTATTATACCTCCTTGACCCCGAAGAACAAGGGCACTTTTTCTAAAGCAAGCAAATTATATACTTCAGGTTGTGTAGCAACATGGTGCTGATGAGCAACTCCTTTAAAGCAGTTCTGCAGAAAGCACTTTGAAATTACAATATACTGGGATAATAAAATCTACAGTTTTTAGCATGTTATTCTTATGTTGCTGTTAACAAAGCAAATCTAATCCCTTTTTTAAAGTCATTGTATGCAATTTTCTGTTCTTAAATTTAGATATATAACATTTCAAATAATTTCCAAAATACTGTAATAAAAGTAATTATTATTAATCTGTTATTTCCATTATTTAGAATCTTTGGGTATATTAAGAAAGCACAAGATAAAACAAGATAACAATAATAATAATAAAAAAGACAATTAAGTACAGGGACAAAGATAGCTCCATAGTACTTTTATAGAAATTATCAAGCAAAAGCTCTAAGCATGTGCATTTGGGAGTGGAAATTAATGTAAATTGATGCTTCTTATTTATGTAACAAAAGCAATGTTGCTTAATCCCAAAATTCTGAGGTGCCTTGAGCAGCGTGAGAGTTCAAACCATCTCTTAAATTCCATGGGGATCAGGGCAGTAATTAAAGTCGCCTTCCATCCCTCCGAGGTCTAACCATTAATTCCTCTTTCATTCTAGCAAAGGCAAGATTCGCCTTCATCTTGCTCATAGCCAAAGACCAGCAGAGCTTATGGTCTCTGTAACCAGGGGACGGGATGTGGGAAAACAAGGGCTTTGGCAACGGGAATAAATTGCCTGCCAGCATGGGACTGTAATTGAAGCACAAAGCTAGACAAAGCTCACCTTCCCTCTGCCCAGCAGAGAGTCATTTGCAATGCCCCGTGTCAACTAGCACAGGCGTGGAAGAAGATGTCAGCTTCACCTTTGTTAATTAGGTGCTGAAGGCTAAAAATATTCTCCTTGTGTGTGATGTAAAGACAAGATAAGGTACACATTCTGACTCCCACGTTCTGTACAGCTAGTGAGGTTGCATTTGCTGAATGGCAATTGAGTTAAAACTGGAAAAATTTAGCTTCAATGCAAGCTACAGAAAGGAAAGCCGGAAAGAACCGTAGATTTTACTTGCATACAGAAAATTTCACCTCCCACACAATGAGCTTTAATGGCAGCAGCGTGTCCTGGTCCAAACCTACAGACAGGGTCATAGGGTTCTCTTTAGCTCTCTCCAACTGCAAACCATTGAGAGAGCTGAATAATGCCACAAAAGAAAGAGAGCTATAGTTCTGTTAGCAAAGACTTTCTGTCACCTTTTGAAACTATGTCTTCTTTGTAGCAATTCAGAGTCACTTGAAGCTAGGAAATGGTATGTGTATTTTGGAAGGAATTAAACTTTATAAAGATGTATAGCATTAGGCAGCTAGCAAAAGCTCCCATATTTCAGATTTTTAGAAAAGACCAAAATAATTGTGCCGTGGAAAGTCACTTGGCAGAAAGACATTTAGCACTTTCTATTCTTGCTGATTTTTGTCTAGTTTAAAACCATCTCAGCTGCTCTGTATTGGAAAGCACTACTATAGTTTAAACTTGAATTTTGCTTTATTTGCATTCTATTCAAAAACGGCCTAAAACAAAAACAGTGGAGAAAATACTGAACAGAGTAATTTAAAAATAAAAAAACAGAACCCAAGCCTTCTTCCCCCATCTCTCTCAAGTTATTGATTCCTGTGGGAGACTTAAGCAAAGTTATGAAAAATTTAATGTGTTGATGGTGATCTTTTCCCTTTTCTGACACTAGCTGTCTGGTTACATCAGTGTAGCCACTCTGTCAGAAGGATGCTGGAGTGTGTGATCTTTCAGGTCATCTTTCCAGCAGATAAGTGATGACATTAGCTTCACACGGTCCTTTTCTTTAATATTATAAAACATTAATATTTTATTTACACGCAAACATCTGTGTTTGACTAGAGTTAGCCCATTAGGATGCAAGGCAATAGTGTCATCTAATACACGCACATTCTGTTAAATAGTCACTGACACTAAAGCTAATAATAACTTCTGGTTTTGATATATTTCTTCCATGCAGAACAGTGTACACCCAGCTAAAAACCAGCATATCCTTTCACTTTCAGGAGGCAACCAGTAAGCTATCAACAAATCAAACTAGTTATCTTCATGTGGTGTCACATCCCAGATCAAATGTTACAGACCTGTTGTGTTTCTCATGGTGATGGCTGGTATATTCAATCCCTGATGTATTTTCTATCTTTAACACTTTGTAAAGAAAAATCTCATGAGAGAAATGTGCTTTTCAGGCATAGAAGTAGAAGAGTTATTTGAAACTGGATTTATGCTGATGGTGATCATGATGTTGGTTTTGTTTTGAAAGGCTTTTTTTTCAAAGGTGTGGTAGGGTCCAGAGTTGGATGGATTAGCACCGGAAGTTCCAAAGTTTACAGCTGAATAGGAAATGAAAAGCAAGTGTAATCAGATATCAAAGGTTTCTGATTCGAGGAAAATCTCTCTCTTAGGGTTCAGCGTTGGTTCATTCATGTGAATTGCTGTTTCTGTCTGTTTTCATTAACATCTTTAGTGACTTCAAAAAAAATCTGTCTCTTCCATGTACTTAACAAAACAGATTGGGTTTTTTTCCTACATTACTGCAAGTTCAAACTGTAAAGTACCTGAATCTACCTATGGTGACAAGTTCTAAGTATGTTCTAAAACCTTTTCCAATATTGATAGTTCCACCTGCTCTGAATAAAAAATGCATTTGAAAGCATCTTTAGCTGATTTTATTGTCAATGATGGTCACCCATTTATATGATAGTAGGATTTAGCCCTTCAAAGTGTCTGTAAAAGGTTTTCTGATTTTTTCAACTTTCAACATCCATTAGAGATATAACCAGTTGCACAGTCAACATTTTTTGCTACATCACCTGTATGTCCTTGTGTCATGGAGTCCTTCATCCATAATAATTAAGTCTTTTCTTTGCTGGTAATCTAAATACTTGTTCTCTTTCCACTTAGACCTTCTTTACCTAGGTGATTTTTCACAACAAAATAAGAATGTGTTTAAAATTTTAAAAGAGATCCATAGTTATGAAGAAGAAAACAGCATTAAAAAAATTTAAAAAGACCATGTTTTATTTAGAAAATTTCTTTATATACAGATTAATAATAATACTTAGGGCTTAAAATGAATCCTTCAAGAACCAGAGAAACTTAGTTTAAGTTATCTAAGAAGTGGAAGCAATATTAATAAAGGGATTGCTGTCAGTAAAAGGCTAAAGTGAGGACGTACAATACCACCTCATTTATTCAACACATAGAGAGAAAGGAAAAAAGGTGCTGGAAGGATTTAGAGATCTTTCAAGATGAACAATAGATTTTCCAGTAATTTGAGGTACATGAATTATAAAAAATTCATATACTTCATAAGATGATGAATGGAAGATTGTAGTTGAACAAAAGGATGCATATCATAGGAAAAGAGTATAGATTTGCACTCAATAGCCAAAACAAAGCAGACAAAAGAAAAAGGAGCAGGAATCTGATGGAGAGGGAGAGTGTTCTATTCAGATTGGAAGTTTGGTATATAGGCTAAGTTATTACCAAAGATAGTAAAGAAAGCCCTGGCTGGTTTATCAAATAATGTTCAACTTCAATGTAAAATCTATCTTTTGGAGTCAGAGTGCAGCACCACAAGATTTTTTTAGAATTTAGTTTTATTTTTTTAAAAGGCACTTGGAACTAGGTCTTACGGAGGATTGTTTAGAGGTGTGTGGCCATTGAGAAAGTCTACTGGCTGGGTCAGTTTCATGAAGAGAATTGTGCAACAGAAAACTCTATGAACTAGAAAGCAAGTCAGTAAACTGAGATTTGTGATGACATGAAAAAGACAATCAGTCAAGGATACCTGGATGAAGAAGAGTACAAGTGCAAATGAAGAGGAGTTAATGAAATTGATCACTTGTCACTCAGAAAGAATAGTGATAATTAAACCACTGTCTCAAGATCCAATTTATCACAGCAGCAAATCTCAGAGCAGTTATGTTTAGTGATCAAAATAATAGTTAACAAAAGTAATGTTTACCTTTAGGAAATGATTACTATAAATTCTGTAATGTACCTCTTGCTGCTTGATGCAGCCTTGCATGTCCTATATCCCATTATGCCAACATTCTTACATTGTCTCTCTAATAGTGGCTGGCACAGCCTGGAGAAAGAAGGGCAATGTTGATTTATCATGTTCTGGTTCTGTTCTAGCACCGTATTTCTGTAGTTTCTGTTTGCTGGCAATGAGTGGTTGCTGGTTTGCTGGTTGCTAGTCTTTGGTACAGAAGATGAATCTGTATCCAGAAGATGACGCAAAGTAGATTTTATACAGCCCTCCCGGATGACTGTCCCCACTGCACTTGCTGTTACTAAAAGAAATCATGCATGTGGATTGAGTACACTGCTGTAAAACCTCTGAGAGGATGTGTTTTTCTCCTGAGAAAGGCATCATCTCGTTTCCTAGCATGTGGGAATCACTCTGCCCTGGCATATTACCTCAGCCTTGGTTCCACCTCAGGAGAAACCATTTCAAGTGCATTTCAAGATGCAGTTAAGTCCACGCCACAGGACTGAAATCCAGATATAAAGCAATGCATTTCTGTCACTCAGCAAGTGAACAGGATGGTTCTAGTGCACTAAGTGGGTTGTGTAGATGCACCCTGTGCATCCCTCCTGCACCACCACTTTCTTTGTCTTTTTGCCAGCCCTGCCAGACAGATTAAGCTCTGATTAAATTTTAGCTTTAGAAAATATTATGATTGCCTACAGAAGGCAAGTTTTATTATTTTTCTGTCAGATCAATTCCTAGTTTTACACAGTTTATCTGTAATATGCCATCTTCTACTTTTTATACATGTTACCATAAAAGTCCATTCACTGAAGTGTCAACACAAGATGAAGACAGATTTATTCTTGGTACACTAAACCTGATTGTATCTACAGAGATATGTGGATAAGGGGTGGATTCTCTTTGGCACATACAATATTTATGTCAGGATAGCTATGAATGGCAACTTGAGCATATAAACATCTTATATATGATCATTTCCATCTATGGCATGACATAGTTTTCAAAAAAAACAGTACATATTACCAAAGTCTTAAGTACTGTCCTCATTCATTTCTTGTATGAAATCTTTTAAAGCATGTATATTTATGATGACTGTTCCACCTTTTCCAGGGCATAATTCATATTTTGAAAGTAGCACTGGGCAGAAGCAGAATCTTGTAGGCATCTACATATTTAATCTGGGGAGCAAGTTCATTTGTATCAGATTTATTTTTTCCCATGGTATCTATCCACCATCAGTGATTTGTTTAATGAATGCATTTTAGCTGTTGCTTACAAATCTCACAGGATTAGAGTTCTTAAATATTTTAATGTCATTAGCTATCACTGGAAATCTCAGTGTAATTCTGAATAAGATAGTTGCATCAAGGTATTCAGTATTCTTTTCAGTCATATATATTTTTCCTGAATATGAATTTTAAAGAGAGTTCTACTTCTCCTTCATACACATTAGAAGCTTGATGTCTTTCTCCTCAACTGAGCAACCTTCCTTAAGACAAAAAATAGTAAATGCTGGTTGCAATTACCTCTCTATAGATTACACCTTATTCATATGTCCTTTCTATCAGAGTTTTTGGGGTTTTTTGCTCTGTGGAGCAAAAATCATTCTTGATCTGATATTTTATGATTTTTTTATGTGAAGCCTTTATATGTAGGCCTTTGCAACATTTTTCTTAAACAGTACAATATAACACTGCCCATGATATTCCTATATTTGGCAGCACACAGCATCATGAGATGATTTGTTTCATTGAAGGATTCCAGTTAGTGTCTTTGAGAACAGTTAAGAGTACCCACATCAAGGAGATCACTCTGACAGAAAGAGATACTTGCACTGACATCTGTGCAGGTTGATACTGTTGATCATCTTCCCAGAGGCTTTATTTTCCAATTCTACTAGTTTTGAAGATAATTGTCTTTCTTCAAATAAGAGGTTGAAAACAGCTGTAATTGCAAGAAGCAGGAATAATGTCTCCATTAATAAATCTTTCACCATGGGGATAATATTCTGTATCTTTACTTGCAGGGCTGAACCTGTCCAGGGGATTATTTTTTGAGCTTCACAGATACCCTGATGGGAATCATTGGGTTTTCTGTCTTTTTCTTGGTTTTGTTTTGGTTTTTGGGTTTTTGTTTGTTTGTATGTTTGTTTGTTTGGTTTTTTTTCCCTTAGTTGAATCAGCAAAGAATTTGTGGAGAAACAGGATTTGCTTTTCTTGACCTTTAAATACCATGTAAGTTTGCATGGCAAATTGTGCTCCTTTGACTTAAGAGACTAAATATCCTGGGGGAGGTACTCTTCATGTTCTTTTCTGTATCCTAGTGTAAGTTCTTCAGAGCTTTAAAGACTAGAAATCTCTCTTCTAACTTCATTTATGGCAGGAAGTAGAACAGGGTGAAAAAAATCAGTATAATTTAAAAAAAGTTAGCTATGTACTGTTCTGTAAAAAACCAATTGATAGTTACCTGTAAACATAGTACTTGACTGCATCAATCTTTCTCTCTCTCTCTCTTAATTTATTACATATATAACAAAAGTAGGCGTAACTTTCAGTTTGACTTTTGTGAGAATAATTGATCAGGACCGAATGCAATATTTATAGTTTTGTCCAGCCAGTGCCTTGTTGACTGCCTTTAATATTTCCTGTACCAGAGTCAGAGTAGGGTTTCTTTTCCAATCTTTTTGCCCACATTACATTTATCACTTATAATTCACTAATCCACCAAATTTTATCATCCTCTATTTTTCTTAGATTTTGGATTTGTTGCATAAATTTTGTTAATCATTAGTTGATCCTATTTGGATTGTCATTTCTATTACTTCTGCTTTTGGGTCAAATAATTTGTCTCTTATACTGAAATTCTCCTCTGAATGTTGTTCCTGTTGTAATGTTTACCAAAACTGGATTTCTGGGAGGATGAACACAAAACAAGAATAAGAAAGCATGCAACTCCAGATAATCTCTGTCCTTTCTTCTCTGAGCTGGTGTTTATATTTTGGTGAAGAGGGTTTGAGGAATGGTTTCTGCCATCTAGAGAGCTCTTTTGATAATGCACAATCTAATATATGGTAGTCGCTTAAAGTGCTAAATACTTTTCTTGCTACAAGGCAAAGGACAATCAAGAGTGAAGAGAAAATCCGTGCTGTAGTCTTCTGAATTCTCATTTTAAAATCTTAGTTGAAAAACGATACAATTTTTTTAACTGATCATGTTGTTGATAGTGAAGATTACTTGGCATCTGACAAAGTCGATCCACTTGTGTGCACTTAATGTTTCATTTATGGATTCATTTGTTTTATTTAATTAGCTGTGCTCTTGTATTCATTCTCCTGATCAGTACAATGTAATGTTGGAAGCGCATGTGACCTTGGAGATTTACTTCTAGCCATTGTCTTCTGAGAATACAAAATCCATATGGTGCTATCCAAAAACAAAAGTGTTTATGCTGCTTTAATGTCAAATTAATTGTCATTACATTTGAATAAAAGGTGAACAGTTTGAGGCAAAACTAATTATAATCTATTGCTGCTTATATTCTTTGTGCAAATTGGACATTTACATTTTTTAATAGCAATGGAAAAGATCAAAATACATCTTTGTAATTTTGCTTATTATTGCCATCTATACTGGTGTCATAAACTCTGGTACTGACAAACTGACTGAAAAAATAGCTAGAGAGCTAATTGCTTGAAAGAGGTTTAATGAAACTTATTAGGTGATGTTGTAGTTACCGCATGGGAAAACATGAAGAGAGTGTTGTATTGGATCGCTTTAGTTTTATTGAAAACTTTGTTTCTTTTGAAGAATAAACACAACCTGACTGAAACTATTAACAAATTTTTAATGAATTTTTAAATCAAATAAATTTGTTGACATAGTGGATAGCTTTCATATAATGAAGGAAATATTTTCAAAATGCACTTTTAAAATTGTCAAATTTATTCTCAAAAATCTATTTCTTAACTGAATACAATATTCGATTCATACATAGGCCAATTTGGTTTGATACAAACTGGTTGCTTGAACAAGTACAATTATTTCAAATTGATGTAGAAAAATTTCCTTCTTTTAAGCCTACTAATCAAAACAATATCACTAGAATAGAATTATATTTTATAGGGTACAGTGTTCATGGAAGAAATGTTAACATTTAAATATGCATTTGAACAATAGTTATAAAATTAATATGAAAATTGGTAGGAACAGAAGGCTGTAGGAGATTGCTAAGGAGGTCTCTACCTTCAGTACTATACAACAGCAGACAGGCATCAAGCAGCTACACAGATCATGATGGTCCACAAAACATCTGCCCTTACAAAACTGGCCACAAAGCATTTTCCTCTATCTTATATCAATTCCAATGCTTAAAGGATTGCAGATGGAAATTAAAGCAAAAGCAAAACCAAACCAAACAAAAAAACCCACCCAAACAAACAACCCCAACTAGTGTGCCACACTAAAAGAAGTGTAAAGAAGAGAATAAAGGCATTGCTAGTGTCATAACTGCCTCCCTGCATGCCTGCAAATGTGCTGTCCTCATCATGCCTGGACTTTAGAGACAGGCCCTAACATGACCAATTCTCAAATCTGGAGATCAAAGACCCTAATCAAGTGATCTATACATTGACCAGATAACTCTAAGAGCTGAAATCATGTGCTCTTTATTTTATATATCTGTTTGACTGACAATCCTGGAGTGCTTGATGCAATTCTCCCACAGTGTGTAATTGAAACAAAAAATCTCAGATTATGAGAATCCTTTCTGATCATGCTGGTTGTCTTAAATATTTGGGAGAAGCAGAAGGATACAGTGGAGTTTAGTGTACTTCAAGATTCAGGTATTAGTGAATTTTTTTTCTGTTCTTGACTCCTCTCTGGCCAAAATAAAATTCTTTTCATTGACATTTGAAATGATGCATTCAAAAGAGTCCAGGGCCACATTTGTAGGCTCTCAATGTCCATTTGTGGGTCTCAGAGCTTGAAAAAGTTAAATTCCTGTTTTCAATTTATCAAAAGTGTGGCCCGTGGTGACACTGATGACCAAGCTCTTTCAGAGGTCAGCAGCTGACATGCTGATTTTCCCTTGAAAATCCTCTCTTGAGTGTGGCAGTCAGAAAATTCTGGTGATGGTGCATTCCGCAGGAACGTGCTGAAGCTTCCAAGCAGAATTCAGTTTGAGTGTTCTTTACTCGTAACTAGGCTCCATCAGAAGATTTCTAGTGTGTTGTGATCACAGATGGTTTCATCAACAGCTACATTAGTGATGAGTAGACTTGATAACCTGATTATGTGTGCTTTCACATTAGGACAACATATTTCTGGAGAGGATTATGGCTGGACCTCACTGTTTTCAAGGAGCTAAGAAAATTTTCAAGCTGAGCATATTTTGTGTGAACGTCAAATAGTCAGCTGCCAAGTAATGACACTTTAGCTTGTAAAACATAAATAAGTCTGCAAATAAAAACAGAATATTCTTGGTAATATTAAATAGCTAGTATCTTGTGTGAGCTCTGGAAAGCCACATTAATATCTTTTACTTGTAAAATACGTGATTGGATTCATTCTTAATATCTCAAATACAACCTTGTAATTTAAATGGATTTTTAATGTGTATTAATTTTAATGAATGACTGGGAGGTTTATTGGAGGGAGGTAAAGTAGTGTCTCTGAAGCCTCACTGGTTAATCAAATTGCTATAAATAACCTTTGATAGTCTAAGGCTCTATTCCTAGGTGATTTGTCTCATCATTATCTAAGATGTTAAAGAACTGACACCTGCAGAGGTTTTCTTTCAGATGCTGGTAAAGGTCATGAACGTAAATCCTGCCCCCTCAAAAAATTTCTCGCAGTAGAGGGTGTAACTAGTGTGTAGTATGTCAAATCTTTGCTCTGTGTGCATTTGGCAGTGAAAAGTCATCTTATTTAGATTGGCATTCATGGTCCCACTCAGTATCTATTGGTCATGGAAGGGAGACTGAGGGAATAAAGTGTGTGACCTCACTCAGAGGCCTGTTTTGGGCTTTCTCCATGAGCAGAAATAGAGAAACTTTCATACAATTGTCACAGAGATTCAAATGGAATGAAACAAAATGTGGTATATTTCAAAAGCAAATACAAGTTACATGGACTAGGAGACTCCTTTCTTCAAGTGAATGTTGCTGAAAATGTTTATGAGCCTCTTTACATCAACTCCGAACTTTTTTCTTCTTCTTTAAACTTTTATCAGTACTGTAGTTCAGTTTTTCAGCAAAAAACCTAGATAAATGTGCTGCAAACCACTGCAGTTGTAGTTTCCATTTTGAAAGCATGGGTATAATACCAAGAAGTTAATTCAGTTTTCCAAATTAATGAAAAAAATAAATACCTGCGTGAAAGCTCTCCAGGAGCAGGAATGATTCAATCCTAGGTGCTACACATTCTTAACAACCATCTAAATAATTTTGCTCCTAGTTTCTATATTCTTTGTCTTGGATCATTCTGAAAGACTGCAGCCATGTCTTGTTAGGTTATGCATTGTTCTTATCACAATTGTGACAGTCCATGATTTACTCCTACTTTATGTTATTTATATGTTCATGCTTTCTTGAATATCTTAACTAAACATACTAAGTATGTGTGTGTATTTATATGTGCATGTAAGTACATTCATATTTCTATGCAAGTACAGGCTATTGGGAACTTTGGAGTGATTGCAGGAAATTCAGAGTAGGCCAAATTAAGTTGCTTTTTTGTATTAGTATGACATTAGGGTATTTGATTTTGGAGTTTTGCTAGTTCAGGACCAGAGTCACAAAACTCACTCTCGTTTTCCATGTTTTTTGCTTGTAGTCTTGGCTGAGAAGTTGCGTATCAAGTGGGATACAGAACACAAATTACCTATGCCTACTAGAAATACCAATTTAAAATTTGAGGTATTTTGTACTGGTGAACCAATGGGAGCTGACTGGCAGCCACAAGGCATGTAAAGGCTGTTCTGTGGTTTGCACACCATCTTAGTATAAATTGAGTCTTAATGGTCCACACTTAAAGTTAGAAAACAGTGTCATTGTATATAGACAGTTGTATCTATCTGAATGAGAGAGAGAAAATGCAAACCTGTTTTGTAGGCGTCTTTGTGGCAGCCTTGGGGTTGAAACTTTGAAATCCACAGTTCCCTTTGGTCGATATGAACACTGCATTTCCAAAAAAAAAAAGAGTTTTGAGAGTAGGTTTTCCCTGGTGTACCTAGTTAAATACCTTCCTTCTCATCTTGTTTTGTTGTGCTCTGGGCTGCACACCAAATTGGCTGTATTTCAGTGCCACCAAATGTGTACAGTTTGATAAGCAGGTTGTAGCAAATCTTCAGGACGAAAGTCACTGTATAAACGTCAAATTATTTACCCATTTTAAAGCATTTATCCTCCAGAGCTGTAAATCCAGCACCATTTGCTAACACAAAATTAGCTTTTTAATGCTGTGGGACCCTCTAACATATATAACAACATCCACATCCTTGCTAGGGGGGAGGAGAGGAAAGCAAAGCTTGATGTGTCTAGGTGAAGCTTCAGCAATTCAAGTGCTTTATTCACACTGGATTTAGAATCAGATTAACAGGCCATACTAGGTCTCTGTTCAGCAATTCTGTCATCCTGTCTTCTCTTATGAGCAGCAGAGACCAAATATTCTCATGTACATATACTCACCACTCACAGAAATCAGCAGGAGCAGCAAGCAGACAGGAAAGGGAAGAATGGGGCACACATAGTTTGTGTATATTACTATATTTTCTTCATAGAAGATTTATGACTTCTTTTTTTGGCAATTAGTTGTGGTCACCTGAACACTTGAAAGAATTGTGCATAGGCTACTTGTGTATTCCCAGACTGATGATGTATAATGCACTTTTTGTTTTCACTTTGTTGGTGTTCCACTGTGAATTACTTTTTTTTTTTTTGTCCGACTATTTCATTTAGCTTTCTATTCCCTAAATTATTCTTACTACTTTCACACCCTTTTCTTAGAAGAAAAAAAAATCAATAAGAAGTGCTTTTAGCACTGGCACAGCACAGTGGTTTACTGCAGTGTAGGTACTGGTGGTGCCAAGACTGCTGACCTATATATTGAGATTTTGGTTAAGCAGCAGATAATCATATGGTGTTCCTTTAATATGTGTCTTTATCTGGATATGTTTGGAGCTGGGCTTTGTTAATACATGTTTGCTGTAGGTTCTGAAAGAGGGCCCAAGACAGAATTTTGTTAACCATTTTTCAAATGCTTCTCAAAGACTATTTTTTTCACATATAAATTTCTATTAACAATATGATTCTGGGATTGTAAGGGGCAAAGGGCAAGGAAGGGAGGAGCAACGGGAGTCTGGTTTCAGCAGTCTGCACAGTCTCTGGAATTAGTGGGATCTTAGGCCAGTTTCTGAGCATAGCTGTATACTTTGCATAGTACTCACTGTGAATGAAGCAGCAAATACTGTCTCCTTGCATCTTATTAGTTGCTTCTCCACAGCAGAGTTAGACAGATTCTTGGCTTCCTTAGAGACACCCAAGAGGACTTCAGAGTGAGGAAAAATGTCTGAACTAATGTGACACTTAATATCTGATTTTAATCTGGTTTGTTTGATTAATCTAATCATGGCTTTCATTACCTGCCTTGAGAAACATTTAGGAATGTGGACCACAGAAGGAAGGTAAGGGCAGACTCTGTTTAGCATTGAAACTCAAAGAGTTGGGCTGGGTTTTCCTGATGTGGTGAGAATCTCTTTTTTCTCTACTCAGTTCATCCTCTGCTAGTACACATATTTTTCTTTCGCTATAATTATAGCAGCCGAATATCTTTTGTCTTCTTTTAGAGTTGTAATGTCTGACTGAAATTAGGAGATGTCAGTCTCCAGATGGTTTGAAATTTTCACAGGCCTACGTTAAGTTGTAAGAGAAAGAAATTTTAAAAAATATTGTCGTAGAAACACAAAACAGAGTGTAATTTTACTACACCAGATAGAATTCTTGCATTGTAAGGAAGATGTAGCTTGTCACAAAGCTGTGAGAAAAAGCTTTACAAATTCTAGAGCCTTCGTGTTCAATCTTTTTAATTGCTGAAGTTCCCTGGGATTGATGTCTGCAGAGGCAAACTGTAGAAACGGAGATGCTGAATGGTAACTGGGGGGGTTTCAGGGAGGTACCATGATGAAAGCTACACTCTATTTCTGGAACAAAATAAATCACAGTAATTCAAGTAAAAATGGCTACCTGAAATCGTCTTTTAAATACCTTCGGTAATGAATGTGAAGTCTCATTTGTGAGATTTTTTTTATTTACTTAATATTATCATTTTGCCTTTTTAATTCCCACCTAATGAAGATAGCTTGACTTTAGACATTTTAATAAGTGCTTTCTATGCAGATATATAAGAATACAAAGAATTTGAAGGCATGAGAGAAAGCTACACTAATGAAATGCCTAATATAGATAAATGCAGAAAGCAGTGTTTTGCATTTTGCCTGCCTATTTATTGTTCAGAGAGACAAGTAAAGGTAATCTTTTGCTATGGCATTATAACTTTGGCCTCCTTGTATCAAAATGTTAAATATTGTAAAGAAATATTTCTGTGTGATGAAGATTTTAATCATAATGCATCTTTATATTTTCATTCTAACACCAGTCCATTTTCTTTTCATGCTGAAGTTTTCAGTAATTTATTCATGACCTTTAACTGCTTTAAAGAAGCATAGATTGGGAATTATTGCTTTCCTTGCCATTGGAAGTGCCAAAGCAGAAATGCCTTGAGAAGCTTCACAGGATTTTATTAATGAGATACACATCTCACATTAGAATAAAACATCTGAAGCTGCTGGGTTTGCTCATACTTGTGTTATCTGGAGGATCAGTGTTTAAAGTCACTTGGAGACTTTTGATCTAAGATAAACAAGCGATCAGACCACGTAAGGGTGTGCAATTTATGATGAATAATCTGGTTTGTTTAGGATTAATTTTTATCCCTGCAATTCTGACTTCCTTCCCCCTGAAAGGTGAGTTAGTACAAAAGAACAGCTGAGTTCAAAACCTGAGTAAGAGAAGGAAAAATTCTGCACATGTATGAATGTATGGGTAGGATTATAAAGCGTATCTACCCTTTTATATGTAATTTATGTTCAGAAACACAGATTTTAAATTTCTTTCTTCCCAAAGTGCCTTTGTCATGGTGACCACTGCAGACACAAACTTCAAAGAAAGATTTAGAAAGTCGATGCTTAAGAACTGTTAAGACTTCTACATAATTAATTTTATCACTATGCAAAGCTGGACAACCTATTGCTCTGACTCGAATGGAAAGATCAGGAGCCCTGTCTCCTTCACTTGTTTGTATTACTTCCCATACCATCATCTACTCTGGGTAGTTCCACAGTCCTCCAATGGAGTAGACCTGGAAACAAGGGGGAAAAGGGGGCAGGGAGAAAGAGATTGATGTTCACTGTCTATGTGAAGATAGAGGCCATGGGAGGAGGAAAGGAGTTTGAGAAGCAGGTATTCAGCTCATGGGTCAAGACTAGGGGAACAAGCACTCAAGTCTTCAGAAACGTGAATTTGCGTTTGTCCGATGCTTCGTCATTTCGAAAGGTGTTGAGAGCACCTTCACAAAAATCTGCAACAGCTGTACATTCCCCACAACTGCAGCTCTTGTCACATGCAGGAGTGCTAGGGGCACAGGAACTGAAACATTGGGATTTGTGTCCCTTAGTGTTCTCTGCAAGCTTTCAGTCTGTATACATCCGGAAACAGCTTTAATAGGATATTGCAGGATATACCAGATTGTGGTTATAAACCTGTTTTGAAATAATGAATTCAGTTTAGGAAGAATCTAAGTTTACATCTGTGCCTCTGATAGAGAGAATGGCAGTGGGAGAATTTCGAAGTTGAGGTCCCAGAGAAGGATGCTGGAACTAAAAAGTGAGAGAGAGATCAGGAGGGCTGAGCAAAGCACATGCTATCTCAAACCCTTTGTGTTAGCAAATAATTGAAATATTGACAGTGTGCACATTTCTCATGGTAGAAGATGGCAACCTTTTGGTTTACTTTGTTCCAGCAGAGCATTCTCTTATGGATGTGTACTAGATAACCACTTGGATGACCTGTACCTCATATCGATTATTTGAGTTAGTGAACTTTATATTTTATCTTTGGAGATCATAGCAGCATTTAGGTTAGAAAAGACCTGCAACATCATCAAGTTCAACTGTTAACCCAGCACTGACAACTCCACCACTAAGCCATGTCCCCAGGTGCCACATCTAAATATCTTTTAAATACCTGCAGGGATGGTTACACAACCAAATCCCTGAGCAGATGAAAGGAAGGAAAGATTTTAATTATTGCCAAATAGAAGTTCAGCTCTCTAGTGTTTAACACATTCTATAACTGTTAACCCTATTTAGTATACTTATTTCAATAATAAATTCTTTCAATAAAGATTTTGATCACAGAAGTATAAATTAATGAATGTACTGTAGACAGTCATTTACTGGGATGTGCTTTATTCCCTAAATATTTGTATGGCTTCTCTCCACTCAGATTCTTTTACGACAGGATTACCTCAATATCATAACAAGTTCCTGAACCGTACAAGATTCATGTGATGAATGATATCACTAAATTTTAGATGTAATTGCAAAATTTAGCTTGAACTTCCAGATTGTAACACTTGCCAGGTATGCCCAAATCCAAACTTACGTCGTTGAATTGTTTTTACACAATCAGTTTTTACTGTATTATATTCATGACTAGTAAGCATTTACCATTAGACTCCTGGCACTTCCAGACCTTGCCTCAAAGAAAATCTCATAACAAGTTAATTGAACTCAACCCCTACCTGTCTACAGTCTCCTTGCATGTAGTTATAGGCAATTCATCCACTGTCCAACCAACATCCCCAGGTCCTTTTCCTCTGGGCTGTTTTCCAACCACTCTGCACCCAGGCTGTAGCACCAAAAGGGGTTACTGGGGCCAATTGCAGAACCCATCACTTGGTCTTGTTGAACCTCATGCTGCTGGTCTCTGCCCATGGATCCAGCCTGTCCACATCCCTCGGCAGAGCTCCCCTACCCTTCAGCAGACCAACGCTCTCACCCAGCTTGCTGTCATCTGCACGTTTACTAAGGCTTCCCTCATCCAGATTTTCAGTAAAGGTATTGAACAGTTCTGGCCAAACATAGATCCCTGGGGGACCTGAGCAGACATGAAATGGTTGCAGCATCATTCATCACCCCTCTGGGCCTGGCCATCCAGCCAGTTCTTGACCCAGTGAGCAGTGCACCCTTCCACCTTTCCAAGTCATGGGCTGACTTCTTTTCCAGGAGCTGGAGAAGAGCTGACTGTAAAAAGAATGGATGGAAAGATCAGGCCTGTGAAGATCAGGCAGAAGAGTCTATTCTCCAGATGGTCAGTTCCTTGGGATGGCCTACAGAGACAGAACACAGTCATTCTGGTAGCTGTAAATGTTTCTAAAAATCTCCAGCAGATTCTGGACTGATCTTTCAATTGGTGGTGACCAGCAGTCACCTGTCCAGTACCACTGCCACTTACTCGGCTACCTTAAGTAGAAAACTATGTGGGAGATCTAAAAGTTCCCCAAGAGAACATAAATTTGATTTAAATATCAGGTAATGGGGTTTTGTTTTGCACTCTGCTTTTAAAATCAAGCTAGACAACTGAGAAATCAGTTGTGGAAATAAGGATGCAACTAAAGTGATGAAAGCAGAGCTTAGCATTTAGAAATTACAATGCTCTGGATGCTTCTACAATGTCAGTGTCCTCCTCTTTTAACACACCCGTAGGGTTTTTTCTTGTTCACACTTCAGGCAAAGAGAAGGATGGGCCTGCTCTGGGAATTCATCAGTACTGGGTAATGAAACCAAAGTGTATTTTTTTAAACTGACTTCTGCATCACTTGTTGGTAGGCCTATGCTAAGTGGGCAAAGGAATGCAGAAGAATGGACTTCACTCAGGATGGAAGGAGATGGCACTCACTTTGAGAAATTGTATTCTAAGCCTTCCACTAGCAGCAAGCTCCTGTCTTATGCCTGAAAAGAGATTAAAGCAGACTTTTCTTAGATATGATTGTATGTTCGTCATTTTAAGATTCTGAAGATGCAGATGTGAAAAATGGGCTTCAATGTATGAAATGCTGTATGTGCTGAGACCTTGAAAATCAAGTCTTAAGTATTTCATCCTGACCCTCAGAAAATAAGGGAAGCCTTAACCTTGATCTCTGTGCTACAATTGTAGTAGCCTGTAGTGTAAATGCTATTATGAAAATAAATTAATGCATTTTTTTGAAAATCTCACATGGAAAAAGGCACAAGAAAAATTGTTCTTTTTGGAAATGGAAAATTAATAACTCTTAGAAGAAATTAAAACCTGTGTCTTTAGAGCAGGATGTGAATGGTGTGGTATAGGTAATTAATGGAAAACATGTGTTGAACACCAAAAAGAAAACAAAACATTGAATTATTACTTATTCAGGTGTGTACTGTCCATCAGGAGCCCCAAATAAGGTAGAGATTGTGTGGAAAAAAAGCATCATGCAGTTAAAAGATATAATCATGTCGATATGCAGAAGGGTCTATGGAAAAGTCAGCCTCTAGAATTGCCTTGCATTTGATTGCTCAACCTTGCAACTGTTTTAATGTCCTTTGATTAGAATTTTGTTTCATAAAAAGTCATGTGCATATAAATCTGTGTATATTTCTGCACAAACGTTTATTACACAGATTCTAATTGGGTGATTACATTCTGTTTCAGTAGCAAACTAGATTTTTTCCTATTCAAGCTTTAGTTTTAGGAGACCCTTGGGGCTTAATCCGGGCTCAAATTTTACTAGTCAAGCATGATTATAACAGCCTTTTCACGACAAGTGTTAATACTGTTATAAATTATTTGGGCCTAACTTTCAATGCATTTCGTATTAAGTTTCTTAATTAACTAAGTTAGCTTTCTTAGTGTTTTGACTGTTAAGGTTTTGTCCTGCCACTGGAGAAAACATTGTGTATGCCAGATGACCTTTTCTGGACATTCTGAAGTCTCTAGTTTTCCGGTTATTATTATTATTTCTCACACACACACCCCCCCCCCAACATGTAAAACTAAAAAAAAATGAGCTATGAATTGTCAAGATAAATGCAGATTCAATACTATTGCCATGTTTATCTGTGGATTCTGCCAAAAATGCGATTCACACGAAGTGCTGAATGGTTTTAAAAGCCACACTAAAAGCTCACACAGGATTTGAATATAGATTGGCTTGCAGCAGAACAGCAGCTCTCTGCAGTTTGAAATAGTGTCAAAGAAAGAAAACTGAAAGTTGTTCTTCTCTGTGTGTGCATGTGTGTGTCTCCAGGGTGTTAGTCTGTCTTTTCTAAGTGCAGTAGAGTTAGAAAGAGCTTAATTTGTGCAGATGATGCAGAAGAACGTTTGGGCACCACTGTTACAAAAATTAATTCAGAGCTGGACAAAAAATTTTAAATGGCTACTGCTGGAGGTGGGCTTAGCCAGAAGAAGGGCACATCCTGCCCTTATTTTGAAAACATTGCAATCCCATCTTTTGCCAAGTAGTCATAACTGGCATTCATTGCAGATCCTGCCAGAAAGGCATGAAGGTTTTTCATCTAAGTCACAGAAAGGTTAGCAATCAGTATTTCCACCCAATTTTATTCCCAGTGTAACAGGACTCCCAACCAATACAGCTTGTAAAAATGTATAATAGTAGTACAGTGTTTTGATGCTTAGAAACTGACCAGATTGCTTGCAGTGACTGCAATCTCCCCATGAAACAGGTGCTGAAGAACCTGAAAATCTACTCTGACTAGGATTGTAACAATATAAAATTTCTGGTTTGCATAGTATTCTGCAAAGTCTAAATTGGCATCCTTCAAAGGCAGAAAATTGAAATTAAAATTGCAATAAAAATTCAAAACATAATTAACCTTTAAAAAGACATTTTCTGTAACATATGAATGTGCTGAAACAGGAAGCTTGCTGTGAACTTTAAAATAGGTGTTCCATTCCCAAAATGAAATTTGATCTGAAAGTGTACACTGGTGTAATAAGTTTCATTATTGACAGTGTGCCTTTCTATGTAGTTTTTGCACAATCGTATTTATTTTCTGATGGGAAATTTTTCTGTCAAAAATTTTCTAATCTGTTCAAGTTCTACCAGCCCTTTATTAAGCCATAAAATAAAAGTATTTATTTGATATAGAAATTAATTTATAACAAGGAATAGGAAGTCTCTTTCTGAGCATACAAGCTTTCATCAAAAGTTTTGCAGGTTTAGCAGTTGTACTGGTGATGTTTTTGAGCACATTTTTCTCAGTCCTGTCAAATTGTGTGACAAGATTATAGGATAAAAATATATAGGAAGTCCTGTTTTCATAAAAAATATTCAATTTTCTTGTAAAATGAATGGACTGAAGTGAAGTAGAAATGTACAGTAAAGATTTTGGGTTTTAAAGGTAGAGTTCATTCTGATATGGAATGAAATATTAAAAAAAAAAAAAAATCTGAATGCCTGAGAGCAGAATTACATATTTCAGGTTCACAGGACATGGAAAATGCAAAAGTGGTGGCTTCCACCCAGGCTTGAAGTGCTGAGCTTGTTCAAAAGCATGTATCCAGAGCTTCTGCATTCGCCAAAATTCATCCTTGGATTTTACCTAGGCTATAGGATAAGTTAGAGCTTTTGAGACAACTCTTAGTGCCTCTGCTCTTGTCTTCGTTTCTGCCTAGTACAGTGTAAGACCTGGAAGCTCAAGATATTCAGATGAATATCAGAAGCTGACAGGTGGAATTGGAAAACATGGGTGTTCCTGTAAAATGGCAAAAACTGAATAGTGTCCATGAAGAAGTTTCGGTGAACCAGAATTCTTCTACAGGGGAACACAGACTGTAGAACCTCTTTTATGGCGTGGACGTTTTGACAAAGCTGTCTCCTGAAGCCCTTTTACAGCAGGTGAGCTATACCCAGCCAAATGTCTCAGTGCTCTAATTGTATCTCCTTGGCTCTCTCAGATGTGGCTGACTAGGAAAAAATAGGACCAGTTTTATAACTCATAAGACTGCAAACCAGTGGTGACTGGAAAAGAGGTAGGTGGCTGGAAAAGAGTCAATGCCAGCTGAGTGATTATCTCAGTGTTTACATCCTCATAGTTGACAAGTAAAAGTTGGGGCTCATAGAGAGGCATAATTTGAGCTAGCCATACACTTTGCTGGGTTCTAACTGAGCAGTGAAGACTTGATGTTGTCAAAGATTGTTGAATGACTGCAGCAGGAAGTGAAAAAGCAAACAGGGTGTTCAAACAGACAGAAAATAGTGCTATGTTACACATGAAACAATTGTAACGACTCAGCTGGAATAAGACAGTTCTGGTCAAAAAAGGTAATTCAGAAAAAAGAGTAGGTGTATAATAGAATCATAGAATGACTTGGATTACAAGGGACATTAAAGACCATCTAGTTCCAACCCCTCTGCCATGGGTTCCAGGTTAAAGAATTTAAATTCTCTCAGCCTTTTCTGATATGGGAGGTGCTCCATGCCTCTAATCATCTTGGTGGCCCTCCTCTGGAATCGCTCCGACACATCAAGGTCCTTTGTGTTCTAGGGACTCCAAAATTGAGTGAAATACTCCAGGTGTGATCTCACCAGAGCAGAGCAGAAGGGGAAGAATCACTTCATTTGACCTGCTGGCCATTCTTCTTTTGATGCAGCCTGGGATACGGTTGGTTTTCTGAGCTGCAAGTACATATTGCCAGCTCATGTCCAGTCTCTCATCCACCTCCACCAGCATCCCCAAGTGCTTCTGGGCAGTGCTGCCCTTCCTCTGCTCATCCCCAGCCTGTGTTGATACTGGGGTTGCCCTAAGCCAGGTTTAGGGCACCTAGACTAGTTAAACCACACGAGATTCCCATGGGCCCACTTCTAAAGCTTGCCCAGCTCCCTATCCTTCAGGTGTATCAATGGCAACACTCTACTTGTTGTCATCTGCAAATTTGCTGAGTGCACTTTATCCCTTCATTTATGTTAACAATGAAGATAGTAAATAACACTGGTCCCAGTACAGACCCCTGAGGGTCACTTGTCACTGATGTCCATTGTGACTCTGAGCCATTGACCAAAACTCTCTGGAGGCAGCCATCCAACTGATTTCTTATCCATCTAACAGTCCATCAGCTGGGCCCATTTCTCTCCAGTTCTGAGAGAAAGATATTGTTGCCCTTCCCTCGTCTACTGATGCAGTTACTCCGTCACAGAAGGCTGGTTCATGTGAGAAAGGCCACTAAGTTGGTTTTTGAAGGGAGGCTGAATATAAAGACTTCCATACAAAGGGTTGACATATTATTTTTATTTAGAAAGGATTAAAGAAAATAAATGACATAATGTAGATACACGCAAGAAAGATAAAGTACTCTCTCATACTTAAATTTGTTATGGTATAAAAAAGAATGGATAACTAAAAGAAAATAAAGAACAAAAATGTACTTTTCTAAAATACGAATTTTGTAAGCACAAACTATGTGTAAATCTCATTTTCACAGGCTGAGCAGAATTGAGGCCAAGATCTTAAAACAATTTGTAAATGAATTAGACATTTGCATGCTTCTTTTGACTTTGTATTATGTCAAATAAAGATTTTGCAAGCAATATGCCTTCAGGCTTAAGGGTTAAGAAGAAACATTCCCAATAGGCAGATTATTCTATAGCTGTTCATTACTTTCTGTAAGGCATCTTGTTATGCTCTCTGTTTGAGACAGTTTTCTGGACTTAACCAGTGTTACAAGTTTTTAATAAAAGTACAATGTGCAGTGTTTTGAATTTAACATTTTTAATGACATTAGGGCTGACTGTGTTAATGCACTTTTCAGACACTGTAACTTAAGCATTGAGACACATACAGACATTCCTATAAATTCTTGTCTTCTGTCCTATCAAAGATGGAGTTCTCCTCTAGCTCACTTGCTGTTTATCAGTGATGCAGATAACCCAGAATAGAGACAAGAAGCAAAACAGAAAGCAAGAGAAAGGTTTAACAGCCAAAGGAAATACAACTCAATATACAATAAAAGGACTGGCTTGACTATATAGTCCTTCCTATTATTTAATCTTCTTAAACTCAAATTATCTTTGAATTCAAAAGGAGGCTCTCAGATGTTTTGTAAATGAAAAGGTCATTTTTAAAGCATTGTTGTTTTAGCACTTCTTTTTCTTTAAAAATTGGCTGGGAAAATAAAAATGTTATTCACCTGAAACATCAAGACAACCAAAACATTCAAAAACATAGTGAAGCATTTAAGACACTTATGATTAATTAGCCAATCTGTTGATGAGAGACTGAAGAGCAGTCAGAAATATTTGAAGTGTGTTTAATTAATAGTTTTTATGATCCCTTCTTTCTTCAGTGTTATTTGCCATTTCAGAATTTGAAATCAAAGCTTTACAGACTTGTTGCACTTTGCTCATTCAATTCTGCCATTCTTCATGTGGGCTGCTACACAAGGGCAGAAACTCTGGTGGTCTACTTACAGGAATAATTTCTCATGTTACTTCGGTACTCAGGAAAATAAGGTCTCAACTTTGTTCGTGCTCCAATACTAGATGTAACAGAAAATTTGGAAGGTTAGCCAGCCTTCCTGACTTCAGGTGAGTGTCAGGTTTTTTGGTCACTTCTTGGAATCAAGATCAGAGAAGAGCTACTTTAACTTATTAGACTCTAGCCTTTAGTGGTTATCAAATGTAAATGGACAGAGTCAGAATAAGCAGGTCAAAACAGTTCTTCAGAATAATATCAGCCATTATGTTTAAGGAGCTGCCTTTTCTATTTACTAGATCTGAAAGTTCTTTCTCCCTTAACTTGAAATGTCTCCTTTTATATTCATCAAACTACTTATCATTTATTACTTCTGAAAAAAGTATTTCCATGGACTGACTACATATTTCATCAGAATTTCCCCTTGGCTTGCTACTTCTTAAGTTTCATTTGTTACTCCCTAGTTCCTGTATTTGAAAAGAGGGTGAATGACATAATGCTTCCTGCTATGCTGAGGCATAAAGCAAATTAACCTCACTCTTGTTTTTTGTCTGACAGAAGGGGTAGTTAAGGTGCAAGTTACTTCACTAGTTTTAATCTGAAATTATCACTGCAACAGACTGTTGGTGATGTGATAAGACCTTGTAACTTCCTTTTATTTAAAAAATTAGGTGTTAAAATCTCTAAAGTCCTTTATAATGCAGAGAGTTTCTTTAGGAGGAAGTGATAAAATGGAAAGTAAATTTATTGAATTGCATTTGAGCCTAAACAGGAATTCTGCTGCACCCTTAGCATTTGTTATTGGTTTACTGTGGGTAGCTCCTCTGTCACCCTACTGGTTCTTCCTGATTACTTACCTGGAAACCTCCAATTTTCCTTAAGTTTTGCAAAGGCCAAAGAAGCAGCTAATGCTGTCTTTAACATTACATTTCAGTGAGCAAGGGAATAAATTTAAGTATTGAAGCCCTTTAGATCAGCATCTTTAATGTCAAGGTGATTGTAGTCCGTTGATACCTTCCACTGGCGAAGTCAGATCACCAGCTGTGGGACTGTGGCAGAGAGTGGTGGGACAGTGGAGAAGGTGCAGGTGCAGGTTAGGGACAAAATGTAACTGCCCTGCCAGCTCTCCAGTGTGTGAGAAATAGCTAAAGGTTCCACGCCGTAATATTATGGCTGACCAGTAAGAATGGGATGGAGATGTCTACCCATGCATAATTTGCAACATGATGTGGGGTTTAAGACTTTGATATTGTCAGAATTGAGTGGGAGTCCTTCCATCAACTTTAATGGAAAGTAAATGAGACTGCTCTTCAGCAAGCAGTTAAGAACAAGCCCAGTTTTCAGGCACAAGTGGTTGATTTCAGGGGAACCTAGTACATGTGTAAGTACCTTAGGGAATTGAGATTGTATCAACTCTACACTGTCTGGACTAACTGGCATGCAAGCACCATAAAATCTAATCAAAACAGCAATATGAAAGTAGCAGACATTAGTTTCATTACATTTTTTTACTAACATGCTGTGTTTATTATCACCATTTCCATTCAGCCAAGTCTTCCTTAAAACTCTTTTCTAGTACCTAAATGCAAAATGAAATGGTTAATATTATTTTGACAGAGTTATATATTCTCTAAGACGTTCAAGAGGAAGCATAATAAAATAAAATAAAAACCAAAATATAGGTGATACAGAACCCAGTCTTTACTTCCCAAAAAAAGTATATGCTGGATTTTATGTCAGGTTTATTTTGACCTGGTAAGAAATGTCAGAGGAGATAAGCTTTGTAAAACTAAGTGGGGGGAAGTGTTGGGTGTTGTTTAGTGCCTGTTTCTATGCTGCCTGCATTCATCTCTGTTGTAACTAAACAATGGAATACAGTATCTGTAATTATTCAAATAGGCACATTTGCAGTTATAATGTATTCTTTCACAAGCAAAGCTATTATTTAAAAATTAAAGGGAAGAAATGAGCTCTTTATGGCTTTAAATTAAAAATACCACATAATATGATAGAGCAATTTATAATTGTCAGAAAAATTAAAGGTTCTGCTTTGATTTTATTGGTCTTAAGTTGATCCAAAAGTATCAGCCAACTAGCAGCAACTTAAGACAGTAATGTTGATTCTGTTGTTCTGTCCTTTTTTTTTTTTAATAAGAATTTTGGAATTGAAATTACTACTTGATTTATAATGTTGGGACAAGATATCTAGCTCATACCGTGTTCAACTCTTACTGGTCAGAGCTTCTAGACATTTTGCCATATCTGTAAAGACTTAATCTAGCAGAAATGTACAATTTGTATTCCATCTTTTTTTTTCTGTCTGTCATGACATGCCAGTGTATTAGTTTAAATGTTCTAGTTGAGCTTTTACTTGTTTCTGTATTAGAGAAGCTCCAAAGCTCTTCTAAAATCTGTAGCCTCATACTGTTTCTTAGAGAAATTAAAATGCTAGAAGCTTAATAGTTTCTAGTTTTACAATGGTGCAATTTTATGCAGCGACAGAAGTGTAAAACTTGAAGAACACAGCAGTGGTTCAACCCTTCCTCATTATTAAATTTGCAAGACATAGATGCTGAGTAAACAGGAGTTCATACGTTGTTTATTCAATTTAAAATAATAATTTCCATTGACTTTAACTTTCCATAGGTAGTTATTAACCATAGCCGGAATCAATTTTTAGAATTATTTTACAAAAAGCCTGAAATGGACACATTCATTCCTGGGTCCTGTTTAATTACAGTTGTATATTGTATACTAACCATCTGGGCATCTGATTAGATGCTATAACCATCATTTGATTTGAGCTTCTTTACTTGCACTAACTGCTAGTTATAAAAGATAATTACTTGGAAGTGAAAATATGCAGCTCGCATGGGTAGCACAAGCAATTGTTTTAGCTAGCCTTGCTGTTCTTTGTATTCTGATCCTTTGTGTTCAGAAGAGGAATAAATCCTCAAAGTCTCATTCTCCACAAAGAACCTGGTGTACGTTGTGTGAAGGTTTACTGGGCTTTGTGCACTCTTTATGACCAAATCTGCAAGAGGAAAACAAAGATAAAAGCTTTATTTTCTCCTGAGCATTTTGTGTTCATAGAGACTAATAGCCAATTAAGATAAAAGGAAATATTTGATGGCTAAAATCCAGTAATATTATCTGTCCCAGGTCGATTTGGCATTTAATATGTTGTTTCCTCTTCAGCAATTTTGCTGCAAGGGAAAATTCAAGCATTTAAAGAGAAAAAGGACTGATCTGTTCTATCTATTCTATCTTGCATAGTTTTTGATTTTTTTTTTTTTTTTTTTTTTTTTCCTTAGATGAGGCTTTATCATTACAGCAGTGGCAGTTATTTACTTACATTGATGCTCCATAAAAAAGATACATCTGTATAGTAAGGGCTTTATTAGGATTGATAATGACCTCTTGAAGAATTATAATTATTATAAATAATTTAAAACTATTGAATTGTTGGATCCTTCTTTCCAGAACTATCATTAAAATAAGAGGGCAAAGCAGTTATACCTTTTTTGTATGTAAATATATTTTGGTAGTTTAATGCAGGATTATTGAATGGCTTTGTAAGTTAGGTAAGAATACCTAAGGTGTCAGAACTGTATCTAAGTTGTCAGCACCAATAATGATGTAGACTCATGAGCAATCAATAACTGCTCAAAGCTTTGATTTTTACTTAAATAGTTTCTCTGAATCAATGCCAATAGTTGCATGGACTGTAGTCACAAGTATTTTCTTGATGGACTCATGTACTAAAAAGGAGAAATAAATGTTAGTAATTAATGATTTTTTCTTCTTTTGAACTGGTAAATGGAGAGTAAATGCAAAACTGACCTGAGGTATTTATCATGAACTTTTGCCAGCTGAAATAGTGAATGTGCTTCTTTAAGTACCTTCATATAACAAGCCACTGTCATTTAAGGCATTCATTAGATGGTGATAAATAACTGGTTTGTCTGTACAGTATGGAAAATTGCTGCTTTTAAAATCTTTTTATAGCTCCTTGAAAAATTGTTTGCATTATGTGTCTTGGGTTTTTATTAGTCAAGAGAAGACTATGGAAGAGTATGACATGGTTCGGGGTTTTCTTTCCTTTT